>CM056168.1:69454057-69795300 GCA_029691765.1 Entomobrya proxima
GTCTGTATTGTGTTATATTGAGAATGTTTGCGTGACACTTTGGTGAAGTAGCTGGAACAGAAAACTAAGAACCCACCAGATTAACCAAAAATAAGAACCAAAAATAAGAGCCATATTGGCAACACTGACCACCAAAATTACGAAAAATAAGAGCCATATTGGCGACACTGACCACCAAAATTACGAAAAATGAGAGCCATATTGGCGACACTGACCACCAAAATAACAAAAGCCATATTGGCGACACTGACCACCAAAATTACGAAAAATGAGAGCCATATTGGCGACACTGACCACCAAAATAACAAAAGCCATATTGGCGACACTGACCACCAAAATTACGAAAAATGAGAGCCATATTGGCGACACTGACCACCAAAATAACAAAAGCCATATTGGCGACACTGACCACCAAAATTACGAAAAATGAGAGCCATATTGGCGACACTGACCACCAAAATTACGAAAAATGAGAGCCATATTGGCGACACTGACCACCAAAATTACGAAAAATGAGAGCCATATTGGCGACACTGACCACCAAAATAACAAAAAATAAGAGCCATATTGGCGACACTGACCACCAAAATTACGAAAAATAAGAGCCATATTGGCAACACTGACCACCAAAATTACGAAAAATAAGAGCCATATTGGCGACACTGACCACCAAAATTACGAAAAATAAAGCCATATTGGCGACACTGACCACCAAAATTACGAAAAATGAGAGCCATATTGGCGACACTGACCACCAAAATTACGAAAAATGAGAGCCATATTGGCGACACTGACCACCAAAATAACAAAAAATAAGAGCCATATTGGCGACACTGACCACCAAAATAACAAAAAATAAGAGCCATATTGGCGACACTGACCACCAAAATAACAAAAAATAAGAGCCATATTGGCGACACTGACCACCAAAATTACGGAAAATAAGAGCCATATTGGCGACACTGACCACCAATACTACGAAAAATAAGAGCCATAATGGCGACGCACTCATTTCATTTGAAATGTTCACAAGTATTTAAAGTCATCCCAAAATTAATCGACCGACGGAATTTTTAAACAAGTTTTCAATAGTTTTCGAGTCTTTGCTGATCAGTTTGTTTAGCAATTCCGTAATCCCAAATCGGTTACCACCGTCCGTTAAAATTGCATCTTCAACTTTTGCATTTCAAATGGCTACTGCAACTGCTTTCAATTGACGTGCAGGCAACTCCGAAAAAACATCCAAATGATTCTTAAGATGTCTCAGGCACCTTAGATTACCAGGAAGTTCTTTCAGGACGTTCTTTCGAATCGCTTCCAGTAAAACGCTGGTTGCGGATGTTGGTTGTAAAGCTTTTCTTCCACTTCCTTCGTGCGTTCAGTTGGCATGTTGACGAATCCGGTGAAACTCTGGTATGGACAGCTGGTGAAGATTCTATTCTTTCATTTCATTTGTGTTTTCAAATGGCATGCGGGCGACTCCAGATAAACTTTTGCAATGATTTTAGTTGCGTCATCTTACATTTCTTCGTGCTCGCACATTCATACAGGTGGTCGAAAGTCAGGTCTAATTGCTATCTAAAAACATGCACCTTTCTGGCGCTACAGATTAAAACGGCCCCTATTCCTAATTAACCGTACTACGGACACTTCCCCTAATAATACGTTTTTTTCATGGACATTTCATTGGCAACTGCATCTTATATGATTTTATATAGAGGTTTAAACCTTCACTGCCATTTCCCTGGCTTGAGGAAAATCTTGAAGAAGAAATAGGTGAAGGAAAAATTTGTCTTAAATTGATTTGGATTCGGCTTAAAGATTCTTTTAATTTCAGCTTTGAGGTACATACGTTCAAATACCACTTTTTTTTTAAATTTTTGACACAAAACCAATATGACATGAACTGATCTGAGCTTGATAGTTTCAAAATAATTATATCCAATCCCTCATGTGAAAAAACTCGGATAATCTGATTCAAAACGCTCACTAACAACATGGTTGATAGAACTCGAAAACGTTCTTCATCTTCAGTAGCTTTCCAGAAAACATTTCTTTTTGCGTAAACAGCCCATTTGCAGCATATTTGTATTTCCTTCACCAGTTAGACTATCCGTATCGTTACCATCAGTTTTCTTCCACAGGTAGGGTCAGTAATCAGTTAGACTGAGCCATAAAACTTTTCCTTAATGCCATCACCATTTTTGTAAAGCTTTGCTACGATTATTTTTTCAGAGAAAGTCTGATTTCTGTCAAGGTTGCAAATCAAATCTCAAAGTTTTTGGAAATCGGCCTCTACTACCTTGACAACTTGGTTGAAAATCGTTTTTCTATTTACTTAGTACTTCAAATAGGCATACATGCCATTAATGTCGTTTCCTGGTCCTGTTTCTCTCATTTGTCATCACCACATTCAAAGAAAACAGACTAAACGGGAAAGCCCCTTAAACCATTCTTGTTTATGTCGAGAGATATCATGCCATGGAAAGATGCCGGACTCCGTTTAGCAACAAACCGTTTGTTACTGTTGTCAATCGCCAGCTTTTCATGAAGCGTCGTGCATTCTTCATCCCTTGCTCCCTTTAGATTTCTGCCAATCAGATTCAGAAGTTTCCCTCTGTTTGCCTGAATATTCACCAAAGTCCTTCATGAAACTTGAAACCAATCCTTAAAGCACAAACAAAAACTGCTTGTGCACACTTTGATGGTACAAGTCACTAACTGCATTACAATTTCCAGAAACAAGTTTTTAAAAAGTATCCCGAACTCGAATGAAAAATCTCTCCAGCAAAATCTGGAGAACATCATTTCCTTCTCTGTTGCCCTATTCTCACGTGAGCTAACGTAGAATTCAAATAATGCAATCAATCAATCAACTGCGTCAAAAAGATTTTGCATAGGATCATCGAAAGGGAGCATAGTTTCTCCATTAGTTTCTTCAAAGGACTCCAATATTCCAACTCTGAAAACCATTTTTTCGATCTCACGACATCTAGAGCTATCCTATAAGCCAAAAACTAGTCAAGAAAACATTTCCAAATTTCTGTTCCACAGGTTGCTTAGCAGTCATGTAGTCGTGAACTAGCTCCAATAAATGTTTTCTGAAGTCTGCTTGTCCTGAATGGACATTTTTAAAAGAGACATTAATAACTCACTGTCGACTTCCTTTACTTCATCTTTTACTGTGTTCTCTCCTCTGTGGATTAGGCTCAGGTTACAAAGTACCACCTAACAATCGTTTGGCTTCTCCGCTTTTCACTTTTCACAAATTTTTCACTTTTTAAATTTGTTCTTATTGGTTTGGTATTCTATGTGGAAAGTTACCTAAAACTGCCAAACAACGTCTCCATTTTTTAATTCTTCGAATTATTTCATCACTAGCCGTCTTTGGTGTTAAGTTCAAAAAATTCTAGCCTGGTTATTTTTATGATGCTCCGCAATCATCATTTTTAAAAGCATTCTCTGTATTTTTTGTTTGCTATAATCAGAATTGATTTTTACAGGTTACAAGATATTAAATAACAAGTAAATCATCTGTAACCACTTTTTCTAGTATAAGGTATTTGTAGCAAAGCAATACCAATACCATGCACAGTTTTGTCGTTAAGGTGCTGATGTCTTAATTAGTTGTAGTTTAGACGTTTATTTAGTATCAAAATGAAGAACCAAGGCTATACTTTTTATCTATTTATAAATTTAAGTGGTATAGTAAAATTTTGGGATAAAACCAAGCAACCTATTACATATAGTAAAACATGTTAAACGCTATGAATCTAATGACTATGAAGAAGCTAGCGCTATTCATGGAATTAGATAAACTGTCGGTTATGGTAGGTTTCTTATAGCAGCATTGGCCGTATGTTTGTGCTTAGAAAGTAATTTTAAACCTCTAAATGTGTTTGGCTGCATTTTTATCGGTAGAAAAGTTAGCATAGAAACTGTACTGTGCAATGGGTATTAAGGTAAATTTGGTGTTATTTTCGTTTCGTATGTATTATGATAGCATCTCAAGTGTATCTACAAAATTGATGCTCGGGTTGATTTTGTTTCAGAGATTTTGTAGAGGTACGCTTGAAACGTTCCTTCTTGACGATAACTTGGAATTGACAGGAAGCCCACTTCATTTTCGCGGACGAGGAAACGCAATTAGGTTCAATTTCGTACGACAATCATGAAGTTGGAGTGCCGAGGATATATACTCTTTTGAAGGCATGAAAAATTGAATGAATAATATTTTGAACATATTTGAAATTTGAATGAAGGAATACCCGAATTTTTTAAAGATTTTTAAATTTTTAATAGGTATCGCAATGCAATTTGAAATCATGAGGCTCAAAGGCGTTAAATTTTAAAGACCCTTCACAGAGTCTGTCTGTGTTCAGAAACCAGTTAAAACGTGTGATGCTAAGCCAGTTTGATAGGGATGCGGAGGAAATTTGGTAGGATGTCCGTTTCCCGTTTCTGAAGGAATTGCCATTTAGGTTCTTGAACGTAGAGAGAGTCAAGAGAAACCTCCGAAATGGCATTGATAGGTAAGGCTTTTCTTCTACAAGTTGAGTTCTTCTGCTTTCTGACTTATATGCGTTATATTTAGCACACAATTCTGTTTGTATTGATTTTTGCAGATCTGTTTGCATTCGTCAGGAATTCTGGTACTAGCATTAGTAGGAATGGGGTGTTAGTATCAGATTGCACAATAGGTAGGCGTACCGCTTAGTTGCCGAGACGCTAATATGGTGATGAGCTTTTTTTCTTACTTAGTTTCTTTGCAGCAATTCGGAACTTAGTAATAAGGATTATGCGTATTTTAGGAATATTTATTAAACCTCTCAATATATGAACGTTCAACGAGATAATTTTTAATCCACAAAGTTTATACGGGTTCTCTAACATTCAAGTGAAATTAAGCATTAAGCAAATAATTAAGCAATTTCAGTATTAAGCATTTAATGAAAGTGTTTCTTGTTATGGTTAACATTTTCAATGTTTTTGTCTAGTTAACCAATGAGAATATGATGACGGAAATACCCCAGCTTTCGGACACTTCTTAGGATGCTATAAGTCATAGCAGTTTTCTGACCGAAGAAATGCAAGATATATGGGAGGGGGATGAAGGTTTCTATTCTTTGTGTAAACGTTTCTCACAAGGAACAACGCTACAATGCGGTTCAACATCTTTGTCCTCATTTAGCATTTCACATTTACAAAGTTCTTTTTTTAGTTCTGAGGATCACGGGAACACACCTTCTGTTACACCGATTTGTATGTATACAAATTCAGAATCTTGCAATCATTAAAAGAGTGAAACTTCTTGCAAGTGAAAGTTTATAACAATATTGGAAACCTCACCTTTCAATAAGCTACGACAAGATCCACCTGTAGTTGACCCCGAAGTTTCAAGACCGAGACCGACAGCGAGTGTTCGATCTACTACTATTGAACCTGCAGTTCTTCCAGAACAAGAAAGTATCGAGGATACTTATCCGTACAAGGTGGTTATTACTCCATCGACTCTTTTTATGGATACGCATAGTACCTCAGTATAAATTTCAGTTATATACATTACAAATTTCATTTGGACAATCCAGATTCAGAAATTATGTTAATTGAATATTTTCAGTATCATATGCGTTCAAAAATTAGAGGGATAGCTCTAATTCTAAACGACGTGTTTTGGAATACGCCAAAATACGTCGAGGCTGCCAGGTTGACGTGGTTTATCTCACCGAGTACTTAAAAAAGTGTACTTTTAATGTTGTGAGGAAATCAAGGAAATATGTCATGTGTAAGACAAGTAACTAAAATAAATAGCTTTGTGCACTTTACTGATACTTGAAGTTAAAAATTTATCATGATTGTTTAGTATTGAATTTATTCTGAATTTAACTAGAATTTCCCCGATGCAATTCATGAATTCAAACAAAGGATCCATAAGGCTGGCCATAACAACTTTGACGCTCTGTTCATTGCAGTTTTAAGTCATGGCTTATACGGAGCAGTACATATGGCGGATGAAATGCTTATACCAGTATAATATTACGATATTATTCACCAGTATCATGAATACAACTACCCGTGTCTTCAGGAAACACCAAAATATTTTTGGTTGAGACATGTCAAAGTATCTAATCTTGGAATGACCTACGCTTTGTAAATCAAGTAATGACACCACCGCATAAGACAGGAATGAAATATATGATAGTTTGTCATAGAGGTTCTCCAAGGACGAAATCCTATCGCGATATATATCTTGTTTCCCCTTTTATATCTACTTTGGTGCATGTGTTAAGGACGCACTCTTACAACTGTCATTTTGAAGTTATGTCAAAAATGACCCAAGAACGCCTTAAAAATGCACCACTAGTTAATATAGATGGTGAATTTACTTGCTCCTGGAGTCTGCTCACATTTTAGCGTTTATAATATAATCCGGGATTCTAGGTTGCATTGTATTTCTTTATTGTATCGTGTTAAAATTATTTGCTTCCTAAAGGGCCATATTCCCTACCTTATGGAGGCTGGGCCCACGATGCTCCGTGTATACACACATACCATTCGACAGCTCTTGATGAGCTTGTCAAAAGTGTTGCTGGGCACAACTTCAAAAAACGTGATCTATTTCCACTTTTGGCTAAGTGAAGTTCTGAGTTTTACATACAAATCTTATGGTACAATTTTTGAGCGAAAATAAAAAACTCGGAATACAGATAGAAATGCATATAAATCGATAGAATATGACTTTCTGAACAATATTTACACAGGCGCATGATTTCTTTACAGGAGTTTTACATACAATTCGTAAACAAGTAAAATGCATGAATACACAGGTGTTTGAACGGTTACCATCAACTTGTTGGTAGTTCTCATATAATGCTGTAACATTGAAGTGCCTGTGTAAATATTGTTCAGAAAGCCATAATCTATCGATTTATATACATTTCTATCTGTATTCTGAGTTTTTTATTTTCACTCAAAAATTGTACCATAGGATTTGTATGTAAAACTCTGAACTTCACTTAGCCATAAGTGCCAATGGATCACGTTTTTCGGAGTTGTGCCCAGCAACACTTTTGATAAGCTCATCAAGAGCTGTCGAATGGTATGTGTGTATACACGGAGCATCGTGGGCCCAGCCTCCATAAGGTAGGGAATATGGCCCTTTTGTACTTTATAATCAAATTTCATGTACAATTAAGTACATAATTTTATTTGCAGAATAGAAACAATGTTTAAGCTGGACACTTTGGTTTTATGTTGAAGGTTTCAAATTATGATGTATTAAAGCATAACGCGTTTTAGTCACAATTATATTGTTAGTGATATAATTTTTGTACAACATATGTTTATAGTAATAAATATTTGTTTCATGTGTATTGTTTAATGATGTGGTTAGCCAGTGTATATAATGTTTTTACGAATCATGAACAAATTTTGTGTAGATTTTTCAAAACTAAACTTCATAGTTGATAACTTGTAGAGTTGTACTCTTTCAACAATATTTCACTGAGACTGTGTAATAGCATTATTTGTCCATTTTATGGACATATGATTTTCTTTAGATATTCCGTCTGTCACACTCTTCTGTCACACTTTTCTGTCACACTTTTCTGTCACACTCAAACATACAAAAACCACTCTAGTCGCCTCATCTGCAGCTTGTGCATACTGTCCACTCATACATAGTGAGAACGTACAGAGTACAGACTCACAGACCAAGCACAAGACACGCTCGATATCCATCCACACGTGTTTGCATAAGAGAGAGAGAATTGTCCTATCTTACCCATGTACTTGGCTCTTTGGCTGGGTAAACGAGCTGACAAGCAAACAATGCAGACTAGCTGGTGTACTCCCTTTGTGTTCTCGCGAGCTGGTGTACTTGGTCTGGGTTTTCAGTAGCCACTCTCAGCTAAACACAATATAGGCTAGTGGCTAGAGCGCTTGACACGCCACGATGGCTGTGAGCATGCAATTCGGGGTCGCGGTATCGATTCCCCGAGCCGATACTTTTTTTGCATTTTAACTTGAATTTAGATTAAAGCAAAACATGTAATCTAGCACACACACACAACGTCCCAATCAGACACAAAATTTACATTATATTATATAAAAATTTTACAATAAAATGGACAACCCTACATTCTTACAAGAATTTCATTTATTTTATCGTAATTCCGGTAATAAAGTCGGTGCTATTTCGGACAAAATAATTATCAGTTATCAGTTCTATCTACCACTACATCATCACCATGATCTACGTTCTTGCTGCCATGTTTCCAACGAACATTGCAGCATTGCGTGACATCTTATGTATTTCTAATCATTTTAACTACGTAAAAAAGGAGTTAACAGTAATACCCTTACCCCCATTGCGTATTCCCAGCTCTTATTAAAGCTCATTTACATTTGCTTTATTGAGATTCTTACCATTCAAAGTACAAATCTGAATTCATTTTCTTGAATTTGCTTTTGCGATTCCTTCATAAAACTCATGTGGGAAACTCAACTTTCGTCAACAGTTTCAGCTGCATTCCAACTTTCACAAAGTTTCAAGCATAGCCACCGTTATTGGGTGAGATTCATTTTGAGAAAAGTCGACAACAATTTTTGGTAGCTGTCCATGCAACGCATGTCCATTAAACGCAATGCAAATTGTTTTCGTTTCCTGGGAGACAAAGTGTAGCTCAACAATTCTAGCCTGGGATTATGAATGACCAATTTGACGTTTATCTTCTGAGGATGTAGCTCCTTCAGCTTGCACATTGCACTCTCCTTTTTACAAAAGTTGACAATTTCTATGGCCATATTTCTTACCCGTTGGCCTTTCTGGGTAATTCTACTGCAGGTTAAATCGGTTTGAAAAGTCCCTGTTCCTAAACAATCGTATCACAAAATGTTTTGTGTAATGGTCTTGCAAACCATTCGAATGAGAAAACCTTGATTAGCTGTCAAAAACCTACTGCTTTTGCTAAATCTTGAGCAGTTTTTTCAGATCAGATGACTTCTATTTGCAACAATATTTGCACTTACTCTACTGTCATTATTTTGAAGCCAAACTACGATAAAAGTTACTTTTTAAAACTAATATAATCTTTGAATCATTTCTTGACATTCTCATTCCAAGAAATTTTAGCAAGCAGTTTCTGTCAGTTCTTTGCTCAATCATAAACTTGTGGACAACAAAAAGTCTCCGCATTTACTGTCCTTTTACATTGCAACGTATCAAGTTTTGCAAGTTGCAAACACAAATGGCATCATTTAATATGATTTTAATGAAACGTGATTAGACGTGAATTAATTTATTCATAAATGGAGTAAACCGAAGAACTCTTATTTCCTACATGGTTAATCACCAGAAAGTACCTGTATAATTAAGATTTGGGGTTTGCAAATAGTCGTCCTTGCTGCTGTTATTATTGCCTTTGTAGACCCTCAGTGTTTCGTAAAGCTTCGTGTACTCTTCCAGCTTGCTTCCTTTAAACTCCGGCCTTTCAGATTCCAAACCCTGACTTTCACCACAAGATTTTCTTTGGCATTCTCCATGGCACTGCAAAGTACAAACAAAAACCACTTGTACACACTTTGATGGCACTGGTTACCAACAAATTTCCAGACACTTTCAAACAATATCCCGTACTCGGATGAAACATCTGCCGAAAATTTGGAACATTTCGTTTCTAAAATTATTCATATCATTACTCACGTCGAACCTTTTTACTTCTCTGAGCCTTCTAATTCAAGGAAAGTCTAGGTTAGTTGAAATGAGGTGGATACTCTAATAAGTATTTCTGCTATGGATGAGGAGCCACCAAACTCAATGGCATCCACTGTAGGCCAGTTAGGAAGGTAAAAAATGCTGGTAACTACAACTCGAAGAACCGAAAAACTCGAAAACGAAACGTCCAGTCGCCTTCTCTATTGGCAAACCGCCCAAGTTCCATTTCTGAATCTCCTGAGAAGCTCATAATTGTCCGCCATCTGGTGACAGGTTTACAAGTAATCCGCAACTAAATTCGTGAGCTATAGAGCAACTTCGTGGCAAATTACTTATTGGCTACACAGGAAAACATTTTGAAGCATTAATAGTTCAAGTTTAAGGTACTACATTGTGGATTAGGAGTTAAAAGCGAATTAAAAATATTTTTGTCATGCCCTCTAGATTTTCCTACCAATTTTGATGTAAGCGTGACAAATCTTCATTCAGCACGGTAGCCGTTATCCAATACTTTCCTCGCAACATTGAGATACTTTTTGCGCCGTATGAGCAAAAGATGTGCACTAGTATCACCATTTGTCGTTGTAAATCTGCTTCGAAAACCACTTGTAACGAAGGGTGCTACGATTCATCCAAACATAATGCAAAATATTTCCGTTCCTCCAAAGGGTAATGGAAAACTCATTGATTCTATTTTAAGGCTCTGGTTTTTGAGTAAAAGCTCCTTTATATTGTTGTTCTCTCTTTAGCATCAACAATGGGATTGGACGAGCCTAGCGTTTTATAATGGAGAAGAATGTAGCATAATTTTTTTAAAAGTTATTTACTTTAGGCCGGCGACGCAAACCCAATACACCTCAAACTGATCCAAACTGTATAACATCAAACCAATTATCTTCTAGAATAATTTTTTCTTCTATAATTTTCTTCTTCTTTAATCTTCTATAATTACCAAATAGAATAATTTTTAATTAGAAACGCAACCAGACACAATATAAGCACTAACCAAATACCAATGCTAAAATTCTAAATACTTTAAAAACATTTTAATTAAACTGATTAATACGACATAATTTTTTTCAGTTACTAGTAACCAAGTCTACATGGTTTCCTACATGATCTTTCGAATCATCTGCACAAAAAGGTTTGAAAAATCTTGGATCATCACACAATGTTTGTGTAATAAACTTTCGCTCGTCGTCCTCTACGGCTTTCAAGAACACTCTTCTTTTTGCGTCAAGACGACCATTTTTCTTGGTACCCCAATCGCTATCTCTGTCGAAACATCTTGTTCATTTCCCTCTTTCCATCACTGAGAGCATCGCAAACATTTTTTATGCCAATATCATTCTTGTGAAGCATTGCTACGATAATTTTGAATACCTTCTTGGCATCAGCATTCCAAGACATTTTAGCAAGCAGATTCTTCTCTTGTTTCTGTGTATCCTTGCTCAACTGTGGCAAACAATTAGCACATTCTTTATTCTCATTCTCTTTCCATTCCAAATTGCATAATAAGGCTTGTATAACCTTCAACATTTGTTTCCTCTAAAATCGGCTATTTCAAAATAAAACTTTAGTTTATCCCTTCAAAATTTTTGAAGCGCAAACAAAAAACTGCTTGTGCCCATTTTGATGCAACTGATCACTGGCACTCCAGTTTCCCAAATTTCCAGTTTTTCAAACAGTATTCCATACTCGAATAAGATATCTGTTCTGTTCTGAAGAAAATTTCTGTGTTGTGAAAAAACGAAGTGGAACTCAACGTTAACTTTTTAATTCTTCCAACCAACTGTGCTAGCGCTGTTGTTTTTTGGACAAGAGCATATTTCCAACAATGCAACAAAAAACATTTTGGAATTCATATAACGCATAGCAACTTTCTTTATCTGCAAACTGGCCAAAGTTCCCCTACCCACTTTAATAACAAGCTTGTCATATTCTGCAGACCGAACGATGTAGTCGTGAACTTGCTTTACTAAGTAGCCTTCCAAAATCTGCAAGCTCTCCTCAGAGAATTAGGTTCAGGCACCAAAGTAGTTTGGTCACAAAGTCAAGACCATGTTGCTTACCAACTTTGAATTAAGCGTGACCAAACCCAATCTTCATTCTGGACGGTTGACTACTCTTCATCATCTGTTGCATATACTTTCACACATTTGAAAATGTGTTGAAAACAACTTTGACAACTTTCGTCTGGATCCAAGTCTCATGTAGATTTCTTTGAATTGCTTTTACATTATACGTCGTTTTAAAAAAATCGTCGTTGCAAACTCGATTCTTTCGTAACTAGTAAATCAGGGAATGAAATGCAACTGAAAATTGCTGAACAATCGAAGGAGCTGTTCCTAACGCAATGCAAACTGTATCCGTTCCTTGATAGAAAAACAGTGGCTTATTGTGTCGGATTCTGGACCTCCCATTTACCTACTTTTCTCTGATGAAGTTTCGTCGTCTCCTCCTCCTGGCTTTTATTCGTCATCTTCTCTGCTATTTTCAATAATATGCGTTGTTTCTTCTAAAATGCTGCTAACTTCGGTTTCTTAAAATGCAAATTTCGGTTGGCAGTTATTTACGTGAATCAATTATTGGCTTACTTTTCTAGGAATTCTGGAGCAGAAGCAAACGAATGCTGGAAACGTCCAAAGGTTTCCTGTTTGTAGTTGACAAAGTTTGGTGGCAGGCAGATTACAAATCTGCTACTTTTGACACAGTATTTACAAAAGTCAGAGGATTTTTAAACGTTGTCTGAATTCACGAAATATTCCGGAAAGGTTGTGCTACCGTTTTACTTTTCCGTTTTATCTGTGGCTGATACTTTCATGTATTCCTTAACAAGTCGAATGAAAGCGGAACTCGTGTATATTTATTTTACCAAATGTGCGTTTCCAAGTTCAGATTTCTTTATTGAGCAGGAGATTAAGCAGGACTTAATCCTTCAGTGCAACTTTCAGATATAAAATTATCCAGAATGCTAGGCCGGATTTCGAACAGATTTGCGGGAGCATGCGGAAAAACATCAAACAAATGCGGAAGCCAAACGTTAACCTTACTTGATTGGGATTCTGCAACTTTATCCATGCTGACGTGCAATGTCTACAAAGATAAGGACTGTACATCAGTGACAATTCTAGTCAGGTTTCTTAAGCCGAATGCAGCCTGAGTCTTTTGAAAAACCACTTAATTAGGAACATTAGCTTACTCTCTAACACAGCCACACGATGTGTTTCTGAAATATTAGCGGTAGGTTGTGAATTCGGTTTTGGGTAAAATACAGTAAAATAAAATGACCTCAAACTATACACTATATCTGCCTGATCTGCTGGTTGAGAAAGATCTAGCTGACGCCAAATACGACAACGTACTTGAAAATCATAATGCGCAACTTATATTAAAATTAGCTTTGCTGCAAACTTCAAAAAATAAACAAGCGTGTAGTCGTCAACTATTTTCATAATTTTGCAATCTAAAACCTTCTGGCTTTCAAATGACACTTCGGGCATGAAGCCCTGACAAATTCGCTTACCAGTTTTGATGTAAGCGTGACCAAACCCAATCTTCATTCTGGCATACACAACCAAGCTGCAACCTGCTAGCATTTAAGAGCATTTGAAGATTTTTTACGTCCTCCATGAAGAAAGAAAGTTGGTCTGAGACGGATACTTCAATTAGTGTACATTAGGTAAACAACTTTGAGATACCTTTTCAATTCAACATATATTTTGTTTCTAATCCCGTGTGGTCAAATCCGTGATAACCAGAGTAAATGGTTTGATTTTCTTTCCTTTCTGGTTAATGTCCAGACACATAGACATTCCAGATATTTTCCTACTGCTGTCGATCGACAGCTTGCCATAAACATACCCTTGTGTACCCTTCAACTTTTGTTTCCCTTGAAAAGCTCGTAATTCAGATTCCACACGTTAGTCAATTCACGTGGAATCTCTTCAGCGTTCTTCATGACACCTTGAAGACCAAATAGTCCCAAAGTACCATGCTAGTTGTCACTAGAAGCGTTCCTTTTCTCAGAAACTTTCAAACAGTATCCCGTACTTGGGAGAAACAGCTTGCCTTTCTGGAAAACATTTCTTGTTTTTATATTTCCCATTACTTTGAAATCACCAAAGTTGTACTTGGAAACTTATTTAGAAAGAATCTTATTTAGGGTCTTATAGTTCTAAACAGAACATACTACTTCCGTCAGTCAGCCTAAATGAGCATACAACCCCAACAAGCACTTCAGGTTAACATGAGATTCCTTTGTTGGCGAAGGGTACATGATCTCATTTGTCCACTCCACTGTCAACATCCAACGTTCCATTTCTCCTGTGGATTAGATCAGTTATAAAATTACTGTTTACCCAAACGCAGTCAAAACCAAGTCAAACGCATTTTGATTAACAATTTTGTAGCAAGTGCGAACAAACTAAATACTTATTCCGTAGCATTTACCCAGTATTGTTTTTGGACTTCATGGCATCAATTGTATAAAAACAGCAATACCCCTGCCGTTGTATTTCATTATAAGTCTAAATGATTTGAGAGCAACTTTGTGACATAATGTCAGATTCGGAATATTTGCGTTTGTATCACCGTGATTTGTTGCTTGGCTTTTAACATATGAGCGTTGTCTTGGTCGCATCAAACTAGTTTAGAAAACCCAATGGGACGTTCATCGAAGAAAACCTGGAAAACTGAGCTATGCCAAATGTGATGCAGAATATCTCTATTTTTTAAAGAAAACGACTAGCTTAAGCTTAAGCACTTGTTCTCTCTTCCAATGGCTTTTGCTTTGTGCCATGTACCATTGAGTATTCCATTTTTGTTATTTGCTTAATTAAAACAAAATCTTCATTATAATTAGAATGTGAAGAATTATAAAGTAAAGCACGATGTTGACTAAAATCATGTTTTATTCAGCGACATAATTAAAACGCGTGATTTAAACACTGAAACGCGCTGGTTGGATGCATTATATTTTAATCCACTTGAAATATAGTTAAAAGGATTTTGACTAAACCAATTTGAAAGACCTTTAGCTCATTGCAGTTTGGAGCAACTCCCCGGGATGCACGTGGCTTTTAGCCGGACGTAGTCTTTCAGGCACCCCATATGTGTATTTACAAATACGTCTGCGTAATAATAATAAAGTAATAATCATTAGTTGCATTGTAATAGGTAAGTTCAACACACGGGTAGTAAACAAAAAATACTAGCATATCATCACAAAATACTATACAATACACCCATCAGCAATTGTAAATTTTAAACATAATAACCGTTGTAGAAACCAAAATTGCTACTTGTAGTAATTACTACAACTCAAATTCAAAATAGTAAGAGAAACAAAATCAAACAACAATTACCAACCGTTTTTTTGGCATATACAATTAATCCGAATTAAACCAAACTGCTACTTGTAGCAATAACTACAAATCAAATTAAAAATATTAAGTAAAACAAAAGTCAAACTACAATTACCAACCTTTCTCTGGTTTGGTATATTCAATCAGTTCGTAGTAAACAAAGCTGCTACTCGTAGTAATATCAACAAAATGAATTCAAAATAGTTAGAAAAACAAAAATCGAACAACAATTACCAACCACTCTTTTGTTGGTATAGTCAATGAATCCGTAGTTAACAAAACAGCAATTAGAGAGTGCAAATTATAATACTTTATACAATCAACTCTCTACTCTCAATGAACTTGCACAAATTATACTGGATTTATATAAAATTCATTTCAAAACTCATCTCACTCACTCATCATCGCTTTCAGACAGTTGCAACTGGCCTTGAACATTAGCTCGTGGTACTACAGCAGGCAAGATTACTGGGGCGGATTCCTCACGATTTCCAATGCCGTAGTTTGGCAGCACTTGCAAGACATTAGTAGCGTCATCATTCATGTCAATGTCATTGTTTGTATAGCTTCTCCTTCGTTTCTGTTCTTCATCCCTATTTTTCTTCCTGTCATAAGTCCGTGGGCTTAGTTCGGCTAGTAGATCATCTAGATCATCTTCCCAATCGTAATCAAGCTCTTCAGTACCGTCGAGTAGATGATTAAAACTATCGACATTATGAACAATGGCAGGATTGACATTTGCCGTAACATTTGTATCTGCAACTGCAGGAGCAATGTCATCTTGCACGGCGGTAGCATTGTCTTGTACTACTGAAGCAACATTTTTCTGTACAACAGTTTGGGATTTCTCGGGTACAACTACAGAAACATTTTCCTGTACAACAGTGTGGGATTTCTCGGGTACAACTACAGAAACATTTTCCTGTACAACAGTTTGGGACTTCTCGGGTACAACTACAGAAACATTTTCTTGTACAACTGCCACAGCATTTGTGTTCGCTTTAGAAACAACATTCTTGCCCGATTTGACTTTTGCTACATGCTTAGCCAGAGCTTGAATGCTTTTGCCGGGAGTAGCAGGTACGCCCACTGGACTACCACGTTGACTGACCGGATTTAGTCCAGGAAGAATTGGATTAGCAACATCTACCGGATCCGGGCCAAAAAGTTGTATCATAAGAGCACTGTTGTCAGCCTTGCTTTTTTTCTTTGAAGAAGAAGAAGAAGGAGTTTTTGAACGAGATCTCTTGCTTCTTTTTTTGGAATGCTTTTTGCTCTCATTTTCTGCTTCACTCTTTTTCTCAAGTTCTGTTGGATTGTCTTCGTCAGATATTTCAACCACAATTTCTTCCTCCGCATTCTCGTAATTGTTTTCTGACGGAATATAGTTAGTATTAGCATCTTCATTATTTATGTCAATGAGTCGCTTTCGCATTTCCAAGAAAGAAGAAAAAAATTCATCGTCCTTGTCATCATCCAACAAGTGAGCGCTAACCAGTGTCATCAAATCAGAATAAAGCTCGCATCGTTTTCCTCCACAACCGGTAACTTTACGTAAGGCATCACGACTTTGCTGATCTACCTTGTACACTCTTAACTTTTCAACGTTAAGTTTTAAATCTTCCTTGGCCATTTGTACCTTGTCAAGTGCACGGTTTCGAAATTCGTCAGCTCGTTCTGCATCAGCTTTAGCTTGCATATAGGCTTTTGCTTTAGATTCGCATTGTTCTATTGCGTTCGATGTCTTAACGTCGCCAGTCACTCCTACCGTTCCAGTATGTGCCAATTCAAGACCAATTCCATCATTGGAAGGTGCAGGAGGTAATCCCACCAAATGTAATGCAACAACATTTCTTTCGTTATTGGAGATTCTTTGACTTCCATGTTCTCTGGCCATTTGCACATACTTTGCCCCAATAACTCGCTCAAGGGTTTCCCATGGAACGTTTGCATTGTCAATTTCATGGCTATTTATATAGGTGGCTACGATGAGCGAAGCAAGAATGGGCATTGCCTCATCGTTGTGGAAGGATTTTTGTATCAGATTAGGGAAAATGTAGTCCTTCATGTATTCAAGGTTCTTTCGATATTTCGTTAGCTCGCTTGCATCAATTGTGGATGCCGCAGCTTTTTTGTTTTTTCGGCCGTCCACATAACCTGGAAATTTTGTCTTTATCAGCGTATCTCTTACTGAATATTTTTCCCAATAGGCAGACACAAACAGGCGTATTGCCTTGGTTCCGTCAAGTCGCTTACTCTTTCCAGGCTTTTCTTCAAAGAACTCTTTAACTCGGGAAAATGGTAGTTTGTTTGCGTTAAGCCATTCTACCAGTAATTGAACGATTCGTTCAAAAGAAAATAGTTCTGCAGATTCTAAATTCTTCACAAAATCATAATTGATTATCCGAGTTAAACGCCTGGCCACATCAGACAAAGATACATTCTCAACGTTTGGACTTGAGGGTGAGGATAATGGACTATCTTCGGACGGTGTCGACAAAGTGCTTTCACCATGTCTACTTAGATCGTTTGCAATTCTTGTTCTTATGGCTTTCTTCGAAGCATTGCTCATCCGGCCGCTGGCCGACTTCTTGTCGCGTTCCATTTTAATGATTTGCAAGCAAAGTAAAAGTACTTTCGATAAATTATATTTAAAAAGATCAAACTAAATGAAATAAGATATTAGATTTTAATATATACAAGAAATAAGTACAAATAAATACAAACCACTGAAAAGTACTGTTGATTTGATTAATAATTCAGCAAACTTTTGAAGCATTCATATAAAGCATTAGCGCACGGAATTGAATGGTTCAGAATTGTATTAGATATTCGCATTTGAAAATTGCAGTAGATACTCGCATTTGAAAATTGTATTAGATATTCGCATTTGAAAATTGCAGTAGATACTCGCATTTGAAAATTGTATTAGATATTCGCATTTGAAAATTGCAGTAGATACTCGCATTTGAAAATTGTATTAGATATTCGCATTTGAAAATAGCAAAAGAAGATCGCATTTGAAATCGCATTAATTTTTTTTTGATTTTTTAGATACTGTTATGAGTTTTTCCGGCTTGGTGATCATTGAATGTATGTCCCACGCCGGGGATCTGCTCTTCCTGGCCTGAAGAAGACTGTCCAGCGTCCACCATTTCGGGGCCGAATATCAGCTTACCGATTCATATCTTGCAAAACATTGTCTGCCTAACAAGTTACTAGATTCCGTTCCAGTCGTTTGGCATTTAGGCTATTTTTATAAATAAATAAACCACTTAGCACACCCTCACAACAATTGCGCGTCTCAATGTTGCTTGGTGTTTTGGAAACCAGTATATATCATACTGGCGTGGACACTCTCGGCATTTATCAATGCGCGCGACCGCACTGTCTCCAAATTTACTACTTGACTCAAATTAAAATGCTCAGAAATTAAACTTGGGTGCCAGATGACATACATTTGATCACACTTTCATAGGTCAAAATACATGAATATATACATAGACTTTGTACAGAGGAGAGCTTTAGCTCGTTGCCGTTAAAGACAACTACCCGGGGTGCACGTGGCTAATACCGGACGTAGCTCTCCCACACCCCATGTATATTGTATAGCAAAGTTTTTAAATGGTTTATATTTTTATTTTAGTTGAATTTAGTTATTATTCTCTTTTAGATTTTCAAAAATAAAAAATTGTAATTTTACGACTTGCCACAAACGGATATTGATTGAAGTAGAAATTTTTAGTTATTAATTCTGGATTTGATTTGAATTTTATTTAAATGAACATTAAAAGCCATTGCAGAGCGTCACATACGGACATTGCTTGGTTTTTAGGCCAACTCAGACTTGATTGAAGTAGAATTTTTATTGTTACAGTTTGATTTGATTTGAATTGTATTTAAATTAAAATTAAAAGTCATTGTCGAGCGTCACAAACGGACATTCCTTGGTTTTTAGGCCAACTCAGACTTGATTGAAATAGAATTTTAAGTTGTTGAAGCTTGATTTGATTTGTGTTAAAATTAAAATTAAAAGCAATTGTTGAGCGTAACAAACGTACATTGCTTGGTTTTTAGGCCAACTCAGACTTGATTGAAGTAGAATTTTAAGTTGTTGAAGCTTGATTTGATTTGTGTTCAAATTAAAATTAAAAGCAATTGTTGAGCGTAACAAACGTACATTGCTTGGTTTTTAGGCCAACTCAAAGCAGAGATTTGAAAACGTTTAATGAAAGTTAAAAAATAATCTTTCGAAATAAATCAATCAGAGTTATACAGCTATTTGCTTTTCTTCGTGCACTAAAATACATATTTTAATACCAATTTTACTGCTTATTCAAGTTAGCAAGTTCCTTTTATATTCAAAACGGAGCATGACGCGACAGTTAAACCAGGATTTATGAAACACTTGCCGAGCCCCACGAACGGAGGTTACCAGGTTTTTAGGCCTACTCGGATCTTTTATTTTTTGCTGAGCTCCGCAATCGGGAGTTACCGGGGGTTTATTCCCACTCAGATCTTTTGTTGTTTTTTTTTCTTTTTTACTTTTATGCTGCCATTGCCGAGCCCCACGAACGGAGGTTACCAGGTTTTTAGGCCTACTCGGATCTTTTATTTTTTTGCTGAGCTCCGCAATCGGGAGTTACCGGGGGTTTATTCCCACTCAGATCTTTTGTTTTTTTTCTTTTTTACTTTTATGCTGCCATTGCCGAGCCCCACGAACGGAGGTTACCAGGTTTTTAGGCCTACTCGGATCTTTTATTTTTTTGCTGAGCTCCGCAAACGAGAGTTACCGGGGTTTTATTCCCACTCAGATCTTTTGTTGTTTTTTTTCTTTTTTACTTTTATGTTGCCATTGCCGAGCCCCACGAACGGAGGTTACCAGGTTTTTAGGCCTACTCGGATCTTTTTTCTATGCTTTCCCTAACGCTCCGTTTTAAACATAAAAGAAAACTCACTCGCTCAAATAAGCAGAAAAACAGATACAAAAATATGTACTAAAGTACCCAAAGAAAGCAAATAGTTATATAACCCCGATTAATTCGTTTCAAAAGATAATATAACTGAAAATTTGTGGCAGAAGGCCTTAAATATCACAAGACATAAGGTCTTGCTTGTGAAAAAACCGCATAACAAAGCAGAAGGCTTTGCTTAGAAAAAATAGTACCGCCTAGCAAAACAGAGGGTCTTGCTTGTGAAAAAAACCGCATAACAAAGCAGAAGGCTTTGCTTAGAAAAATAGTACCGCCTAGCAAGACAGAAGGTCTTGCTTGTGAAAAAAACCGCATAACAAAGCAGAAGGCTTTGCTTATAAAAAAGTACCGCATAGCAAAGCAGAAGGCTTTGCTTATAAAAAAGTACCGCATAGCAAAGCAGAAGGCTTTGCTTATAAAAAAAAGTACCGCATAGCAAAGCAGAAGGCTTTGCTTATAAAAAAGTACCGCATAGCAAAGCAGAAGGCTTTGCTTATAAAAAATAGCAAGACAGAAGGCCTTACTGGAGAAAATACCGCATTTTGAATTACCGATAACACCACTGCTCCCAGTAGCCAACGTATTGGAAAAAGGTGAAAGTGAAGGTGAGGTTTGGCAGAAACAAAAGATTGAGATTTAAAGGAAGTGAGAGTAGCGAAGATAAATGAATAGAAACAAGTTTACAGTCTAAGGTTTACGAGAATAGTTAGATTTTAGAGAAGCAGCAATGTGTGTGGTTAAAGAAGGTTTTGTAAGGAAATGATAGAAAGAAAATGTTAGTGTACTAAAAAGAGACAACAAGAATGGAAAAGTTGGGAATACAGAAATAAATTGCAATAGTTTGGAGAACATGAGTAAGTTTGAGAGTGGGTGTGCTGACAGGTTAGAATAGAAAAGGACTGGTTTTGAAAAAGCAAAGAAAACAGATCAATGATTAAGTTGTTAGTAAAGATAACGGGCTACTGGGAGGCAAACATTTTATGAAAAATTGGTAGTAAAGGGAGAACGAATGGTATTTTAAAATTCGAAAAAGCAGCATTCATTTTATGACTTTATAAACCCTAACTATGCGTGCCCCTACCTGCGGACTTTCCGCCCCAGACCAGGTAGTATTATGGGCGACGAGACTGGTCACCCACCCAGCAAGAGAAACGGGTCCTAGGGTCAGCTTTCCCTATCAAGCTTCACCTAGAACCCCCCAGACCTTGATCTGTTAATGCTGGGCAGGCAATCCAGCCCAAATTGGTCAGTGCACCGACCACCGTACTATCATTCCATTTGTGCAAGGCTTTCGGGTACTGTGGCCCAAAGGGCGCTTCCCGTACTCACTAAAAACAGTACATTTCCCCTGTTTCATGCACGGAATGTAGCACGGCGGAATACGTTGCAAAGCCTCCGGTAAAAGTACGTGCGCTCCGTCCGAGCGATGGAATAAGACTGAGACCAGCAGCAGATAGCAGACAACAGGGCAGTATGCACTTACGTGCGTACGAACTGAAGTGAACGCAAACATGGAACAGGTACGCAGCAAACGTAAACAAAGTCAGCCTAAGTCAGTGCTCTGGTTATTTTAATTTTAAAAATATAGTTTGACTGACAATTATCCTAAAAATTACACCACCAGATAGAAAAAATTCTGCTCTACAGGATAGCATAAAACTCAAAATTTTTGAAACATTTAATACTACCTTATATAATGTAAAGATGCGCGCTGAGTTACGCGAGCATTTGTATAGAGGAGATACGAAAAAAAGGTAAACAAACGGAACAATGCAATATTGCACATGTTTATATTTCTAAAAGAGACAACCTGGTTATCCAAATTAATAATGTAATGCGTTCTTTCGTCTGTATGAGTTTGAATATGATTTTTTACACGACTTTAAGCTTTTTATGTTTTAATTTGATGTCTTGCTATATGGTTTTGTTGGTGACATAATAACTGATCATGTCACTTAAATTCCCATCAATATAAAATGCTTTAATGAATACATGTAGAATTCGGTATGGCTTTTTTGTGTGAGTCTGTACATGCTTTTGAAGCCTATTACAAGTCGTAGCAAAAGCAGGAAGCCTTTTTTCATTTTTAATTGAATTTGTCAGCGACTCAATAACCGTACATGTCACTTAAATTGTCATTAAATGCATTAAACATTATACTTATTTTGTGTAAGACTTTTTTGTGTGAGTTCTCACATGCTCTTCAAGCTTATGATTAGTAGCAAGACGTTTACATCAAAAGCAACTAGCAAATCTTTTTCTTGCTGATTGACTTTGTCTCTCAAAACAGGTTCATGACACTTAAATTCTCATCAGCATAAGATACATTAAATTGTAGATGCAACTTGTCCAAGCTTTTTGGTGTGACTTCGCACATGCTCTCTGAGTTTAAGATAAGTCGCAAAACGTTTTCAGCAAAGGCAACAAACCAGTTTTGTTTTTGCTTTATCACTTTGTTTGCGAAGGAAATACCGTTCATGACATTATAGTTTCCATAAACATGAAATGCATTAAATAATAAACGCAACAGTAGCTCTTTTCTGTGTGAGATTGCAAATGCTCTTTAATGTAATGATAAGCTGTTCAGCTTTCGGAGCAAAATTAACCAGGCGATTAAAATGGCCTCTGTGTGCACCTTCTGATTGTACGCTTTGACAAGTTACTAGATGCGTTTCTGCTAAACCCACATAATATACTGAGATCATTTGTCGTTGTCGTCTGTGTGCAAGTCTATTATGTGTGCTTTGACAAGTTACTGGATGAGTTCCTGCTAAACCCACATAATATATTGGAATCATTAGCCGTTGTCGTCTGTGCGAACCTCGTTTATGTGCGCTTTGGCGATTTACTTGATGAGTTCCTGCTGAACCCACATAATCTATTGGACTCATTAGCCGTTGTCGTCTTTGTGCACCTCGATTATGTGTGCTTTGAGAAGTTACTAGAGGAGTGCCGGTTTTACCCACACTATTGTTAGACAAAAAATGTTGTCGTCTGTATGACCACATTTATATGCGCTTTATCAAAATACTGTATGTATTCCAGCTAAACCCACATTATATTAAAAAATAAGAATTGTCGTGGGTATGATTTACGTTCATGTGCGCTTTCACAAGTAATTTGTGACCTTCTGGTGTATTTAGCATTAAGTAGGTTTAATAATGAACTTTCAGCTTTCCTGTTTATTTAGCATTTATTTGGTGAAAAAATGAACTTTTTCTTCGGCAAGGGTCACAAGTGTTCTTCGACCAGTTACTTGCAGCAGGTTTCCTGCTTATTCTGCATTTTAGCATTTAAAGGATGCCACTTAAAATGCGGTACTGTGCGATATAAACAACGATATGGGACAGACAAAAGCGACGATTATGATCCCACAAGTTAGGTGCCGTAAAAGCATATTCTTATACTCCTACAAATAATTGATCATCAACCAAACAGAAACACAATTGAAAGGTATTTTTGTTTATTATGAGTAAACGCAAAAGATAAGTCTTCATTTCGTCGACTTCAATATAATGGTTTTATTTTGAATTATGTATTAGGTAGAAATTGGCCACTATTTTATTATCCTACTGACAACTCACACTAAATAATTCATTGGAACTATCAGACACTAGCTCAAGATTAAACAAGTCTTTGCCAAATTCATTGTTCATTTCTTTCCAAGATTTGAAAAATCAAAAACTATATAAGGAGGTAGCATCAAAATCAGTCCAGTTCAGCACCCCCACTGTCGTCGCTTTCCCAATCATCCATGTTTACGTCATCTTGCTCGACATTATTGTCCGCGTTTTGCTCTTGCTGATTCTGCTGCTGCTGCTCCCCTTCCGCCAAAGGAATTTCCTCGTCATCATTGGGGAGATCTAGTACTGGTGGGGCGGCTTCGTCAACTTACAAACAAACATACAAAATACCCAAATGCATTGTATTGGCTGGCGTACACGCTAACTAAATTGTAAAATCATACCAATGAGAAGTGGAAGATTGTCCAAACTTTCCCTAGTCATTACTCTTTCCGTTTCAATATGCTCATATATGACATTAGCAGAGTACACGCGTCTTCCATTAAACCAGTACACACCGTAGCCAGCCCGATCGCATTCAACTACAATAGTTTGCATTGTTCCATCATCTTCATCCTGAATAACCTTGCCACCGTGCAGCTGGTGCAGCCAAAAAACATTTGAAAAATACAATATCACTTTATTTTTATAGGTTTTTGGCTTTCAAGTGTTTTGCATCCTTTTACCTTGATCAAGTATTCCGCTTTGGCGATTGATGCTAGGCTCGTATACCCTACCCCTTGGGTAGTTAGGAAGAACTCCCAATCACTTAGAAGTTGAGGTGGAAGCTTATACCAGTACAAGTCCGTGGTAACAGCCCCTGGTACCTTTGACTCAAACTTGTAAGGCATTCTGGTGACCACCTGTGTCCACAAATGTATCCACAATTACAGTGTTTCCCAAGAATGCGATGGATATTTAAGGAGTAAAAGCCAAATTATTTTGCTTAAACAAATTGTCACCTACGTGAATATGGTGCTCCTCTTTCAAGTCCCCACTGGGTAATTGGAATGTAAGTTTGCCGTTAACAAAAGCAAGTTTTGTCTGTCGGTGCTTTCTCTTATTCTGGCCATCTCCAACTTGCCCTACTTCCAACAACGAGGACGAGGATTCAGCCATCGGTCAAAACGTACGTATCTGTGTAAAACAAAAAACAATACTCAGGATAATTGAATGCACAGTGATAGCACTTCTACCCAAGTGATAGGAGATTCAAAGCTTCAACCCAAACAACAACACCTCACAAAGCCCTCAACATCTTCCTATGAAGGCAGGGAACCAAGCCAAAAATCACAAGAAAAAAAACCAAGCTTACCCTACGTTTGGTTGTAAGAAAATCGACGAAGCTACACTTCCAGAGATGCTCACAAAACAGCAAAAATTTTGCGCACGAGTTTTTTCTAAAAGCTTTTGTTGAAACTGAGAGACCACAATCCAGACCAGCGAGTGTATTAAATATTTTTTTTCCGTGATCGTAACAACGCTAGATCATCCCACCTTGCTTTACGCTTTACTGCACATATTAACATACGATCCGTCTCACACAGCTAATTTTATGTTTCAATCACATTCAACATTCTTTCATTGAAACACGTGCGAAGTAAAGAGCATATGTTTTTTCGAAAAACATTTAATCCAACGTATTAAAATTAACCGCATTTCTCCCAGTCATAAATACAGAGCCAAAGTGTAGGGTTCAGTCATAACAATTATTGTTTCTTTGCACCGTTCATAAGTACAGAGCCAAAGTTCCGTCAGGCGAAGGCAAATGTAAGGTTCAGTCATAGCAATAATTGCTTCTCTGCACCGTTCATAAGTACAGAGCCAAAGTTCCGTCAGACGAAGGCAAATGTAAGGTTCCGTGATAATAATAATTGTTTCTCTGCACCGTTCATAAGTACAGAGCCAAAGTTTAGGGTTCAGTCATAACAATTATTGTTTCTTTGCACCGTTCATAAGTACAGAGCCAAAGTTCCGTCAGGCGAAGGCAAATGTAAGGTTCAGTCATAGCAATAATTGCTTCTCTGCACCGTTCATAAGTACAGAGCCAAAGTTCCGTCAGACGAAGGCAAATGTAAGGTTCCGTGATAATAATAATTGTTTCTCTGCACCGTTCATAAGTACAGAGCCAAAGTTCCGTCAGACGAAGGCAAATGTAAGGTTCCGTGATAATAATAATTGTTTCTCTGCACCGTTCATAAGTACAGAGCCAAAGTTCCGTCAGACGAAGGCAAATGTAAGGTTCCGTGAAAATAATAATTGTTTCTCTGCACCGTTCATAAGTACAGAGCCAAAGTTCCGTCAGACGAATGCAAATGTAAAGTCATAATAATAATTGTTTCTTTGTAATATTCATAAGTATAGAGCTAAGCTTCCGTCAGCCGAAGGCAAGTGTAAGGTTCAGTCATTAAAATGTGCAAATGTGTTTTTTAGAATCTGGATATCAATTTTTAAATCAAGCCGACTATGCACGTATGTGATGTAAAAATAACAAGAAATGAGTTTTACAGACTCTCCCGATTTTACTTTTTCATTCAACGGAAGCCGTTTTACATTTTATTTAAATTTTGTTCTTACTAAATTACAAATTATGACTTACTACTTGTTTCTAATACATAAGTTTTGTTGTTTGAAAATTTCATTTAATCCAAAATATATTTGCTGCCACTCATAGTTGGATCAGCAACGCTTGCATAATCACCAGTTTCAGCTCTTTTTGCTGCCTTTTCCTTTTCCAGCTTTAGATCCAGGACACGACCAAGGACTTTTGCAACCGTAGGTTCCAGCAGTAAGCCAACGTCTCGATGCAAAATGTCGCCCGTTTTCCAGGAAATTCTTGCCATTCTGATTTTTGAGTTAGCCTCTCTAGTGGCTTCAGCAATTTGTTTGTAAATATTATACGTGAATCCGCAAAGGACTTTAATGGATTGGGTACCCCATCGCCGGTTACAGATGCCTTGTCTACAGCGAATTTTCTTGTAGCCGCATGCACATCCCGGCTTTGTCTCCAAGGATCTTGTTTGCTGACGCCAAAGAAATTCCCCCATTGCAGAGGCAGCAGGCTGGTAACAATGATGCAGGTGAGTAGTTACCTGAAAGAAAAATCCAAACGGGTTTTAGACATCGTTGGATGGTACTCACCGGTTCCCTGCAGTAAGGAAAGTACACTACTTTCTCTCTGGGATTCGTTCCCTCCGCCAGCACATAACAAACTAGATAGGATGGCGTAGAATAGTATCCCAAGCCCGTTTGTCCATCAATTAATTCCTTTAGTTTCTCTAGACTGAGAATTCGTCTAACTTTGAGGGTCCTCAGTTGCACGCTACCAGCTGTCAAACCCCATTCATCTACTCCCGCTACACTGACATCAGTGTCAACCTTGACACCTGGAATATCTGCAAAACACAAGAATGAGTACACTCATAGGAGTTTGATAGCCGCTATTGGTTTCTGTCCCTTTAAAATCTACTAGAACGTACCTATTCCAGTTAAATCCGAAAAAATCGTGTCTTGCTCCACAATTTTTCCCAGTTCTGAATTAACCATTGCAAAAAATTTCTGTTGCGCCGGCACAGGAAGAAGCATTAATCTATTAAACACGCGGCATACGTATTTTGACGTTTCCATCTCTTTGGATGGTTGGTGAATTCCAATCAAATCGAAAAGTTCTTCATGATTTGGGTTTTTAAACCGCATAAGGGCCATCCCAATCGCCTTTTCTCCAGCCGCACTGTTCAGATTTGAAGTCATGTGCCTTGCAAGTACGGAAGCTTCAGGCTCACCTTGGCAAATGGCTCCCTACAATTTACAAAAAGAAGAATGGTAAGAACCCCATGCAACAAACATTTCTCATTACCCCTTAAACAACCAGTAAGGTGTCGACTCACCAATTGCTTCATTCTTTCTTCAATCACGCACAGGAATCTAGCCTCACTAGGAATGTCAGTTTTTACCAAAACATATATTGGAGTGGACTCGGCGTTGGAGCGCAATGTCCGACCAAGTGTCTGTACTAACTTGTCGGGAGACCAGGGGTATTCCAGTATTACATGTACCCGTTGCTGGCTGTTCAAGCGTGTTCGGTCAGCGTGGAGGCTAACCCCGACTGAACTGGCATCAGAGATGATGATAATTCGCTTTCGCATATCCATAAAATCTCGGATATCTATCAACAATATTGCAAAACCAAAATATATTACAAAATTGTTTTAGAATAACCCGTAGCCAGCTTTTTATCAAACATGCAAACACTTTATTTACCTTCATCCCGAGATTTGGTTTTTACACGAATCCAACTTGGTTCGTGTTCTTCATCAGACTCGTCCTCTACGTAGAAATAGTTTCTACCTGTGCCGTTGGCAATCAAGTTGTGTGCATCGTCTTCCAATTCATCCGAAAGTCTTGCCGTAAGCTCATCAAGCGGATTGATGGGCAAGAATGGTCTTATCTCGTAAAACAGCCTGACCACCCCCTCATTGGTTGTATTGCAGCATACTTCGTCGGCAGTCCAAGACAAATCCTTGGGCGACATTTCCCGATTGTTGAAATGCCTGTCAATGTTTTCTTTGCAGGCCAGACTGTAGAGCAGAAAGGTTCCGTTGGAAGTGTCCTCTTGGCACTTGGCACGCTTTGCCTTCGGCTTCCCTGCTTTCTCATCTTCACCAATGCTTCGGGCAACTTCAAGCCAATTCGTAGTTGTGACTTTTCCACTCTTTCTAGGCTGAGATTTTTGTTTTCCTCCCTCCCGTTCGTCATCATCATCGTAATCCTCATCATCGTCGTCGTCATCATCGTCATCATCCTCAGCATCTTTCTTTGCTTTGGGCGCTGCTGGAGCTTTTGACTTGCCAACACAGACGTCCTTTAAACCGGATGTTTTTGAGACGTAGATCATTTCGTTCATCGGATAAACCCCAAGCCCGTCAAGAACTCGAATCAATATACGTCTAATTTTAAGAAAATACGCCAAATTGAATTGATAATAACAGTTTAGTTTATGGTGCATTGAATATTTTTTTTACTCTACTTACTCCAAGATGGAATGGGGTGAGCCGTCTTCAGGGGAGCCTGATTCGCCTGTGTGTTGGACCGTCAGAACAATAGACTTGTTTTCGTTGAAATGCTTTATGACCGTATTGGATACGGATCTAATTTTTGCACTTAGCATCAAGCAGGAAAAATATCTTAGCATATCCGCATAAAATACAGATCGCTGTTGCCTAGCATCAAAACTTTCCCACCCTGATATTACTTTCTCCATAAACTTCAGTAGGACAGTCCACTGTAAAGCAATGCAACAAAAAAATAAGGATCGCTATCAAAGTGGACCATTCAGCCACTTTCAATTTGATCTTACCAATTCACAGCTTTTCTTGTAAAGTTCCAAAAAGTCCTCCTCCAGCCTAATACTGAGAACTTCTACGGCCACATTCGAGAAACTAATTAAACGAGAGAGAAATACACCCCTTCTTTTCATGTCCATGGACAACAGCTCCAATCCAGCGACATCTTTGCAACTAAAAAAATATTAAACCGCAATTTGGTAAACCTCTTTAACACCGAAACTACATTTTTGTTTGGGTAACACCTTTTGATAATTATGGTAAACTTACATGTCTTTCATTTCTTGACAAAACTCGAACGGGGATTTAAACTTGGCACCTTCGCCCCAGAAGTGAAGTCGTTGTAAGGTCATCAGGTGGTGAGGTTCAGAAGCGGCAGTTGCAGAAGAATATATCATTCGACAGTCTGGATGACTACTCTGGATTTCCATGACGTATTTTCCAGTTTCTGATTGCTTAACTGGACTAAATGCCGATTTGATAAAATGACATTCGTCAAGAATAATCTGCACAAAAAATCCAATCATCAAAAAGTAATTAATTGAGGGTTTTAAGGAAAAGGGTTTGACTACTATCAACTTTCGTTTTCTTACCATGCCAGTAAACTTTTCTCCAAGCCAGGTGTTCATTTTGGACTGATTTTTGGGTTTTGATAAGTAAGTGTAAGTGCAAAACACTATCCCGTTCCTTCCATAGTCATCTATATCCAATTTGTCAAAGCGCCAGCATCTCACAACCTCTGACATCCTGGTCACTTCTTTCATGGCAGCGTTTATAAGGTCCTTGTTAGGTACGACCCACAGGGCACGGTGAATGTAGCCGTTCACAAACGCTTCCAACGCCACACCAACCAGTGTAATAGTCTTGCCCACACCTGTGCCGTCACCCAGCAGAAAGCCCTTCCGATACATTTTTTCGTAAATCTTGTAGGTGCTGTTATTGGCTTGCGTCGCCAAAGCCACCGCCAGCAGCTGGGCCTTTGACATTTTCACACTGCCAACGTCCCAAGTTAGCTTCAACTTGTGAGTTATTTCAGGGGGCTTAACATTAGCTAACCCAGCACCCTCGCATAACCTAGCAGGGTGATGCACACCTTCTGGAACTAAAAAGGTCAAAACACAACGACAAAATAAAGCTCATGGCCTACGTTTTACCGAAAGTTATGTCAGCAAATGAGACCATACTTACTTTCGTAATCCAGTTGGTACTCTGAAAACACTCGAGCAGGTTCAGGCTCGGGCTCCTCCACCTCCTCGACTTCTTCAAGCGGATCACGTTCCATTTTTCTGCAATACAGATAATTTACCAAAATGTCAGTACAATCAAATTCTTAAACACCCAAATTACCCAAACTCCGAAACACCCAAAACTCCCCAAACCCCGAAACAGAACAAACACCGAAACACCCCAAACTCTCTAAACCCCCAAACTTCCAAAACCCCCAAACCCCCAAACACCCTAGACCCCAATCTCCCAAACACCCTAAACCCGCAAACACCCTAAACCCCCAAACGCCTTAAACACCCAAAAACTGGTTCAACTCAAGGCTTGACCTCATATATATATCTGTATTAATCCTGTATTTGATTACGCGAAGTACCCAACAACCCAATATACCACACTCCAAAATACCCCAAACTCCCTAAACCCCCAAACTCCCTAAACTCCGAAACCACCAAACTCCCTAAACCCCCAAACTACCCAAACCCCCAAACTACCCAAACTACCCAAACCCCCACACTCCCTAAACCCCCAAACTTCTTAAACCCCCAAACTACCCAAACCCCCACACTCCCTAAACCCCCAAACTCTCCAAACTCCCTAAACCCCCAAACTCCCTAAACTCCGAAACCACCAAACTTCCAAAACCTACCCAAACGTCCAAAATCAACTCACGGCTTGTGCTCATACACGTCTGTATTTGTTATATTTTTCAAAGTACCCAACAACTTAAAATACCCAAAATCCAATGCATACCAAACTCCAAAATACCCCAAACTCCCTAAACCTCCAAACTCCCTAAACCCCCAAACTACCCAAACCCCCACACTCCCTAAACCCCCAAACTCTCTAAACCCCAAAACTCCCCAAACTCCCTAAACTCCGAAACCACCAAACTTCCAATGCATACCAAACTCCAAAGTACCCCAAACTCGCTAAATACCAAAACTCCCCAAACGCCCAAACTCCCTAAATCCCCAAACTACCCAAACCCCCAAAATCCCTAAATCCCCAAACTCCCAAACTTAATAAATCACCAAACTCCCCCAAACCACCCAACTGCCCAAATACAGTAAATGGCCAAAACATCCCAACTCCCCGCCCCAAATATTCCGAAAATTTGACTTACCTTTAACTTTCCACTATACAACTTCTCAGAAACGAGAGAAAACCTTTGCTGCCTTGTATAAAATACGACGAACGTTACTCTCACAAAAAAAGTCACAAAATTAAAAAAATACTGCAGCGGACACGACTTTATTCTCACACGACTTTTGACAAACTAAGAGCTGAAATATTTCAACCACTAGAATTTTTTCCTATCTACTCGCAACATCACATTTAGAAGAAAAAAATATGTGGAGGAACTTTTATTTACGGATCAGGGTGAAACACAAAGTTCATTGGGAAACTCAGTTTTTTGGAAAAGCACGAATGCTAAGCCGGACGTAGCTTTAGCTATGGCTCCGTTCAAATATTAAATCGAAATTTACTCGAACGTGTTTTTACGGACAAAGGTTGGGTCGAGCAAAGGTGAACCTAGGGTTTTGCTTAAAGTTTCCTCTAAAGCTACCCAAGCAAACGTATTTGGCAACAGATATGTGGGAAATATTAAAACTAATGAAATGTAATAATAAACAACCCCTAGCTTGTAAAAAATGTTATAATAAGGGTTTTTGTCAATGTTTTTTGGCTTTAACGGTGCAAGTTTACTCAATATTATTTACCGTGTTTTGTATAACAAAATCAAAATGCTTCTCATGCTTTATAGTAATCAGGACTCGGCTCAGGTGCAAAGTGATGGTGATAACAAAAAGTAAGTTTCAAAATATAAAAACGGTATTTTATTTCATTGTTTCACAGGTGTTTTTATAATAAAACATACATACCGGTAATAATTCATTAACAACCACGCTTCATCATGACTCATAAAACAATCCAGAAACACATCGACATAAAATAATTCATTAACAACAACAGAGAATTCGTGATTAGTTATAAGGGTTCCTTAGGAGTTTCAAACATCTTGATCCTCTTCATCACCATCCTCTTCCTCCTCATTTAAATCTTGATTGTTTTCAGTTAACTCCTCTTCCTCTTCTCCTTCTTCTTCATCAATCATCTCTTCATCCTCCTCACCCTCCTCTAGAGCGACCACATTCTGTTGCTGTCCAGGAGTAGCACCATAGTAGAATGACGTTTCGGGCTGGGAGTTGGGTGTGGCTGGATTACCCAAGATCAGGTTTTCAACATTCGTTAAAGAATAGTATTTAGAACCATTTTTTTCGTAAACTGTAGCTGCCACGTTTACGTCAACTTCATGCTGGCCTGCCCCGGTTTCATTCGTACCTCCATTTTCACCTCCATTTACAGCTTCATGAGACAATGCCGACACATCTGGATGTATGCCACTTCCCGGTTGCATTGGGGCTGCAAAGTTTTCGTGAGCCACTGCAGTCGGATCTTGATCTAAGCCACTTTCCAGTTGCCTTGGGGCTGCAGAATTTACGGGAGCTAGTGCAGGCGGATTTTGATCTGATACAGTTCCAGGTTGCGCCAATGCTCTTACGTCATTAGGATTCTCGGATGGGGCCTTCTGTTCTGTTTCCTTTGACGGTTGCTGCGTAGTCCTTTGCTTTTTCGTAGTATTCACATTATCACCTAAAGCAACAAATAAAATTGGAACAATTTTTGTCATCCGTCATCAACTGTTTATGACAATTATCTAATTATTTGGAACGTACCATTTGGTTCTTTCTCTCGAACACGCTTAGATGGAATAGACGCACGTGACGCCGTTGCTTCAGGCTTCTTGGTGGACGCCTGGCCGCGTGGCCTGGAACTCGAGGGAGCCGTGGATGCAGCAGGCTCCTCCTGCAATTCTAGCTGTCGGGCCTGCAACCCCAAGAACACTTCAAATTTTTCCTCTTTTGTCATTGAAGTATCCTTCATCAAATCCTTCATCTTATTCATCAATTTCAATTCCTCTATTTGCTTTTTGGTTGAAACTTCCTTTGGAACCAGTGCCTCCTTTAAACTTGCCGCTTGAAGTTGAGTCCGGCAACGATCGAGTTCAGCGTCCAGCTTCTTCAAGTGGGATTCGGTATCCTTTACAGCCATCTTCTGTTTGTCAAGACCTTCCTCAACAGTCTTTCTTTGCTTCTCAAGCCTGCTTATCTCTACTTTCCAGTAAACCGTGGAACGCTGACTATCGTTTTCAACTAAGTCCTTTTCTTCCTCAGCGCCACCAATGGCCGCTAGTGCCTCTGCGTTTGCAGCAAACCGTAATTCCTCCGCCTGGAAGCCCTTGCCATGGTAATTTTCTCGTATCAAAGCTTCAGGCAACACAAGGGCGTATGTTGCGTCCTCCCTTCGATTAAAGTAATGATTTATACGGAAGAATTTCGCCGTCCCATCTGAGAGCATTTCCCCGGCCCCCTTAACATCCAAAGTGATCTCGTACAATCCTTTAAGCAATAAAAATCAAATTTGATATTCTATGCCCCAAAACACACACGGTTTTCACCAATTTTTATGAAAGTAAACTTACCGAGGAGCTTCACCAAAAGAAGCATTGCCACTGGCTCGTTTTGGGACAAGTAAAGGAGCTTTCCAATATAATTCTTTACTTGATTAGCCCATCCGTCCTTCTGATTGGGGTGGTTGGGTTTAACCGTCAAGTACACATCTCTCATGCGACCAATTGCGGCAATGGCCTCGTCATTAGAGTCTTTCTCCAGAAGATACTTCCAATATTTAGTTTCAAGTGAGGGGAGGGTTTTTGCGATACAAAAAACCGCAAGGTTGTAGTCCAAATGTTCAGACTTTGAGCCTTTACAAATGGTTAGGTACTCCTGAGCAAACCAAGCCAGATTAACCCCTGCAAATGTGACGTAAAGCGTTTCAAAATTAGCACAGCACAATTTGCAATTGCGTTAAGACGGTTTAAAAAATTTGCATTTAGAAATTCACTTACGTTCTTTCTGCTTGTCTACGTACACCTGAGTTGGATAGTCCAACGTCACCGGCGTGCCACTGGAAGCAGCTACTGAACCGTCAACCTCGCCTCCAATTCCCTTAGGTTTCCTCTTTACCCTCTTGGGCTTGGTCTCGTTTGTCGCAGGCATTATTCAAACTGACTCAAAATTCAATGCCAATACTAAACAGGGAAGGTGCTCAATGAGGAACTCCTGCAAAACATAAACAGACCTTCCATGAGCGTTTCAAAAATAAACTAGACACCCCAAACCCCCAAACAACCCAAACCTCCAAACAACCTAAACCTCCAAACAACCCAAACCTCCAAACAACCCAAACCTCCAAACAACCCAAACCTCCAAACACCCTTAACCCCCAAACACCCTAAACCCCCAAACACCCTAAACCCCCAAACACCCCAACCACCCGAGACCCCAATCCCCCAAACAACCCAAACACCCTAAACCCCCAAAGGACCGAAAAGTGGTTCAACGTACCCTATGGTTTGTCTTCAAATGTATCGGTATTAATAAGATGACTCCCCTAGTATCCGAACATCACAAATGCTTAAGCACCAAAGTACCCAACTGAAAAACACCACAAACACCCTAACACCACAAACACCCTAACCCCCCAAACACCCTAACCCCCCAAACACCCTAACCCCCCAAACACCCTAAACCCCCAAACACCCTAAACCCCCAAACACCCCGAACCCCGCAAACACCCTAAACCCCAAACACCCTAACCCCCCAAACACCCTAACACCACAAACACCCTAACCCCCCAAACACCCTAACCCCCCAAACACCCTAACCCCCCAAACACCCTAAACCCCCAAACACCCTAAACCCCCAAACACCCTAAACCCCCAAACACCCCGAACCCCGCAAACACCCTAAACCCCAAACACCCTAAACCCCCAAACACCCCGAACCCCGCAAACACCCTAAACCCCAAACACCCTAAACCCCCAAACTCCCTAACCCCCCAAACACCCTAAACCCCCAAACACCCTAAACCCCTAACACCCCAATCCCCCAAACACCCTAAACCCCCAAGCACCCCGAACCCCGCAAACACCCTAAACCCCAATCCCCCAAACACCCTAAACCACCAAACTCCCAAACACCCTAAACCCCCAAACACCCTAAACCCCTAACACCCCAATCCCCCAAACCCCCCAAACCCCCAAACTAGCAAGTACCCGAATCCCCCACCCCAAAATGTTTAACCAACCAAATCAGTAAGAATTAAAGCTTGAAAAAAACTAAGCTTACCTTTCGTTTCCTTGCCCAAAATTCCGACGAACGTGTGCTCGAAAACAGCTCTTTCCACAAAAATGAAACGGAACCCGTAGCAGTATTTTCTCTCCGACGACTTTTGTGAAACTAAACTCAAAATCTTTTTTCTCCTCTCTTTCTCTTTTCAAATTTTATACCTTTGCAGATCCCGACTTTGAATGTCTTTGTACTTTTTTTGTATTTTTTTCAGCGTGGGGTTAAGAACACTATTTTTTCAACGAATGTTTATTTATGCGAAGGCGTATCTAACGTTCGTTTGGATTTTTCAGCAACAAATGCATCACAGCATAAATTATAATCAAAATGAATATTAAAAAGTTAGCAAACATGTGACTACGCTTAAACAGTCTCATTCGTAAAGCGAAACGTAGGTAAGGGATAACATACTCGTTTACATTTCAAAACATGTGTCTCTCGCTCTCTGAGCAAGAGGAATTCTTAACGACGGTTCGGTTGCACGAGAGTGAACTTCCACTTACGCCCAAACCTACCTGCTTTCTCTTCCGTCAATGACTGAAATTCTTAACGACGGTTCAGTTGCACGAAAGTGAACCTCCACTTACGCCCAAACATACCTGCTTTCCCTTCCGTCAATGACTGAAATTCTTAACGACGGTTCAGTTGCACGAAAGTGAACCTCCACTTACGCCCAAACATACCTGCTTTCTCTTCCGTCAATGACTGAAATTCTTAACGACGGTTCAGTTGCACGAAAGTGAACCTCCACTTACGCCCAAACATACCTGCTTTCCCTTCCGTCAATGACTGAAATTCTTAACGACGGTTCAGTTGCACGAAAGTGAACCTCCACTTACGCCCAAACATACCTGCTTTCCCTTCCGTCAATGACTGAAATTCTTAACGACGGTTCAGTTGCACGAAAGTGAACCTCCACTTACGCCCAAACATACCTGCTTTCCCTTCCGTCAATGACTGAAATTCTTAACGACGGTTCAGTTGCACGAAAGTGAACCTCCACTTACGCCCAAACATACCTGCTTTCCCTTCCGTCAATGACTGAAATTCTTAACGACGGTTCAGTTGCACGAAAGTGAACCTCCACTTACGCCCAAACATACCTGCTTTCCCTTCCGTCAATGACTGAAATTCTTAACGACGGTTCAGTTGCACGAAAGTGAACCTCCACTTACGCCCAAACATACCTGCTTTCCCTTCCGTCAATGACTGAAATTCTTAACGACGGTTCAGTTGCACGAAAGTAAACCTCGACTTACGCCCAAACTTACCTGCTTTCTCTTCCGTCAATGACTGAAATTCTTAACGACGGTTCAGTTGCACGAAAGTGAACCTCCACTTACGCCCAAACATACCTGCTTTCCCTTCCGTCAATGACTGAAATTCTTAACGACGGTTCGGTTGCACGAGAGTGAACTTCCACTTACGCACAAACCTACCTGCTTTCTCTTCCGTCAATGACTGAAATTCTTAACGACGGTTCAGTTGCACGAAAGTGAACCTCCACTTACGCCCAAACATACCTGCTTTCCCTTCCGTCAATGACTGAAATTCTTAACGACGGTTCAGTTGCACGAAAGTGAACCTCCACTTACGCCCAAACATACCTGCTTTCCCTTCCGTCAATGACTGAAATTCTTAACGACGGTTCAGTTGCACGAAAGTGAACCTCCACTTACGCCCAAACATACCTGCTTTCCCTTCCGTCAATGACTGAAATTCTTAACGACGGTTCAGTTGCACGAAAGTGAACCTCCACTTACGCCCAAACATACCTGCTTTCCCTTCCGTCAATGACTGAAATTCTTAACGACGGTTCAGTTGCACGAAAGTAAACCTCGACTTACGCCCAAACCTACCTGCTTTCTCTTCCGTCAATGACTGAAATTCTTAACGACGGTTCAGTTGCACGAAAGTGAACCTCCACTTACGCCCAAACATACCTGCTTTCTCTTCCGTCAATGACTGAAATTCTTAACGACGGTTCAGTTGCACGAAAGTGAACCTCCACTTACGCCCAAACATACCTGCTTTCCCTTCCGTCAATGACTGAAATTCTTAACGACGGTTCAGTTGCACGAAAGTGAACCTCCACTTACGCCCAAACATACCTGCTTTCTCTTCCGTCAATGACTGAAATTCTTAACGACGGTTCAGTTGCACGAAAGTGAACCTCCACTTACGCCCAAACATACCTGCTTTCCCTTCCGTCAATGACTGAAATTCTTAACGACGGTTCAGTTGCACGAAAGTGAACCTCCACTTACGCCCAAACATACCTGCTTTCTCTTCCATTCACGACTGAAATTCTGAACGTAACTTTCCATAAAGAAACTCCTTCAGAACAAAGCTATAGTCAAACTGAGCCAAACCTCAGGCTTTGTCTGGAATTCCTTCCACAGAAAATCATGTGTCCATGACGAATGTTTATTAAAACGAAGACAAAGGTCCATCTACGTCTGCAGTTTCCTTTCCAGAGAGAAACTCCTTCAGAACAAAGGTATAGTCAAACGGAGCCAAGCCTACAACTTCGTCTTGAGTTTCCTTTCCCGAAAGAAATTTCTCCACAACGAAGGGTTGGTCAGACTGAACCGAACCTCAGGCTCCGTTAGGATATACTTTCACAAATAATCTTGTCTCCATGACGAATGTTTATTCGAACAGCAGCAAAGGTCCGGCTTTAACCTAATTGTAAAACTTTGCGAGAGTATGTAGTAGTTGATCTTATGGTGAACGTTACTTGGTGAACGTTAAAATGCAGGCTTCTTGTGAGTACTTTTCTCTGCTCTGACCACGTACATGTAACAAGACGTAAATGCGCCGGAAAATGAAACTTTATTTTGGTTATGATGTAGTGTTGGTATTCAAGAGCGATCCTAATTCAATTGGGATCCTAGTAACATTTTATTGATGCAAACGTATTTAAACTTGCTCAAAAACATGTACAATGTAAGTTTTTATTTATTATTTCACAAGCTCCAAATCAGAGATACAGAATTCATCGAATACTTATCCATTTACTACACAAGTTTTGCATGTTTCAGGATTTGACTAATGGATTTGATGTAAATATGTAAAGGAAACGTTATTATAAGCAGAAAAGGCTGCTTCACAATTTCTTGACATAATCATCAATCAAACCAATTCCTCTTGCATTTTCGTCCTCCTTGTCGTTATTATCTTCATTTTGGGTCACAAATGGGGCGTCTTTCTGAATAAAAAATCTTGAAAACGCTTGCCACATCTCGTTAGTCAGCAGAAATTCGTCTTTTAAATCAGTAAACACTTGTTTAAAGCTGCCGCTCCTTCCGAGTCGCTTAAATCGAGAGCGAATGGTCTCCGCCGGAATTTTGTTTCCTGTAGCCTCTTCCTAGTAGTAATTAAAAACACAAAATTATCAACTAAGGTAATTGCAAAGATTCAATGTTATTGTAGGAAGAACAACATACAAAGTGCTTTGCTGCTTCTCGGCAAATCTGCATTGCAGAACTTCCGTCCGGGCAACACCGGAAAACCAACGATTGAACTTGACGCTTTTGTTCATCGGACCAAGAGGCTGACTGCTTACTTGTAAAAGATACATCCAGTTCGTCCTTAGTTGGAGTGGACTCTTGCCTTAATTCTGAAATGGTTTCAGTGCCGGACATGATATCTGTATTTTGTAAATTCATTTCCTGTTTAGAACCTATTGTCATAGAAGATACATTGCTGACAAGCCCAATAATTTATCTGCCAATTTCAACTGACCTTCCTGATCCACGATTGGAGTTTCGTTTTCTTCAGTTTCTTCAGTTTCTATTTTCTGTTGTTTTGCTACTTTTCCCGGAGAAGAGTTATTTTCCCCAGCTGATTGGCCCTCTTCAGTAGAAGTCCCCGTATTCAAATTTTCTTGATCCATCACTAACAAAGACTCCTTCTTATCAGGATTTACTTGTTTATCGTCCTCCTTCTTTATTGATACTTGTGAATCAACTGGTGAAGGACATTTTTCCCGTGTTGAGGTTTCAACAATTTGCTCTTCGTCGCTTAGTGTAAGATCGATTAATTCTTCGTCGCCAAAATTTTTTTCCACTTTCACATTTAGTAGCTTGACATCTGGGTTGGAGCCTTCTATAAACAGTTTAAATTAGGAAATAATAAATATTAATCAATAAATAGCCAGCAGTATGGACATGCGCAAAAGTCCACTCACCAGTTGTATAATCACGCCATACGTGGCTTTTCATTGAGTCTTTTGAAATGTACTCCTGTCTTTTTACGTGCTCGATTATTATTGAAGGTCTGTAAATCATCCTGTTTTTACAGGTGTCTGTCAGCTCACCCGACTCAGGTGCTATAAACATTGTATCTTCGCGTATGTCTCGTCTGCGTTCAACTACCGTTCCTCCATGTAACTATATGCGACCAAATAAACACAGTATTTCATTGATTTGCTAGTTTAGAGACCTACCAGTTGCAAACTTTGGTACCTTAACCAGATACATCTGGTAATGATAAAGACCCCTGCCAACGTAATCGCTAACGTCTTGTAACAGATAAAACGTCTGACCGTCAAATATCTGTTTCGGCAACACCAGCCCTTTTACATCCACAGATTCTGCCCCTTCCTTATCCGTTTTAAACTCCATCGGAAGGATTTCATCAAACTGAAACCAAAGGGTTGACACCTTTCATTGTGCATTCAAAAGTAATGATCAAACAAAAGAAATGCAAACGATAACAGTTACTTGTAACTTGTGACGCTTTCCACCAGGCGTAGTGCTGTCGGGCCTGTTTTCCAGATTTAGCTGGGTCTTACGACTCAAGTTTGCATAAGAGGACGAAGGAGTGGCTTGCGAAGATTTGTTGTCTGGCAATGCTGCGGCTACACTGGGGCTTTTTCGTACACCAGCAGAAAAGCTTAGTTTACTTTGAATCCGTTTAGGTTCAACATCAAACGGTATTTTCATCTGACGTTCAGCGAGCTGCTCTTTCACACATACAAGTCTCTTCCCCAAAATCTCCAGTTTCTTAGCCAAGTCCATGTTCTCCAGAAGTCCCCATTCAGCCCGATTTTGAAGTATGCCAGCAAAAATCGTATCCAACATTGGATCTATGTTGTTTACGCAATTGTTTTGCAGACTGCATGTGTTAATGTGGATTTTCTGTAAAAGTGTCAAAATAATTTTTTAAAAAACTGGTACCAATGTTTTTTAATTACATTTACATGCACTTGCCGCATAAGAATACAAGTCAGCCTTCAGCGCAATCCATGCTCCAGAATCATCCGTTTCAATTAAAGCCTTCTCAAGCCACCACTTGATTATGAACCTGTCTAGGTTAGAATTCCAGCCGATAGGCAGATTTTTAGCGTTTCCAACTTTTCCTCCCCGCATTTTTTGATTTCTGTAAATATGAGAATAAGTTTGTTTGTAGGAAACCATTTTAGCAAAGACTAACAAAACTATAGGTCAGGCTTCGTCGGACTAAGCATCTGTTCTCTCTCACATAGAAAAATGTTAAGCTCTGCAAACAGGTTCACGCAGGCTTAATATGCCGAAAAACACTGGTTCCATTCCATTCCAACCATTCTATAGGATTGAGAACCCAAGGTTGTAATTTTTCTATGTCGTGTACTGATTGGCTTTATACTAGCAAACTCAACAACAACTAAACTAGCATAACCTAAAAGCCACGCCACGTACCTCTTTTGACGACCAACAAAACCAAGAGAGGCGTTACAGCTAAACTGGTTTTCAATAGAATACCTTCAAGCCACTTCCTGTCAGAGAAATGAGACGAAGGCTTTGTACAACGAATGTGAAACCCAGGTTTTGCTGATAGACACTTTCAATATGTCAAAATACAAGTAAAAGGAATTAGGCTTACCTTTACTTTCTTCCTCCACAAATACCACAAATCAAGCTTTTCGAATCCGTGCTTTGAAGAGTTTTTGTGGGACAAGAATCCAACAACAGGGTGCACTTTCTTAGCCTTCTGGTAACTTACGCACCCTTGAAAATTACGAAACAAATCAAACGCTGCGTCTATCAAAAACCGGCGAAACTTAACTGCTCAAAACGTTTTCTTACAAAATGCACAAGAACTTTGCAACAAATCTCATTTTCCAGAAAACTAAGCAAGAATGAATTTCTGTTATAGTATGTTCCTATCCAACAATAAAACTTTTTGTTTTCTGCACTTTATATAGCGCGTATGCAAACACTACTTGATTCTTGAATATTTGAATATTTTTGCATCCAACTTATCATGTAAAATGTGATTGCCTGACAGCGTCTATGCAACAAATGTTTCGTTTCGTTTTCTGAAAGTTTGGTTTCGCTGAGGATTTGATTTGACACACTAATTACGGGAACTTTTCACAAACTTTGCCAGCATTTTTATTATTGACATTTTTTATACTCTTTACAAAAATACCACGAAAATTTGAATTTTGTTTACTTGTCGTATGGCTGCTAAAATATCGTTTTGGGTATTTTTGCAATTATATGTTTCACACGAATAGTGTTGTTTATGTGTTGTTCTGAAAAATCGTGGCGTTAACTTATCTTTGCTTTTGTCTTTGGCTTGCACGTATTAGAGATGCGTTAGAGTGCTACGAGAAACGGAGGATAGGTTGGGCGAATATGAAGGTATGGCTTTGTCTGGTTACCAAATAATGCATTTCACGCCTTTAAATAAATTTGCAGGTATTATGGTTTATTAATTAGACAACACAGACATGGTGTTACCCAAATTTACATGTTACAAAGTAATGTACAATCGTGATTGAAAGATTTACACTTATTACTATAACGTAATTGATACTACCCGCTATATAATTTAAATGCATAATGGACATTACATGCATAACAAAAACAACAGGACAGGACTAATGGGATAAACTGTATATCAGGATGGTCAATAAATCGATTTCATTAGATCACATGCGTCGTATACGTAGGTCCACCAGTGTTTCTTTCTTAGTCTTCGAAATTCTTGTTGTAATATTCAATAGTATTCTTTACAATATCCCTTCGGAGTGCTTGTAGGTCTTCTTCGGAACATTTAAAATGTTCCTTATTCTCCTGAAGTACGCTTTGAATAAATTCAATGCTCCATTTTGACAAGGATGTGCCATCGACAACTGATATCACGTCTTGCTTAAGGAGGAAGTGCAAAGCTGACGATACTTCGCTCGACTTGAACGATTTAAGTGAATGAAATACAAATATGTCAGAAAAGCGGGACGGTGTCTTAATTCGCAGGTCAACCTTGGCACAGCCAAACGACAAAAGTTCATTCAAACGTGGAATTGCATATTTACAAAACTCTTCCTTGATCTCGAGTCCACTTCGGGAGCAGGCTACCTGCAATGAAGGCAGAAATACACAAGGTTAAAGGATATGATAAACAGTCAAAAGGTTCAGGAATGTTTGCAATAAATATGACAAATGCACTTACGCCAGCTTTAACTGCTAGCCTTTCCCAGATTGCATCATCGTCTAAACATTCATTTATGTCAAAGTACGAGCATTGCATTTGCAGAAGAATTCTTCGCCACTCGTTGCCCCACATAGGCCGTAGTTTATGGTGCGCACCCACACCAGTAGGTACTGGTAGGCTGTGTGTACAGTTTTAAAACTTTTAACATTTTTTGTTGCTTTGAAATCAATATAGATTTTTTAACTAAATCACTTACGTATATCCCATAGGCCCAAATAGTACATCCTCATACAACGTGCGATCAGTGGTTTGCTTTTCACTATTAGTAATTTTGTTGTACTGAGTGGATTCTACGAGTGCAGGTCCTTTTGATACGGCTGCCTTTGGCTTGGCAAGCAATGGCTTTGGAGCAACTAGAGTCAGGTCTGCTTTACCACTGGTAAATGGTCCAGGCAACGTCGTGTTTGGCACAGCTTCTGAAAAAGATTCCTTAAATTGTGATCCCACACTTGTTTTTGAGCAGGACGGTTGTTGATTTTCTGTGCGAAGCGGTACATCGGTTGACAATTGTTCAAGGCTCGCGTTCTCAGCATTACGCTTTAGCTTTTCCTGTAAAGTATTTTTGTATTTAATACGTTACCCAAACTACATATACTTTAATCGTTTTGAAATTATGCAAGCTTACTACATCACGCCTGTCGTGGTAGTCATGATCCGACACATCCAGCCATTGTTTGTTCAAACCGGCTACCCAGGCATCACTTAACAGTCCTGATTTGACGGCACGTATTAATCGCTCTAGATAGAGTCTTGGACTTTTATCTGAACTGCTGTTTCGTCCATACCCCAAATATTCCATAAACTTTTGACTGGTAGCGGTATACGGATTGACCTTTGAGGCTGCCTTTGAAATTCGTTGAATTTCATCCAAAGGATTTACAAGATCATTAGTGTCTTGACACAAACTCGTAGATGCTCGTTCGGAATTTGATCTCCTTTCTACTTTTTTCTTCCGTTTTAAAAGATTTTGGTACTTTTGGCGTACCTGTTCAACACTAAATCGTTCCAGCTAATACAAGTATAGTAGAAATAAATATGCATAAAATCAGCACTCATTATAAATTACTACATCATCATGAATCTAAAAATTATCGCGCATAAATATGCAATTCTTACATTTGCGGCTTCCTTGACATCGGTCCAATTTATTTGAACACTACCGTGAATCTGTTGAAAATTTTTGATTGCAGTCTGCAGATTGTCAATTTCCTTCAGTTTCCAAATATTGCCCATATAAGGTTTTTCGCCAGCCATGCTGAAATTTATAAAGAAATCACACTTGCAATATCCAATTTGACACAAAATCTCCAGCCAGAATTCAAATAACGTTTCATTAAACTAAACAATTAAACTCAGAAAACTTGGATACCCCTACATCGAACGAAACCTTAGAAATAGCAGTGTACTCAGGCTTTGCTCTTTACTTTACAGCAGTCTTTACCTTGTCTTTTTACAGTTAAAGGATGCCTCGATAGACAAAGGTTTAGTCGAACGAAGATGCAACGCGTGTTTCGTTCATCAGCACCACTCTCTTACCCTTAAGATTTTTTAGACATGTCATAAAGACTTTTTAAATCCTCTTAACTGCTTTTAGATTTAAAAGTCTTTAGTTGCGAAAAACTACCAAATAACGTTCTAACGAATCTTACCTTTCGACACGCAGAGTTTTTCCAAACCAAAGTTACGTAACCTTGCTAAGCACAGGCCTTCAGGAAAAGCTGAGTTTCCAAAAGAAGGTTTCGTCCAACGAATGTTAATCCAAGGTTACGTTCCCACTACTACTTGTGACTGGCTCCAACTTTACTTGCGTAACCATCTATCTAAATACTGTAAAAATAGTTTTATTTTTTTAGTTTGTAATTTAGGCTTCTGTTTAATCGCAGCCCATTCACATATTCACAAGCACATGCGCTTGCAAATTTTCAAAGTTCAACAAATTGGTAACTTCCACGAAAGTATAAATCTACTAACGTAAGTACACTTTAAAAAACAAGACTTACCTTACGTAGATTACAGCACAGACCAGCCAGGAACCGGATATAAATTGTAGGATTTAAATCACTGCTCAACTTATAACTCGGCAGAAACGTAACTCAACCTTTCCTGGGTCAATCCAAATCCGGCGAAGCTTAACTCTTCGGAACGTTTTTAAACATAAAATCAAAAATGCACATAAAAACTCAAAACATTTTGCAAACTAAAATCAATTGAATTTGTGAGCAAGCTGGCTGGGAGGTTTAAATTTTTTGGTTGCCAAATATTTTTTTTTGAAAAGTTTGGAAGTGCTTTGGATGCTTAAGGGGAATAGCGCAAATTAGTAAAGCGCCTAGGTTTTTCCAACCGCCTAGTGAAAGTAATTGCCGCTTTACTCTTTTGCGCAAAGATATCTAGGCGCTAAAAGGAGAGTATGAATAAGTACGGCTAATATTTTTAGGAACGAACCTTTTTATTTTGCCTAAATATATAAAACAAGTCGCACAACATTGTCTAAAGCGTTGCCCAGGTTTGGGTTATTTTGCGCAACAATATCAGGTCTAACTGTATCCTTCTCCAAAATATGAGCCTGGCCCTATTGCCCTGCCAGAAACTGACCGCAATGATTTTGTCCGAAGCCATGGTTAGGATTTAAAGTATTGCCCTGGTCTAATATACGCCCCGGTCCAAATTGTGGCCCTGGTCTATAAAATTATTCAGGTCTAAAATTGGCCCAGATTTAAAATATGGCCTGGCGATGGCCTCAAATATGAACCAGGACTACAGCATAAGTCCAGTGACAGGTCTCTGGCCTAGGGCTCTGGAAAATAATACTGCCCTGGTTTAAACTTTGTTCTCGGTTGGCCCTGGTTTATGGCCTGGGTCCAAAATAAAGCACTGGGGAAAAATACTGCCCTTGTTTAAAATATGGCGCAGGCCTCAAATCTGTCCTTGGTCTAAGACATCTCCGTGGTCTACGGCCCCTGACTCAGGTCCAGAGAATGACCCAGGTGTAAGACGTGGCCCAGGTCTAAAACATGGCCTCGATCTAAAACATACATAGTACGGTGCTGGTCTAAATAATGGCCCAGGTTAAAATTTCGTCCCTGGTTTACGACTCTGGTCTAAAATGTGGCTTTGGTCTAAAATGTGGCCCTGGTCTAAAATGTGGCGCTGGTCTAAAATGTGGCCCTTGTCTAAAATGTGGCCCTGGTCTAAAATGTGGCCCTGGTCTAAAATGTGGCCCTTGTCTAAAATGTGGCCCTGGTCTAAAATGTGGCGCTGGTCGAAAATGTGGCCCTGGTCTAAAATGTGGCCCTGGTCTAAAATGTGGCCCTGGTCTAAAATGTGGCCCTGGTCTAAAATGTGGCCTTGTCTAAAATGTGGCCCTGGTCTAAAATGTGGCCTTGTCTAAAATGTGGCCCTGGTCTAAAATGTCGCCCTGGTCTAAAATGTGGCCCTGGTCTAAAATGTGGCGCTGGTCTAAAATGTGGCCCTAGTCTAAAATGTGGCCTTGTCTAAAATGTGGCCCTGGTCTAAAATGTGGCCTTGTCTAAAATGTGGCCCTGGTCTAAAATGTCGCCCTGGTCTAAAATGTGGCCCTGATCTAAAATGTGGCCCTGGTCCAAAATGTGGCCCTGGTCTAAAATGTGGCGCTGGTCTAAAATGTGGCCCTGATCTAAAATGTGGCGCTGGTCTAAAATGTGGCGCTGGTCTAAAATGTGGCCCTGGTCTAAAATGTGGCCCTGGTCTAAAATGTGGCCCTGGTCTAAAATATGGCCCTGGTCTGAAATGTGGCCCTGGTCTAAAATGTGGCCTTGTTTAAAATGTGGCCCTGGTCTAAAATGTGGCCCTGGTCTAAAATTTGGCCCTGGTCTAAAATGTGGCCCTGGTCTAAAATGTGGCGCTGGTCGAAAATGTGGCCCTGGTCTAAAATGTGGCCCTGGTCTAAAATGTGGCCCTGGTCTAAAATGTGGCCCTGGTCTAAAATGTGGCCTTGTCTAAAATGTGGCCCTGGTCTAAAATGTGGCCTTGTCTAAAATGTGGCCCTGGTCTAAAATGTCGCCCTGGTCTAAAATGTGGCCCTGGTCTAAAATGTGGCCTTGTTTAAAATGTGGCCTTGTTTAAAATGTGGCCCTGGTCTAAAATGTGGCCCTGGTCTAAAATGTGGCCCTGGTCAAAAATGTGGCCCTGGTCTAAAATGTGGCCCTGGTCTAAAATGTTGCCCTGGTCTAAAATGTGGCCCTGGTCAAAAATGTGGCCCTGGTCTAAAATGTGGCCCTGGTCTAAAATGTGGCCCTGGTCTGAAATGTGGCCCTGGTCTAAAATGTGGCCTTGTCTAAAATGTGGCACTGGTCTAAAATGTGGCCCTGGTCTAAAATGTGGCCCTGGTCTAAAATGTGGCCTTGTCTAAAATGTGGCCCTGGTCTAAAATGTCGCCCTGGTCTAAAATGTGGCCCTGGTCAAAAATGTGGCCCTGGTCTAAAATACTGCCCTGGTCTAAAATACTGCCCTGGTCTAAAATACTGCCCTGGTCTAAAATACTGCCCTGGTCTAAAATACTGCCCTGGTCTAAAATACTGCCCTGGTCTAAAATACTGCCCTGGTCTAAAATACTGCCCTGGTCTAAAATACAGCCCTGGTCTAAAATACTGCCCTGGTCTAAAATACTGCCCTGGTCTAAAATACTGCCCTGGTCTAAAATACTGCCCGGGTCTAAAATACTGCCCTGGTCTAAAATACTGCCCTGGTCTAAAATTCTGCCCTGGTCTAAAATACTGCCCTGGTCTAAAATACTGCCCTGGTCTAAAATACTGCCCTGGTCTAAAATACTGCCCTGGTCTAAAATACTGCCCTGGTCTAAAATACTGCCCGGGTCTAAAATACTGCCCTGGTCTAAAATACTGCCCTGGTCTAAAATTCTGCCCTGGTCTAAAATACTGCCCTGGACTAAAATACTGCCCTGATCTGAGATATTGCACTAGAGTAAAATATTGCTCTGATCCAAATTGTGGCCCTGGTCTTAAATACAACCCGGTCTGGTTTAAAGTATGATCTTGGTCTAAAATATGGTGCTTGTCTATAAAATGACCCTTTTCGATTGATTTTTTAAATAAATTCATACAATTATTTATAGTTAGGCTAAAGTTTTGTTAGGTGCATGAAAAGTGAATTAGCTAAAATCAAAGTTTGGTACAGATTTTTACTTGGGGTGAGCTGTTATTGTTTTTATTAATGTTTTCTAATTCACCTGTAAACATTTATCAACCCACAACTTTTAGAATCAACAGACAATGATTGGTAATACACATGTTACTTAAATGTCTAAGTTTTGCATAGCTATGTTGGTTGCAATCAAATCATTATCGTCCACTGCATCAATACCCAAGCTAGAATCCAGCTGCTCCGACTCGACATCATTGGACCATTTTGCCAATGTTGAAATCCATTTGGCATTTCCTTTAAGTTTTTCCTTTGCAAACAAAATGCATGTAATGCATGCCTTGTATGTAAAAATTTTCAAGATTTTAAATAAAATATAGTGTGACCATTGGTCTTCTTACGATTTCAAAGGAGTCGTCGACATTGTAATGCTGAGATGTTTTCATCCACATGCCTTTCATTTCGGACACCCAATCATCGCTTAGCAGTCCAAACCGTGCCGCAATTATCAGCCGCTCAAGGTACAGTTTGGGTGTTTTATTTTCCACAGTATTTCCATTTTGGACATACCCAAGATATTCCATAAATTTCACACCGGTAGCAACAAATGGCTTTACTAAAGACGCCGCCGTAGCAATCAGCACGATACTGGCATACTCCTGTTTAACATCTTTCACGCTGAAATTGTCCAACTAAAAATATATATATTACAATCTTACATTGACAAACATTGCAACTATGCACTAATGTATTTCGTAGCATGCAAGGCTTACTTTGGCTTGCTTTTTTACTACATCCCAGTTAATTTCCAAATCACCATGGACCAGCTGGAAACGCTTTACGGCATCGCAGAGCTGTTTTAATTCGTTTGCTTCCATAATTCCAGCTTTTCCTGCAGCCATATATTATTTCTAAAGAATACAATTAAAACATTTTGCAGTACTTAGTGGAACTGGAACGAGCAGAGGCTAGGGTTGGTCTTCGTCGGACCAAACCTCCGTTCTATGCACAGCCATTTTTATCAAGGTTTCTACCTTAACCCAACACTCGAGTTACCCCTACGTTGGAATCATATGAATCGGATAGTGTATTTTTAAACATTATGCAGAATATATAGTCTAAATGAGTCTTAAAATTTGGGAATGGGGCGATCTTTTGCCTTGAAAACAAAGGATCCGCTCAACGGCGCTGAAGCATAAAACAAAATATTCCTTGAAACAAAGCAATCTATAGTAAAAAATTAGTTTTCCGGTTGTGTCGGGTGCAGAAAATATATCTTTAATAAAGATTCTTTATGATATTACAAACCCTTTAAGGTATATGATGTGAACTGTATCATTGGTATTCCCAGTATTTTATTTACGTTTAATTTAGCATAGACAATGTAATGTAGTACACAAATGCAATATACTTTTATGACAAATTAAAATCAAATGTATTCAAACAACTTTACTGGATATTGCTACGTTTCCGCCTTTCCGTCCCGTGGAATCTAATATACACAAGTTACAACCGTTTTCAAAAATTTACAACAAGTACTCCGTAAAAATCTAGAAAACGTTTAGAATGAAACACTAGAATTTTTTGCAAACGTACAATCTGAGAAAGAAGTAGCTAAAACAGATATAATAATGAAGCTTATTTTTTAATAAACTTTAGCATCATTTGGCGGAATATCACCTCGACAAGGTCCGATTGATCGATCTGAACGCGACCTTCACTCGAACGAAGAATTTTTATTATTTCCGAAATTTGCAAATCGTAATTGTTTCCATAAATCATCTTCCAGGCTTCTCGGTATTGTGTGGCGATACTCTCTTTTATATCATTTGTTGCCGTGGAAAACATACAAGCGCCAGCGCCGGAACTTGGCAATACTAACAACGTGATTGATTTGTCTTCTGCCGGATACAATAAAGCTTTTCCGCCTCTCCACAGCTCCATTTCAACTTTACTTGCAAGCTCCTGTCGCAAGATGTCAACTGTACCAACTGTATGCCGAATTGCTTGTACAACTTTTTGAATCACTTGTTGCTCCAAGTTTGCGTTTCTGAACATCCATGCAACAAACTGATAGCTAGAAATTGCACGATGGGGCTTTGACTTTAAAAAGTTACAAATACTGCGGTCATCCGTCATGCCAAAAGCGGTTCGACATCCAAATTTCTGAGCAAAGACCAGAATCTCTTCCCACAGAATTTCAGATAAAGCCTCATACACCTCTTCCAGCCTAGATGGGTTACTTTCATTTGTTGCAAGGATTTCCAGACAGTTACAGAGTCGTGTTTGATTGTCTTCATCAGTTATTTCGACGGTGACAAACTTTTCAATTAGCATCGGCCCAGAATAAACCAATTCACCATTGCTTAAAGTGATTGCGTCAGTAAACTCCAGTCCACGAAACGTCTCTTCAATAAGCCGAAATGTACCTCCGTTTAGCTTTAAACTATTCCGCAATTCCTTGTTAAATCTTGGTCCTGGACCTCTCCAATAATCCAGTTTACCGTAAACAAAATATGAAATTAGCATCTCACATGCCATTGCTAAGTGCAGGGTTTCTGTATGAAAACATAAATAATTTAAACATCAATGCATATTACGAAATGTAATTCAAAGCATTAAACTAAGCAACAAAATCTTACCAAGCTTCACGCAATGCACGGCCGTAGTTTCTCGAGCTCTTTTCTCCATTTTTATCAAGCTCCCTAGCGTTCCCAAAGCTGGATTAAGACAAATTTTTACCTGCTTGGCAAACTCAGAAAAAGCAAAAACTGAGAGATGGCGGTGTGCTTGTCCAAAATCTCGGTTAAATATCTTTTCACATTCTTCCAGCAGATATCTCATATCATCATCGTCCTTGTTCTTTAAAGATATTATTGCTTCCACCCTAGCACAGTTGTATTTTCTGTTCAAAACAAGATCTCTACATCTTGACACTGCATTTACATGGCCTTCGATCCCATTTAGATCAACATGCTCTCTTCCACGTCGGCGGATACCCAAAAGTCCCGAACTTACGCAAGCTTTTCGAAAAGGAGATTTTCCACCTCTATGGATTTGCTTAAACATGTCACTATAAAACTTTATGTGTTGAATGTCACCAGCGTCATTCCGTCCAGTAAAGTTGAATACAAAATTTCCATGACCCCCAGTAAAATAACAAAAAAAGTCCGCCATAGGTCCTGGTGCTATCTGTTGTCGAATTGTTTTCCGATGCCACAAAAGAACCTTTCCATTTTGCCAATAATCTTTTGCTACATGTACCACAAATTCAGTGCAGCTTGTAACATTTAATTTTTCGTAAACTAAGACAGCCTTGTCCCAAGCTAAGTTTTGTCCAAAATTGTAGAACGCAATATGGGTTTCGTAGCCCATTTCTTTGATCCAAAATCTAACGTACTCAATAAAGTTTTGGCCAAACTCTTGCACGTCTTCAGGAAAAATCACACGTCTATCATTCACATTGCATGTCTCGCAGGTTGATCTGCTAACCCATTTCTCATATTCCACGCAGCATCGTGAATTCCATTCAAACTTAGTTGGGCTGTTGGGTCCGAGCAAGCTTACCGCCATATCAACCCCATCAACAATGATTTTTCTAACGTCAGAAAAAGAAATTCGCTCAACCAAGTTGCCGGTAGTAATTAAGATGGATAGTGGCATATCTTGGAATACCCCAAATCTAACCTCCACAATCTTCTTCTCGTGTAAAGCTCTTACTCCTTTAAAATCCTTTGCACTTTTCTCCCTTATTTCAATTTTTCCAGGCAATTTATACAATGCGTTATCTTTCATAAATTCCAAGTTTTCAAACAACCCCACTAAGCCGTCCAAAAAGATACTACTTTTTAATCCCACTGCTGCCATGTTTGTTCGTTTCAAACTCGCCACAAACAAAATTTTTGCTACTTAGACAACGACAGTTAAGTCCAACGAAGGTGAAACTATAGCTCCGTCTGCAAGTACTGCCTGTGGCTGGATTTTGATAACCTTATAAAAACGATTCCAGGCAAAGGAAGGTGTAACCAGGATTTCCTCTTTATAGATGAGATTTGATAGATTACCACCAGTACCCTTGTTTAAACAACTGCAAAGTTTCCGTTCAAGGAGAGTGAAACCACAGCTCTGTTCAGCAAAAGGTTAGTGCAATGAAAGAGATATCGGACTTACTATGTAACAGCTACACCCAGTACACTTGAATCAATATTCTTGTGTAAACAACCCCAAATGTTCAGTCCAGCGACAGTGAGTTCTAAACTTATGGCTACAGGAAAGACAAACCAGATATCATTCTAAAAAACTTTCCCCAGTTATCTTGGATGAAATACTAAATACAGCTAATGCTCAGTCCAACGACGGTGTAACTAGCGTTCAGTTTTTATACACTGCTAGTAGCTTCATTTAAACAGACGGATAACAAAGTTTGGCTTCGGGGAAGGCAAACAATGGTTTATTTGAATACTTCCTTCAGTAGACTTGCATACCCACCAGCTGATGTTTAGTATAACGACGGTGAAACTAGAGTTGCGTCTTGATACAACAATACTGGCTTTGTTTCGACATACGGCAAAAAAGGTTCGGTCACAACAAGAACTTCCAGTGTAAAAAATGTGGTTTCCTAATTCCTTCAGCAATTTCCCAATTTGGTAAAGCAACAGCGAATGCTCCGTCCAACGAATGTGAAACTAGAGTTCTGTCTTCATAAACGGCTAATGGCTGGATTTTTATAGATGTGTTAAAAAGCTTCGATCCAATGACAAACAAAGACCAAACCAGGAGTTCTAGATTCACCGCTCCTCATCAGGATTATTCAGACCAGCAGCCGATTACCACCAATTGAAAGAAAAGTGGCAAACAAAAACGAAAGGCGAAAAGACTCCGTTCAGGCTTGGTAAGACTACACATACGAGTTCCACCTAACAGGCTATAAAAAATTTCGTTTAATCACTGCCACATATCAGGTCTCCAAATACTTAAATTAACAAATCCTAAACAAAGCAAAACTACAACTAGCTTCGTTTTATCTCAATACGTGTTGGTTGGCTTTTAGGGCAATTGCCTGATTTAAATTCTTTGTCAGAATAAACATGAAATAATAGTACATAGTTTTAGAGTGGCTAAAACACACGATGTTAGATTAACTTACTTTAACGAGTAGATTAGTCTAAAATTGCCAGGGTTTTGTCAGGCGACACTGCACGCAAGCTGGGTATTTGCTAGGTTCCTTCAATCCTGGAAATACAAATGAATTACGCGTTATCAACATGTGTCAGGTCCTTGCGGGATCCAAACTAAACCAAGCAAAATCTATTTTTTATCTTACAGTGCTTGTTCAATTTTCTTTAGGGTAGAGCTGTAACGATAGTTGCGTCCAACGAAGATGAAACCCAGGTTCTGTTCAAGAAGACCTTTAATCAGTTTACAGTTGATCTTGCACGGTAGTGCAATGCACCATCTGACAAGTCAGCTGTAAATAAAGTATATAAACGTTTTACTCACTATGCCGTATCTGTCAACAATATGGCAAATATACTTGAAATGTAAAATACAGCAACAGGGCAAAGAATAAACATATTTAAACCATACTTACCTCCCGTCTCCTTATCTACAAATCCAGTGGATTAAATCCTTCTTCCAAAAATACACTTCACAAGTCACTAGGTAACTTACGCACCTTCGAAAAAAACAAAACTGAGCCTACGCTTAGTCTTTAAAAAACCGGCGAAGCTTAGCTGCTCAAAACTCTTTTTCCAAAATACTAAAAAATTGCGCAACAAATCTTACTTTTTTAAAAAACAAAATAAGAATGAATTTGTTTTTTCACATCCTTGTCCAACTAGACAACTCGGGATTTTGAAATTTTCAATGAAATTGAAAAAAGAGCTCGAGAAGGTACTTCTATCTTTAAACTCACTCCCAAAATAACGAGGGAAATGCAATTGTTTGACAGCACCAATGCAAAAAATGTTTCTTTTGAAAATTTGTTTAAGTGAATAACTGGTTTCGCTGAAACATTGTTTTTGTTGAAAAATTGGGTTCGTTAAAAAATTGGGTTCGTTGAAAAATTGGGTTCGTTGAAAAATTGGGTTCGTTGAAAAATTGGGTTCGTTGAAAAATTGGTTTCGTTGAAGATATGTAAAAAAATACCTGTCTATAAACGCATCCTTCGCCGGACAAAGGCAAACCTTTGGTTGCGTCCAGTGTATCTCGCACTACGTACTAGGAAACTGTTTCGTGATGATTGGTCACTAACATCTGCAAAACACCTACAACCGGATTTTTTAGGCAAGAATTCGGAGATATAGCCAAGTCAAAATGCTGGGGATTGAAGCTGTCGAAGACAATACATCAAGAATCCACAAAGAAAGCTTGTCTTAAATAAACCAGCTACATGTGCCAAATTAGTCAGCTACAAGTCCCAAATGTACCAGCTACATGTCCCAAATGAACCAGCTACATGTCCCAAATGAACCAGCTGCATGTCCCAAATGAACCAGCTACATGTCCTAAATGAACCAGCTACATGTCCCAAATGAACCAGCTACATGTCCCAAATGAACCAGCTACATGTTCCAAATGAACCACCTTTATGTCCCAAATGAACCACCTACATGTCCCAAATGAACCAGCTACATGTCCCAAATGAACCAGCTACATGTCCCAAATGAACCAGCTACATGTCCCAAATGAACCAGCTACATGTCCCAAATGAACCAGCTACATGTCCCAAATGAACCAGCTGTATGTCCCAAATGAACCAGCTACATGTCCGGAATGAACCAGCTGTATGTCCCAAATGAACCAGCTACATGTCCGGAATGAACCAGCTACATGTCCGGAATGAACCAGTTACATGTCCCAAATGAACCAGCTGTATGTCCCAAATGAACCAGCTACATGTCCGGAATGAACCAGCTGTATGTCCCAAATGAACCAGCTACATGTCCGGAATGAACCAGCTACATGTCCGGAATGAACCAGTTACATGTCCCAAATGAACCAGCTACATGTCCCAAATGAACCAGCTACATGTCCCAAATGAACCAGCTACATGTCCCAAATGAACCAGCTACATGTCCCAAATGTACCAGCTACATGTCCGGAATGAACCAGCTACATGTGCAAAATGAACCAGCTACATGTCCCAAATGAACCAGCTACATGTCCGGAATGAACCAGCTACATGTCCAAAATGAACCAGCTACATGTCCGGAATGAACCAGCTACATGTCCGGAATGAACCAGCTACATGTCCGGAATGAACCAGCTACATGTCCGGAATGAACCAGCTAATGTCCCAAATGAACCAGCTACATGTCCCAAATGAACCAGCTACATGTCCCAAATGAACCAGCTACATGTCCCAAATGAACCAGCTACATGTCCCAAATGAACCAGCTACATGTCCCAAATGAACCAGCTACATGTCTCAAATGAACCAGCTACATGTCCCAAATGAACCAGCTCTAAGCTACTAAATGAACCACTTGTGAGGCCCACAATAAACCAGTCATAGGGCGCATATTGACAAGGGTAGGTAGGTAGGGTAGGCACTGGTAGTGGGATGGCAGGTCAAAGGCAGCCTTCGTCGAAGGGAGCCAAGGTATTGTTTCCTTCAAGACTGGGTAGAGGTAAGTAAGTATGTCAGACGATGTACCCTCTCACGAAAGAAGCCTAGGTTACGTTTTGTTCCAACTGCGAGTGATGAGCTATGTCAAACAAACTCGTGAACCAGGTCAAACAAGGCAGTAAACCAGGTCAAACAATCCAGTGAACCAGGTCAAACAAACCGGTGAACCTGTCGATGAACCAGGTCCATCTTTGCGACAAACCTTTTGTCGGAGGAAGCCAGGGTTTCGTTTTTCTAAATTGTGGGTGATGAACCAGGATGAACCAGCAAGTGAACCAGGTTGAACCAACTTGAACCAGGAAAAAAAGGTTTCGTCGGATGGTATGCTGGGCTTCGTCTGACGGTTTCGTCGGAGAGCTGGCCCAGATTAACCACATCCTGAAAAACCGTAACCATACATAAATCCTAACCTAACCTAACCTAACCTACCCTGTACTTTCTTCGCACATTCAAAGGGCTTCAAACAGATTTCCATCCTTGTCTCTGTACACATAGCAAATTCAATTAACAAAAATATTGAAACATGTTTGACAAATGGGTAAAAATTATTTAACAACATATTTAGTTGACAGACCAGATATTTCTGAAAATCTTTCACCCAACCACACACAAGTATATCCGTCTAAATAAATTATCAATCCAAATAACTTTTCTAAAGCCTTATTCACAACATTGAGGTTGTTCTGATGAAGAAGTTACTAGTCGAAATAGAAAAAAAACTAGTTCTATCTTGGTCTATAAGGTTTATATCTTTAAATTAACCTCACAATTAAATCAATTGAAATGTATTGAAATCTAATCATAAATCTACCTCATAACTTTTACTTCAAGAAATATGTAAGTTAATCGATAGATCCATATGCAAACAAAACTCTAATCAAGTATATCTTTCCAAACATAACAATTCTAATCGCGTATTTCACAGAATAAAATAAACATAGACGTATGTACCTTAAAAGAACAAATTCTTAACGCGTATTCCACAAAAGAAAATAAACACAGACGTACGTACCTTAAAAGAACAAATTCTTAACGCGTATTCCGCAAAATAAAATAAACACAGACGTACGTACCTTAAAAGAACAAATTCTTAACGCGTATTCCACAAAAGAAAATAAACACAGACGTACGTACCTTAAAAGAACAAATTCTTAACGCGTATTCCACAAAAGAAAATAAACACAGACGTACGTACCTTAAAAGAACAAATTCTTAACGCGTTTTCCACAAAAGAAAATAAACACAAACGTACGTACCTTAACAGAACAAATTCTAAACTCGTATTTCGTAAACTAAAACAATCAAAATAGTACAATTTCAACTCTTAATAATTTAAGTAGAAATTCGAAAAGTGTGCTTTCTCTACAAAAGATTACAAGTTTTTTATTCAGCACAAGATTGAAGACCGAAAGTGACGTACATTTCTTCACAGAAAACTATTTACTTTCAACAAGATACTAGTCGGACAGACACAATTTGCTTTGGATAAACTTCAACCAAACTTAAATTCAACAACAAATCCAACTATCGACAAACGTCATTTCCAATAAACCAGACGATTGTTTAAACGTATTAGTGGGCAAACCAAAAAATGGAGGTAACAATCCTCTAGAAAAAGTTTTGCTATTTTATTCAACAGTCAAAACAGTCTAAACAAGAACGTTTTTTCCACGACATTTGAAATTATTAACTCGTATTCAACAAAACAGTATAATAATATGAAACGTTTTATTTGGCATGGAAAAATTCTGAAAATGTATTCAATCAAACAAAATATTGAGAGGCGACGCATTCCAGAGAACAAAAACATTCTAGGCTTGTACCGCGTAGATGTAAATAAGTTAGGTTATGCGATAACACCTTTTCCATATATTTGCACTGTACTGTTGATGGTTATTAGTAGTAGGGCAACAACTATCATGCAAACTCCACTATACCAAATTACCGTGTAAAATATTTTTCCTCTAATAATAGCAGCTAACTTTAAAACCGGTCTTTTTATACTATCATGTCAAAATGACGTATAATAAAAACACAAATTCACTTAATACGTCATGTTTTATTCTGAGATGCACAAAATAACAAAGAAAAAATTGACTCAATAAAAACAATGCAGATTCATAGTCTTTACAAACTTCACTTAAAATAAATTAACCAGATACAAAAATTAGTACAACTGACAACTATAATAATAATATATTCTAATCGATATATCCTTAATATTACATTTATAAAATACTAAATTTTTAAATATATATCAAGTACTACTATGTAATTTGGATTTTCTTTGTAGTTAGAACGTGTCTATAGTTGTTATGTATACATTTTACTATCTCAAAATGTATTTTTAATAATAAATTTGTGAAGGTTTGGTTAACTACTATTTTTAAAAATTTTACTGCTACAAAGTATCCTCTTTCCTGGATTTTGCCAGCTCTTCTAAAACCTTTTCAATAGAGAGGTTACCTCTCCTTGTTGCCTCGGCAATCGTAGTTGCGACATACGATGCGTATTTCCGCTGCACTGGCTCTGGAGTAGTCCATTGAAAATTTCTCAGATGATTTGAGGATGTCAATGTTAATTGTGATGAATCCAATCCTACTTCTTTGTTGGGAGTATCAGATTCCTACATATTATTCATATTTATTGTTAAGATTTGGTGTAAAATAAAAAGACATGAAATGAACAAACAAACATTTATGAGAGCGGCATACATAAAACAAAAGTAAACATACATTCATTGTGGATGATGATGATAATAATAATAATCTCTTTCTGCTTTCATGTAACACTCGTGGTGGACATACCGGAACAACCTGAATATACAAAATAATGCCAACATCCGCATTTTTTGTATACATTATTTTTGTTTTTTTATGTATCATGTAAAAACGTAAATTTAAATTAGAGTGTAAAGAATAACCTGCAAGTTTGAATCAGTCATCAGAGACGTTTCCTCCTCAATGATGCTTTTGGTATGTTTTAAAGCTCTTGACACCGTCCATCTTTGTTTAGGATTCACAACAATCAGCCCATTAATTAAAGCTTTGGTTTTTTCACTAACCTTAAAATATCTCAAATCATACAAACATACAAAACTAGTATATAATGTTTCAGACAAATGGCACAAAACAATCAATATGTAAAAAGTTTTAAATCATTCTACGTACAACGGAATTTCAAACTGTCCACTGATAATCTTTTGAAAAAGTTCACTTCGGTTTGTATGATAAAAAGGATATTGTCCAAACAGCATAGTATATAACACTATTCCCAATGCCCATGCGTCAGAGGGTTTACCTTGACAAAACAGTCAACAAACAATATTATTGCAACATCATATTATGTATGAGGGCGCTAGATAATGTAAACTTTAATATCCGTTACGGACACATACATACATGAGTAAGGGTTTATGTCTCTGCAAATTTCTGGTGCGGTATATGCTGGTGTACCACATCTACTTACAACAAGATCAGTTTCACTGGAAAGACGTCTTGCAAAGCAAAAATTGGTCAATTTGACCATTGCAGTTTTATTGTTGTAAATAATGTTTTCAAGCTTGAGATCCCGATGAACAATATTTTTCTAAAACGTACCCAAAAAATCCCATTTGTATAATTTTTCGTCATATTTTTTTACGTATTTTGTGTGTAAATAAGAAATGAGTTATTTATTTAAAAAAAAATATCTTAATGAGTGAGTATACCTTATGTAGACGTTCCACGATTTGCAGCACTTTATAAAATATACGAATAGCTTCGGATTCCTTAATTGTCTTGTTCAAAATAACATAGCGTTGCATGTTTGTGACATTTCTGTAAGAAGGACTAAAGTCATGGCCAACATAACAATCCAGCACTAAACATAAGCGAGTCGTTTCTTTGCATATTATAGCCTTGCTGCTACCATTTGGAGTAAATGTTTCGTCGCAAATCGTTTCCTGTAGATCATTTAAAAAATGTAAGTATAATAGTCTTGATCTAATTGATTACACTATTAATATTACAACAAAACGGTTTTTGGTATTATCTAAAACGAAACAACAAGGTTCCTTGTTAGTACCTTAAATAGAGCATGCGTTTGTATTACTCCTTCATCATTTTTAAGGAATGACAGCACTGAATATTCATTAAACATGTAGCTTGTCCCTTGTACATCCGCAAAGGATTTTTTACCTAAACTTGAATCAAGAGTGACTACCTAAATAAAAAAAATAAGTCTTAGAGTTTAAATCGGTTAAGGTGATTTGTAGCATAGCTAATGAAATATATTTTAAACCATTTAATGCAGTACATTAATATAGCAGTCGATATATATATATTTGTCTTACACGTAGCATATAAAATTCTTCCGTGCCTTCCTTGCGCACCAAATAATTATCAATTACTGTAAAAAGATTATCTTGTTTAGGACCAAGAAGGTAAGAACCAGCTTTTTTTATACAATTGGCCAAGTCGACTAAATTCTGCGTCATGATGATGATCACTCTAAGAATTTGCTTGCATTTTAATAATACTTGAACTTTCTATGATACTAATACCAAAGTTTACGTTGTCTTTATATTCCTACGTATTTGTTATCATTTTACTTGTCTTTTTAAGATACTTTTACAAAATATTTAACACAAAAAACCAAAAGTCCAAGACTAACTAATGACTGGCTAGTTGTGAAACAGCCAACATTGTGGTTTTAAGAGTATCGTGCTAAATGATTAGAAACCAAAAATCAAAACTGCATTAGCACATCTACAATAAGGTTAATTAATGATTTTCTGTTTTATTTCATTAATTTTCAATTTAAATTATCATGAATTTCATTATTACGTAATAATAAAATTTAAAACAATAAATACTTTATAGGTCATAGCTACTACTAATACTAAACGATAATAATAAAATTATATGTACTCATAAATCAATATTTTTACATATATAATTATATATTTTCGTAAACCAACTTCATATCGTTAATCGAATAATCATAATATTATAGAAACTAGATTATTTAATAATCATATCAAGCTAAAATATCAAACTGTTTTGTAAAAGTTTTCAGTATAAGTTTTTAGTTATAATTTTACACATTACCGGGTCTAAAATACTTTTGCGTTGTGCCTGAACCTAGCAACCAGTTTGGAACACTACTTTTGTATGCAGAATCGGGTAATGTAGACACTTGAATCTCAATCATCTCTAGATTTGGTAATTCTGCCCATACATTCGATTCCATCATTTTGTATTGGTGATCGACAATTTTTAATTTCTGCTGCTGCTCAGCTACCATAACTGCCAATTTAACCTTTCCCTCACTTGAAGCGTTAAACAATATATCCAATTCAATACTTTCCAAACATGCGCGAGCTGGGTATAAGAAATCGAAGGACATAAAGAAATCAATGTACAACCTGAAAGTTTTAAGCTTTGGCAAATTCAACTTCAAATTTCTACAATCACACATTAACTGTATTTCCTGATCACAGTTTTCTTTTCTGTGAATCGACAATGATACATTGGTCAAGGTGATCTTTTTTTCAACCAACGAGAAGATTCTAGGAACTGGTACTCTACAGTCATTTGTAAAAGTCAAATCTAAAATCTTTAATGGGCTACATATGGCAACGCGTTCAAGTAGTGAAAACAACCCTAACGATACGTACGAGCTGAAATATTCCAGATTTATCTGTCTTATTGCGTTTAAATTGGGAACGCTTGCGTAACGATCATAATATTCTATTTCTAGTCCTTTCAACGATTTACAACTTTTTGTCAAAATTTCACCAAGAAGTGGCCCAAAGCCTTGACTCATCGAAACTTGCTCCAAGCATTTAAATTCACGCAATGGACTGTTCCTAATCTCATTCTTTAAACTGACAAACGTTTTCTGCAATCTAAAGCTACATAGCATTTCTAGACGCTTCAGGTTGGGTAACAAATCGAGAATGACTCTTAACCTTTCATAACTCTTAGCACACATATATCTACTACAAAAGACAGCACAATCCCAAATATGCTTCCCATACAAACTCAGCATGTTTTGCAAACTTATCCAACCAGTTTCATTATTAGAAATGTCAAGTTTAAGGCCAATAGACCTTCCAATAAAAGGGTTCTTACTGTTTGTGGGTGCCATGTGAGTGTTTGCAAAATGACTAACAAACTGGTCGATAGAGTTAACCATAAACCTAATATCTCTTGTCCAATTGTACCCGTCTTGGCTTATGTTATCATATTCATATAAGGAATCTACAGCATCTTTCCACTGCTTGCAGACCAAGCGCAGATTTAAGATCCATGAATAACGTCGTTCGCTTCTCAGCCTTCCACAATCAGAACAATTCACTTCCTCTCCATCATCATCACTCCGGTTCTGTTCCTGTTGATGCTGAAGGCTTGTGGGCAATGGCTCAAGCAATTTCCAAAGTGCTGGAAACAGGTACGTTGTTCGTCTTGGTAATAACTCGTTACGAAAAAATAATGAAGCGTTTGACAAATTTTCTAATGTTTTTGGGTCCATGGTTTTTTCTAATATGACACGCCATACCTGCAAAGAAAGCAAAAATTTGACATATAATATTAAGCGCACAATATAATAAATCTGAAAGGTTTACATCGCTGCCTATTATATAATTTCATATATGTACCTCCTCAGGAATTATGCCGCTTAACCCTTCAAAGTCACCTCCTTGTTGGCTTGACATTTCTGCTTTGCGAACTTCGTCCATTTTTTAAAATTCTGCAAACAAATAATATATATATATTTTTGATTTACTTACTAACTTAGCCTGCAATTTTGCATGTTAAACTTAAGAGATGATAAAAGTAATTACTTTTATATGTATTATGTGTGTTTTAATTTGTATTGTCGTATCAACTTTCAGGTTGTCACACTTACCTTTTTATTATCTTTGAATTTTTGCAGTAAAATTTTTATTAAAGGAGTTTGATTTCCCGCATTACACACTTATACTTCTCAATAAACTCAAGGTTGGCTGTAGGATGTTAAAACACATAGAAAAAAAAGGTATTTTAATTTTAAAGTTTAATTATAATGTTTACACAGTTTTGTGTCTACACAAGTATTGTAAAATCTGTGAACGTTGGCCGATATAATAAACTAATATAGTGATATGATATGAATTAAATACAATACTATATTACTCTCTTTATGCTTGTATCGTCATCGGTAACGCAAAATTTTCTCTAATGCTAAAAATCTGCATACAAATCCAAAAATTTCGTTGTTGCATGTAGAATACCAACATGTTTACAAACTATTCTTCCATGTTCATTCCAAATTCATTCAATGCAACGTTGCTCATTTGCTAATTCCCAAATCCTTTGATTATGTAACAAATATTAACCAAAAATACAGGGCGTGACAGTGCCTGCGGGATATAGCACCTAGTGGTTGCTTTGCTACGTTTAGCATTGTTGCGTCGACGGCGTCCTACTGCATAGCTAAAAAGAATCCCCTATACTTCCAGCCAAAAACCAGAGTATTTTATACGGCAACCATAATTTGACTAATCCCATCTTTGCTACGAATATGTAGGAATGCATTTTGCTATTGACTGAATCAATGCTTGTTAAAATGTTCAAACTTTATCATAAACCACTACAGATTTTTTATATATGATGTAAAGAAACCTAATTTATTGCTAATAAAGTTCAATGAATTTATTGCTCTAGTCGTTATAATATGGGTTTTTACATTTGTATTGATATTTTTAGCAAAGTCGTATTCATATTTATATATTTATACCCAAAAGCTCTGTGGATTTTTTTATGTAATTTAATCCTCTTGTACTAATAATATTTACGAAGGAATATTACAATATATATATATATATCTATAGCGAGCATGTTACTATAATTTGATATTTTTTATTTCAAAACAATCATATCATAAGACACACCAAAAAGAGCTACAATCTATCAAAACATGCGACTTTCAGATAACGCAGTTTGGTTGCAACACGTTTATTGTAAATGACTCACGATTAAAACATACAAAATATTATTGCCGTACGTTAAAATACCTTTACAAATTCTATACAATTACTCATATAACATGTACAAACATATAACACCATTAACAAATGCCTAATTTAATTATTCAACCAACTCAATATCAGCCATTTCTCTTGTGCACACAGAGGTGTGCCTGCCAATGTTTATCCAATCTGGCATATCATCATGCGTTACATCTGACTCATTACTACATGAAAGGGTATACTCAATTCTGTTCAAACGCGGAAACAATTCCCACATATTTGTAAACGGTAACGATGTTACTTTACCAATAATATCTATTGTCGGAACATTAATCACATCTAGTATTAACTCAACGTCAGCCAAACATCTAACAATGTAAGCTAACTCGAGATTTAGACTCTCAAGGGTTCTAACTGCAGAGAAGAGAAAATCAAGGTACATAAAATTCTTCATTTTGATGGTTAAGTTTTTGAGTTTATCAAATCGAAATGGACTTATGTTCCACATTTCTTCCAATAGTTCAGCTGCTGCCTCTGAATCTGGTGCCCTTGGCAATTCTAGGAATAAGCACTCGAGACTTTTTTGCCATGCCCCAGAGAGTAATAATAAAATTCGTGACCACGATATGTAAACTCCATTCATTGCCAATTTAAGGCACACTAACCGTTTACAACTTCCTGCAGCAATCTGTTCCAATACTAAGAAATCCGCCTCGTCCCGACAAAACAGCTCAACGCTTTTTAAATTTAATGTAAGAAAATTCTCAGTATTCACAGATAATGGATCAATTAAATTGCCAATCATAAGCTTCTCAATATGCTGATGTTTCGCAACCAAATCGTTCAACATTGGCTCAGGAACCGACTCTAGCTCTAACGTGTGCAAGTTTTGAAATTGGGGAAGGGAATTCTCATTCAAAAGGGGCAAAAATGCTCGAAGAAACTCGTCTCTGTAATGAGCAGAAAACAAAAATTTAAACTCAAGTTTTAACCTCTTCAAATTTGGCATGCGTTTAAGCCAGTTGCTAGTTGTAGTGTAAAAATCGGCAGAAGGCCTGCTGAAGTGATTGTAAAACTCGTTTGTGAGTTTCACATCCCAGATATGATGTCCATAAATATCCAAAATTGATGCCACATTGCTAAACGATCCAGCAAAGCTGACATCAAATTCTACAGACCTGCCCAGGAACGGCGGCTTGTCAACGCTACCTTTAGCATGTGTATCTTTGAAATGCTTCAAAAAATTTCCAGCTTTTTCCCAACATGTTAGCCACTTCGTAAAGCTCCAATATTCGCCTCTGCAGCACTCATCAGCACAAAAGCTCTCAATTACGTCATTCCACTTCTTGCAAACAAGTCGACAATTCAGGAGATTTTGAAAAGCAACGTGTGGACCAATTGCGACTATAGCTGTAGGTGTCTTGTGCAAAAGAGCTGAAACTTTTGAAAAGAGGAACTGGAGCCGATTGGAGTAAAGCTGTGCACGAAAGTACAACGACGAATTGCACGCGTTTTCTAAATCTTGATCGTTCGTCAATTTTTCCAAAACAAGCTGCCACACCTATTAAAATAAAACAAAGCCTTTACTTTAAACGTGCTGTTTTATCTTAATTTAAAACCTTGAAATGTTGTTGTCACGTATCTGACCTCTGTTGGCAAGATATTTGTCAAAACAAATTCGTCCATTTCACTTCAAAATGATGCCCAGAAAGAAGAAGATCTTGTAATATTGGTTTGTTTTCCAAATTTCGGAAACAACAGGTAGCCTAGTATACAACAGGAGCAAACATGTTAGCTAGGCAACAAAGCTACATAAAATTTTATTAATGCAACATATAGGCTTATCCACACAAAAAATTCTAAACTTTATTTCAACAAAAAACAATTGCAAGGAACGTGCTATCCCGCTAAAAAGTTCTAAACTTGTATTCAACAGAATAAAAATATGAAAGACGTACTTTTGGTTAGAAAAGTTATAAACTTGTATTCAACAAAGAGCAATTGTAAGCAACGTGTTTTCTCACTGAAAAATTCTAAACTCCAATTCAGCAAAGTTAAAGAATAAAAAAGACGTACTTTCTCAGAAAAACTTCTAAACTTCATATTACCAAAGACAACTTCGAGAAACCTGCTATCTCGTTGTAAACTGTTATATAACAAAACAGGTGTTAAAGACGTGCTTAGATTAGGATAACTTTTAGCTTGATTTCAGCAAAAGAAATATGACGATTTACTTGGGTTTATTGGATTTCAAAGCTTTAGATGCAGTTGTAAAGAACCAGCTTTCTTGTTGAAAATTTCTAAACTAGTAGTCAACAAAACAAAAGCGTGAATTACGTACATTTGGCAAGTAAAAATCTAAACCGATATTCAACAAAACAAAACTATGAAACACGTACTTTGGGTCCGTTTCCCTTAAACTCTAAAGAACAACACAAGGTAGACCAACGTCAAACTTTAAAATTCGTCACTTTATTAAGCCGCAACGCGTTTCGCAAATAGATTCATCAGGCAGCAAATAAACATTTCTTAAGAAATTTTATTTAGTGACTTTGTCAGAAGAAAATTGAACCATTTCTGACAGCGTAAAAAATGCTGCTGAGCTATGTAGCATGAATGTACTTTTGGTCAGATAAACTCTAAACTGCTATTCAACAAAACAAAAGTATGAAATACGTTCGTTTGGTAAGTAAAAATCTAAACTAGTATTCAACAACACAAAAGTACGGTATACGTGCCTTTGGTAAGATTAAGTCTAAACTGCTATTCAACAAAACAAAAAGTATGAAATACTTTGTAACAAAAAAAAACCTAATAAAATCCAACACTAGGAAGGGAATTCCCCCCACTAGTGCTTTGCAGATGGTACTATTTGAACGTCCCATAAGAAATGCATTAGTGACGGCAATTCCCGTGCTCTTGAACGTCTCCTAGATCTTTTCTAATTTCTAACAGTACGTACGTTTGGTCAGTAAAAATCTAAACTAGTATTCAACAACATAAAAGTTTGAAATACGTGCTTTTGGTAAGATAAACTCTAAAATGCTATCCAACAAAACAAAAGTATGAAATACGTACTTTTGGCCTGTAAAAGTCTTAACTAGTATTCAACAAAATAAAAGTATGAAACACGTACTTTTTGTCAGAATAATTCTAAACCAGTATTCAACAAAATAAAAGTATGAAATAAGTACCTTAAAAGTTTGAATAATTCTAAACTGGTATTCAACAATGTAATGGAATGTATAACGTATGTTGGTTTGTTTAGGAAATTTCTAGACTTGTATTCAACAAAATGCAATTGAAAACAAAGTAATATTTACTTGAGAAAATTCTAAACTTGTATTCAACAAAATGATATTGTAAACGACAAGCAGTAATGTTTTGGAAAAACACTATACATATATTAAACAACATTTAAAAGCGAGTGAAAATTTTATTTTTTTTCTATTTCTGTCCTTATGCTGGTGTTGCTCTTGTGACTAGTAAAATGTCATAGGACGTGTTTGATTCTAGACACAAAATTTGTGTCTGCTGCCTCCCTGTGTAGATACAGGTGTCTAGCCATAAGAAGGCTTGTTGAAATATCAGTACTATGTAATAATAATATTTTTTATTGTTAACAGGTTAACATATATACATATATGTGTTTATACAGTAATACTTAATAGATTAATTATACAATTTAATATGCTATCCGCTGAAAGCATTTAATATACGAATATATATACTGAATATTGCTAGCTGCAAAATCAAAAGTCATTGTAATTTATTTGTTTGAAGGAAACTATGTGAGATAAAGTTATATGTGTGTATGGTGTAAAAAATATGAAAAGTTTATTTCCTATTTTATCTGTTACAGTCTTGGTATGTACCACAAGTATTTTCACACATTTTCAAGTTCATCACAAGTTTATAATAATCCGCATTTTACAATAGTTTATTCACACTTACTTTTACTAACTTATTGGGTAGAAATCTACTACAATATCTTCAAATGTAATTATTTTGGACACAAATGTAAATAGTAATATTAAGGCATAATAAGCAGCTGCTTCAATCATTTACTAATACATGATTATTTCAAAGCTTTAGATTGGTATTTTTGAGTCAATTATTATCGAAGTTTCCATAATGATGTATGTTTTTTAATTGACATTATTAGAATTAGTATGGGTCTAAATAACTTATTAATATTGATTGACAATCATCTCATTTAATTACTTTGCTTGAAACAACTCCACATTCTCGTGAGCATAACATAATGTGGCTTCCAACCCTTAACCAATGGGGCAAATCAATATTAAAAAGGCCAGTGGGATTTTTACAATTTATACAGAATCTTACAGATTCCAGACGCGGAAAGTAATCCCATATGTTCGATAGTTCCAAGGTAGAAAAGTTTTCAATCACATTAATCTTTTGGGATTTCAAAATGACATTCAATTCGTCTATATAGATTTTGCTTGTAACATCATAGTTAAGTTCAATACTTAAACTTTCAAGACTTTCTTTTGATGATAACAAAAAATCAAGAGGTATTACTACGTTTTCCATTTCTAACTTAACATTCTTAAGCCTATCAAATTTAATACGTTCGTTTATATTTTGCATGTCAATAAAACGTTGATGTGTGTCCCATTTTGGCGTTGCGTAAGAACTCAACGCCAAAGACTGTAAAGATTTTTGCCATGCTTTTGACAAAACAAAAAGCACTCTAGACCACCAAATGTGTACACCATAGGTATGCATTTCAAAACCTATGAGTCTATTGCTAATTCCTCCATGCTCCGCAACATACTGGAAAACATCAAAAGTACATGCGTCCTTTACAACTAAGCGCAAAATTTTCAAGTTTAAACCCATCAGGTTATCAGTGTTGAGTGCCAACGGGTGCTTGATTTCACTCATTTCCAATGTCTCAATCTGCGGATTGTTTGCAAGCAAGATATTAATGATAATTTCCGGTACTCTGGTTAAGTCCAATGTGTGCAAAAATCTAAACTTCCATACTGAGTTATCACTTAATAAAATCTGGTCAATATATGCTTCATTGTGTAAACCAGAAATTTTGAGATCAAGCGACAGCTTTTTTAAATTTGACATTTCCCGGAGCCAGTTACAACACGAAGCATAAAAACGTCGCCCAACTTGTACGTCGTTCTCATGAGCAGATGAATTGTACCATACACAAGCATCCCAAATGTGAGATCCATATCTACTTAAACAAGCTTGAACATTATTCCAGTGTTCCTCCTGAGAGAGTTCCAAGTTTGCCGACCTTCCCAGCATAGGACATTTTTCCGCAGCATTACCGATAGCTTCACCATGTGTATTTTTAAAATGGTTTATAAATTGTCCCGCCTTTTGTGTTGACAAGTTATGCTTGGTAAAATGAACATATGAACAGCACTCGTCAGCACATAATTGCTCAATGGCTTCATTCCATTTTTGGCAGACCATACGACAGTTTAACAATGGTCCCGGCTCAGCACCGCGAAACTGGAAACCAGGAACCAGCTTTCCTTGTAATAATTTTACTGTCTTAGGAAATAAGTATTGGGTCCTCCTTGACAAAAGCTCTTTGCGAAAAAACAATGCGGAATTTGAAAGATTTTCCAAGACACTGTCATCCTTTACATCTTTCAGTACTAGGGACCAAATCTGTATTGAAATCATTAACGGCATTTAGGTTTTTATTTACATACTTCAAACACATTTAGAATCACAAAATGACTAGTAATATTAATTACCTCTGCTGGAAAAACTCCTAATATTATATTTGTATCAACTTCTCCCGGATAATATTCTACTGCAAGTGGAATATCTGTCAAATCCATTTTTGCTTAACAGTTTTGAGACTGTTACAAACCTATTCAAGCAACATACACAGAAACAATTATAAAAACAAACAAACAGTTTTTTTTCTATTTTAGCTTACACGTTTTACAAAAACGGAAATCTCAAAATTTGCAAGTGGAGAAACGTTTGCTAAAACGATAATTTCTTCGTTTGCTATATAAAAATCTAAACAAACCTACTTTTCTGTGCAATGATTAAGAGATTCATTTAGCTAACTAAAAAATCATTCCATTACTATTTCCTTATTAGATTCGATTTCACTTATACTTTTCTTTCAAAGAATATATAAATAGCACTTTCTTTGCAATTACTTTAAATACAGTGCGTCGATAATTTAGAAGAAGGACTACTAAAATATTTTAAGCATGTGTCCGTTGAAAGCAGGCATTTCTGGTTTGATTGGGCCTTTTATGTTTAATTATTTTCAATTAAAGCCAGCAAGGTCTTACAATGTGTATTGCGTGATAATTGCTAACGGTTTACCGTTGTATCGTTTTACACTAACTTTCCTTCAATTGTAGAATCAACGGCAAGCCCACTATTTCATGTAATTCTCACTAATATTGCTACGACTCCAAGCTTGTACTCAAAGTAAGGACTAAAAGTAAAAAACAGTACCAATATTAATTTATTATAGTTACAGTGATAATTAGTTGGTGAGATTACAATGGACACAGTTTTTGCATCGGAGGGCTTTGGCTAAAATTGCAAAAAGTAACAGGTCAGTGATTCGAACTCGTGTCCCTCTGCTAAAGCTAAGAGTCTGCAGTTAAACGAGAAGGGTAGAGATCCTCTAATAAAATAGTCGCTTTATTATTAAGATGTACTGAGTTTGAAATTCTTGTGTGTTGGAAATCACTAGGCCCGCTTATTATCACAGTAACTTTAAAATTCATGCAAAAACAATAACTAGACATCACATATTCAAGTAAGCTTACAGTAGTAGTGGCAAGTATTTCTAGCCCCTATAATGTCGGGTAAGGGAAAGCTATATTATGTAACCTTATACAAACTGCTAACAAATATCGTAAAATTTGTGCGGAACGATTGGACGGAGTGCAAAAAAACAATTATGATAACAAATTGGTAGAAAAAAAATACAAGCCACCCGTTCTAGCTGAAATTTCAAAACAAGCTCACGTAGTTTCATTTAATTGATCTTCCTGTTACAACTGAGAACTTTTGAATATCACATGGGTAATAGTGTATCACACAAATAGTCAATAAAGAATTTTATACCGAATAAGAAGAGTTTCGGTTATTAGTACAAATAAGAATGTTTTAAGATTGCCCTAAGATAACAGCCTCCAGTATTTAAAAAAATGCAACCACAAAACACACACATTATCCAATATCAAAATACAATATAAGACAGGTTAAAAACCATATGTGTATTTTTATTTTTATATGAATTCTATAAACCTATATCTATTTATATATCAAAAATCTAAAAAAATTCTTTGTGAGCTACACATATGGGTATTTTATGATTGACTAAATCTTGTAATTGTCTAGTAAAAGTCCCTGTTTCAAAAATGAATTCTTTACGATGCTTTTTTACTTGCATGCATGCACACGATTTTTCAGTTTATATTAATATATATATTTTCACCAGAATTAAATACATTTTTTATATGTAGAGTAGACTAATCGTTCGTAATACTATGGTTTTTATTACTTCTTTATGTTTAGCTTTGTATTGTCATTGTTTATGTTTTATTTATGAAATCACAAATGGAATAAGCAATATAATATCATCAGATAAAATTAAATTTTTTAAAGTTCTACAAATAGTAATTTTGAAAGGGCAATATTCAAGTTCTTACCAGCCTGGGACCCCCTCGTAAATTTTGGAATGAAATTCTCGCACCATGCGCACCCAAATCTGAACAATGCCGGATTGTAATTTAACAGTACTTGAGTTGCTCCTTCAAAAGAGCTATTATTTGTAACCACTGGAGCTGTGGTTGTCTTAAAATGAATGTTTGTTGAAGCTGGATTGTAGCTCTAAAGCTGACTTTTGCAACATGTTTTTGCAAAATTGCACAATGCGCACCCGAGTCTGAACAACCTTAACCTGCTGGTTAATAGTACTTGACTTGCTCTTTCAAATTAGCTATTATTTTTAACCACTCGACGAGTAGTCGAGAAATAAAAACAGGGTCTAACTCTAGTAAGAATTTGAATAAGGTCCTTTATTTTATATCAATATCAAACAAAACATTGAAACCTGCACTTACAAAAGAAATTTCAAAATTCAAATAATTTAAACTCGAAACCTGGTTTTTTATACTTTAATACTATTTTACTTACAACACCTAAGTAAACTTAACGTAATCATCAACTCTTCAAACTGCTGACTTATACAAACATACAATATTATTTTTACTACCCAAATAACAAATTGTGTTCAGCCATATTTTGAAATTGTACCCAATCTGATCTTTTACAAACCATCCTGTCTGCAGTGTCATAAAGCATCCAGTCACTTATTTGCTCCCTTTCTTCACCAAAATCAAACGACATGTAAAAGTAGCCGGAATAAACAACTTGTTTTAACTTTGGAAAAAGCGACCAAATATTGGATTCCACAAGTCGATTTTTATAACTTACAACTTTTAAAGTCTCGTATCGGGCAACCGCATTGGCTACCTCTATATGCCGCAAAGATGTTGCGTTAAAGCAAATTTCAATTTCGAGATGCTCCAAACAATCTTTCAATGGAAGTAGAAAGTCAAAAGGCATGATGTTGCTCATAGAAATTGTCAACCTCTTTAGGTGAGGAAGCTTTAACTGCAAGGCTCCTGCTGACAAAAGTAACTCAAGCTCTTCTGCATTTGTTGTGGTCAAAGGTAAAAGTAAAAACAATTTTGTTAGACTTGTTTGCCATTTGTTTTCCAAAATTGCAAATATAGCACGCCATGATACAAACTCTTCGTAAATTCTCAAGTCTAAACTGGTTAAGTGCGGGCTGATAAAAAGGCTTTCCAGCAGCAACACATCATTTTTGCTAAAACATTCAAGACAAAATTCTTGCAGGTTAAGCAAGTTATTAATGGCTTGTGGATCAACCAAGTTTAGGCTTTCCATTCCATCCAAGCAGAGTTTTTCAAGTTGTGGATTATTTTGAACTGTCTGGTTAACAAATGCAGGAGGGCATCCAGACATTTCTAAGCTCATCAGAGATTCCTGGAAACTCTTTTACAACCCGCTCAACTACTTCATTGTCAAATTGCTGCTGTGTTAAATTTATACTCATTGTTTTCAAGTTTGGCATCATAGCAAGCCAACTGTGTACTTGTGCAACAAAATCAAAAGTTACCCTTGAGCCAACAGTATATGTAAAATTACAGTCCCAGACATGCCCTCCGTACCTCTTTAGCATTTTTATAAGCTGTATGCTTGGAGGCATGTCACCGAGCTCCAACTGAATCGATCGGCCTACAAATGGGTTTCTTGTTTTACACTGCTCATGTGTTTTCTTAAAATGTTTCAAAAAGTCACTGGCATCTTCACTTTTAGTGAAATGTACAGTCCAGGTGCAATAGTAGTTGCTGCAATTGTGATTTCCAACGATTCCCAAATTATTGATATAATGGGTGTCAATCGTCTGGCTCCATGTTTTGCATACCAGACGACATGCCAAGGCCCAAGAGTACGGCTTGCCTCCTGGTGAACGGTTTCTTCCACAATCTGTGCAAACCATTTCTTCTACAGTTTCAACCTCATGCATGGGATCTTTGTAACCAATTTGTTCTTCCAAAAGCGTCCATACTTTAAAAAACATAAATTCAGTCATTTTACTACCAAGCATTTCTCGAAAGACAAGTGATGAGTTCGAGAGACTAATTAAAACTTCCTCGATTGTCACTCGCTCAATCAACTTCTGCCACACCTGTCAAAAACACAAATTATGACATGAGTTTAATTACTCAAAATTATATTATGTATATCTACAATGATTGATTTAGATAGGTACTTGTAATGAAGTAATGATAATTTATTACCTTGAGTGGAAGTATACTCAGTAGCCTCTCCTTATCAGCTGCATATTGCTTTCCTTCGCACAGTTCCATTATGTATTCCGATGGTATATATCTAGTATAATAAATGTATACACATAATATCTTTTAATACAAACAATTTGAAGCAACTTATAGTACAAGTATGCAAACAAAACTTATTTCTCCGTCATAAATTTCAGTCTACCTGGTTTGTTTTCAACGTTGCCAAACTTGTGTAGTGCGCTCAAGCCTTGAAATGGTCAATTGGTTGTTTAGTCAACTATATAAAGATACATTAATTAATTTTAATTATTAATTTTCAGGTAAAAGAAAAATTGAATCAAATTTAAACACCTAAAAAATAAACCAGCGACCAAGAAATTTATTTGAACTGAAAAAAATACTAGGGAAGTTAATTATGTTGGATTGCTTTCTTATTTTATATTGGATTTTTGAAAATCAATTTTAAGACTTGGTGAATTTTAGGCTTTGTAATTCTTTAATAAAGATGATTAGATCTGTAAGCTGACGTCTTGCAAATAAAATACATTAAAAAACTATTTAAACCTACTACGCCATACTTGAAATAGATCGGTTATGTTAAGCACAAAATATTTTAACTTGACACACTATTAAGGTGTCCATCGTTAAGTTGAAAAAATTGCTGCGATAGAAAACAATCCAAACATATATTCAACAAATAACTGTAACAGCAGACGTGACATTTGCATTCACATGTGTTACTAAGAGTTTGGCGCTACATTTTCTTAAGCTAGTGCAAAAAAAGTTTAAACTTGTATTCAACAAAATATAAGAATGAAAGACATACGTTTGTATACAAAGATATCAATACTCATATTCAACCAGATATACGAACAAATGAACTAACCACTAAGTTAGAAAGACGTAATTTTTTTTAGGAAAATTCTAAACGTGTATTATTATTCTACAATAGTCAAATTCGATTAACGTACTTTCTCTTTGATTATTCTGAACTGGTATTCAACAATTACCAATTGCAAGGAACAGTTTGTTTCGTTGATTAATTCTGAACTATTATTCAACAATAACTAGTTGCAAGGAATAGCCTTTCTCGTTGTGAAATTTTAAACTTGTATCCTGCAATAACCAGGTTCGATGAACGGGCTTTTTCGTTGATTAATTATTAAAAGCTTGTATACAACAATAACCAAATTCGATTGAACGTACTTTATTCTTGATAAATTCCAAACTTTTATTAAGCAAATTTTATTCGTATAAACGAGAAAGTGGTATATTCAAGTAAATAAATTCTAAACTTCTAAATTTCAACAAAGTAAGCACTTAAAAGACCGGATGCAGTAAGGTAAACCGTCGTTCGCAAACTTAAAAGCACAATCTTCCTAATCAACTGAAAATTTTTTGCGGAGTTTGGCACCAGCAAATTTGCCGTTAACAAAACTATTCACGTACATTTTGAAATTTTAAAAGTATTGAAGCAAAATCATTATATTTAACGTTTACTTGCTAAACAGGCTAGCTGAAACTAAATGGTAACGATTCGTCCATGCTTAACGTTCAATTACACTATAGGACAAAAGAAATCCTTTTATATTTATAGGTGATATTCGTATTTGCATATTTTGTCTAGTATTGGACCTTGTAAATTTCTTCGCTAGGCTAAATATTCAAGGTTATTATTACGGCTTAGATTCTATCGGCTAATACAAATTCCTACTAAGTAATAAAATTGATTGGGCTTGCTATTAATTACTATGAAAGCTTAAAATATCCTTTACCGATAACATGCTCTTTCCAAACTAATGGACTTTATGACGTTGTTGAAGCTAAACAACAACTCCTTTCTACTCTAGTAAAGTCAAAAAATGTTTTTACAATTTTTTTTGTTAATGTTTATACATAAATCTATAAATTTTTGGTTTTATTAAGCACAAGTTGATACATAGTTCATACATATTTAATTCTGGAAATCGGCTCTATCTCTCCTAAATCTCTATTAATCTGCAACAAAAAATCGTAAATCAAACACTCTATAACTATAATTTTTAATACATACAAGACACAAGCTTCTATTTAGCAATATTATATACATACTACTGCCTACTACATCTTAGAAACTAAAAGTGCACCACCCCGTCAACAAAAAATTTATACGATTAGTATGTACTACGATATTGTAATTACAACAACCACAAAAAACATTAACAAGTAATAAAGTCCCAATTTGTGTAGACTTTTAATATTTACACAAAGGTTGCTTATATGTAAACATGTAAATACAATTTCTAACTAAAACTAACTAATTTGTGCGATTCCAGGTTTTCTTTTCAACAACTACATCAAAGATCTCAATGATGTTTACGGTTTTTAACATTGGAAACCAAGTGAATATGTTTGAGTCAGTAAGCCTATCCACAAAACCCACAAGTTGTACTTGCTGATTCTTTACACAAAGTTTCATGTGCCTGTCATTTTTACCACAATCACTCTCTCTGAAAGCCTTGTTGACAATTACGACATCCAAGACCTCCAACGTCTCTTTAAAGCAATGGAGAAAATCTATTGGAATAAAATCGTTCAATACTACTCGAACCTGCTTAATTTGGGAAAGTTCTAACAAATAATTGCCTTCAGACAGGCTCTTGTAAAGCTTTTTGGTTTGATTAAATGACTTTGGAAGTTTTGGAAGTTCAACAACCAGTTTCTTTACAGTTAGAAGTTGTCCACAAGCACGATTAACTACATCAAAGGCTAGCTTCCACTCTTCAAACCTATCCACAACTAAATCCTTGCAAACACTTATTACTACAAAATCAGCAACTGAAAGACAATTAATCGCGTACTCATTAGAGTACTGCTGCATCTGAGTTACGCTTTTCAATTCCAAGACAAATTCTTTGACATTTGGTAACTCAAACAAATCTAACCTACAAATCTCGTTATTATTGTCCCTCAATCTTATTTGTAGTTTTTCCATGTGTCTGTTACTATTGAGCACCGAGTTACACAATTGAGCTGGCAATTTTTTCATTTTCAGTTCTTCAAGATTCGGGAAATGTGGCACAATGCAGCCTGCCGGCATGATTTCATGGGTAGGACGGCCATAACACTTCCACTCGAGATGTAGAACTTTCAAATTTGGCATTAATCGAAGCCGGTCAACTACTGACTGCATCAGATTTCTATCGTCTTCGTCTTTATACTCCAAAACCTTGAAACTGCAGCATAATATTTGAGTACCAAACTTTTCCAGCATTACAGCAGTTTCTTGATTCATGTTCATGAAGACAGTGTTTGTGTCACAAATCCACACACTTCTCCCAATAATGGGATTAGTGCCAACGTCGTCTTCAAAAAGTTCAAGGAAATCGGGTAGTCGTAGTCCGGTAAAGTTATAAGCAACATCCTGAAAACTAGCAAGACCAGCATTCTTTGATGCTTCTAGCACCGAAAATGGCCTTGACTCATAGAACTTGTCCACAGCTTGTTTCAAGTCGGACGTGACCATCCTTAACTGTAGCATTGCGTGTAATCCAGAATTTAGTAACTGATTATCATCCATAAAGAAGTACTTATTGTCGTCCTTGTTGTCATCCTCCAAGTAATCCTTTGACCCAAGCACGTTAACAACATCAGGAAAAAGAATTTCCGGCACTTTATTTTTAAGAATTTTGCGGAAATATGGCGAAGCGTTTAGAACATTTCTCGCCGTTGTAGAATCTAGTCTATCGCAGACATGGCTCCATACCTATATAAAAATATTATTAAGAACCAATACATGAATATTGTAGCAGATTTGCAAAACGAAACTATAACTAAATGTTAATAAAAAACAAACATTCTTTTACGTACCACTGAAGGTAACAAGTCTTCTAAATGAACATTTTCTTGCCTCCTGTCCTTCCCTTGTTGATCCTCATTTGCCATGGTTTTCGCCTGTATGCCAGTTAAAAGCTGAAAAGTTACAAAAAATAATCACGGCAAATGATTTTTTGACATTTGAGCGCTCGTTCTATTTGTTTGTACTATGTATATACAGAACTGAAACAATAACGCAGTAAAACTAAGCTTAACTTAAAAAGGCATACGTAAATTTAACTTACTCAAAATAACAGCCCAGCCTTTAAAAAGTATATAATGAGACGACCTCAGTCCTTGTATAGCACGGCCGGAAATTTTGTCTAATGAAAATAAATAATTATTATTAAAGTTATTCAAAAGCAAGGAACTGAACTTATCAAATAATTATTGCTAATCAAATAATTTTAAACTTTTTTCCTAGAAACGAAAATTAAGAGAGACATCTACATGAAATACACCTTCAAATACACCTACATCTACAAATAGTTTGTCTAGTTCGTAAATCGCAGTAAATTTTTATTCTACTAATCTTGGTGACTCTGGCGCACTGGAGTGGTGAAAACTTTTCATTCTTAAAACAGTAAATTCAAAAATCGAATTCTAAAAACTAAGTGAATAGTCAAACTCTTATCCAGAATTTACAAACTCTGAGGGACGCATACTTCCATCCAAAAAATCTAAACCTTTATTTCAGAGATGCGAAAATTGTGAATGACGCAATCTTCTACCAAATAGAATTTCACACAAGTATTCAACAAACACAAATTTTGAGTAACGTATACTTCTACCAAATAGAATTTTACACTGGTATTCTACAGCCAGAAATTGTGAGGAAGGTCTGGTTCTATAAAAAAAACCGAAATATTTATTCAACAGAGAAAAATTGTAAGGGACGGATAGCCTTGCTTACTAAAAAATATTGTGAGGTTTAAGTCCGCGAAAACCAAAAACAAGAGAATTGTATTATAGAAAAATGTCCTTACCAACTATTTCCGGAAAAACTGTACGCAAAGACACGTCTGTTTCAAAAGATATACCGTTTAAAACCTTTGCATGGAATTACAAATAAATCTGTCATTGAAAGCTCAAAATCAAACAAACATACAAAGAATCTTTTAGTTAGTCGGTTTGAAATAACCAACTACATTTCATCCGAAGACGTATGTATAACTAAGTTAAGCAAATATATATACGAAACTACTTCTCTATCAAATAGCAAGGTTCTCGTAATACAACATAAAGAATCAAATGCGCGCAGTTGAATTAGATTACTAAAATTTATAATAATATTGTTAGCGCAAGATTATAAAATTCTAAACATTTACACAATTGTCAATGACCTCCGTCAAACCAAAATCTTTTGAATGGTGACCGCTATACCTACCTAACCTACCTACTTTCATACTTTCACACAGACAAATCTAGAAAAAAATTATTTGTTTTTAGAAAAGTAAAAATTTCCATTGAAAAAACTCCAGTCCACCTTAACTATGTTTTATCTTAAGGAAAGAATTGTACTTTAAAAAAAAAAGATAAATTATATGAAATCTTATCCATTACGTCAACAACAACACGACATTCGCAAAGGAGGTGCTCTAAAATCTTATTCACAATAACAATACAAATACACGATTACCTTGTATACAGAATATTCCAAACTTGTATTCTTCCAAACCCAATTATAAAAGACTTGTTCGCTGCGGCAAATATTCCAAACTTGTATTCTTCAAAACCCAATTATAAAAGACGTGTTCGCTGCGGCAAAAATTCTAAACTGGTCTTCATCAAAACTCAATTATATAACACGTATACTGTAGAGAAAATAAAAATGCTAACATCATTTCTTTGCAAAAATTTCCGAATATGTATTTATCCAATTTGATTTTTAAAAACTTGATAAACGTGTGGGATAATATATAAACATGTATTCCTCATAATGATTTAACAGTAGACGTACATTTTGTGCAGAAAATTCCAAACCTAAATCCATCGAAATTCTCTCTATAATACACGCTTACGTTGCAAGGATAAAGTATAAACATGTATTCACCATAAGGATTGAAAAGTATACGTACATTTTGTGCAGAAAATTCCAAACCTAAATCCATCGAAATTCTCTCTATAATACACGCTTACGTTGCAAGGATAAAGTATAAACTTGTATTCACCATAAGGATTGAAAAGTATACGTACATTTTGTGCAGAAAATTACAAACCTAAATTCGTAGAAATCCACTCTATAATACACGCTTACTTTGCAAGGATAAAGTATAAACTTATATTCACCATAAAGATTGAAAAGTATACGTACATTTTGTGCAGAAAATTACAAACCCAAATTCGTAGAAATCCTCTCTATAATACACGCTTACGTTGCAAGGATAAAGTATAAACTTATATTCACCATAATGCTTATAAAATATACGTACTTTTCTTACAGAAAATTTCAAACTTGCATTCATTAAAACACAATTATATTACACTGTTAATTTGCAAGGATAAAGTATAAACTTGCATTCAACAAAATGATCGACAACAATACGTACCTTCTTTACAGAAACTTCTAACCTTAAAGTACATATATATCAAAACTTATTCATAACAAAAACATTTATCAAGTCCAAACTCGTATAATATTTGTAAACTTGGTTTGTGGCTGGCCATAATCACAAACCAGCAGCATTGCTGCTAAACGTAACGTATATAAAGTTCAATTTAGAGGAGTCTAGTCATGAATGCCTCAGATCTTTGTTTTTTCAATTGCCAAACTTTGAAATATTAGAGAGTCTTATGGTGAATTCAGAATAAAAAGATGGAGAAAAAAATCCCTTGCAAAATTGTTTTGGCACAAACAATGAAGTTGTATAATGTGTAGGCCAGGTAAGACTTTCAGGGCTGTGTTCAAATTGTTGTGAAGCAACTTCAAGAGTCATGGTTACTGACATAGTGATGATGTATAGTACTGTGTGTGTTAAAAGTAGCTTTTAACTTCGCGGAGGAGAATCAGAGTTCATTCCCCGATCCCCCACGACGATTTTTTATTTAACAGCCAATGAGAAATTAGCTAAATGAATTTTGTTGTTGTGTGCGGCGGCTGAAATAGAAGCATATGGTTGTCAGCTGGCGATTCTAATTTCTCATTGGCTGATAAATAAAAAATCGTCGTGGGGGATCTGGGAATGAACTCTGATTCACCTCCGCGAAGTTAAAAGCTACTTTTAACACACACTGTACAGGAATACATATAGTAGTATTGTAGCAGAATAGTACCACATGCCTATTTCAGTTGGTATATGAAGCAAGAAAGAATGGTGTCCTCCAACGAGGCAGCCAGACAGACTCTTTTTGCTTATGTTTTTGATTACTTTTTTCATTGATTTCATAGACAACTATTGATTGATTACTGTGTGAAACAAAAATTTATTATTATTATTATTATACATATAATACAGTTTATATAGTTTCCCGTCGTGAAGGACGACAATAATAGCGCATAAATGTATTGCCCCTACTACTCCAGTCAGCAAATTTCAAAATTTCTTCAAGCGGAACCCCCTTTGTATAAGCTTTTGATGTACTTGCGGAACGCATCGAGTGTGGTTTGAACTTTTTAGTATCAATACCCGCTTTCTCCATAAAATCAATTATCCATTTACGTACAGTGTATTTGCTTGCCTTATTGAACGGAATATCCACATTTATTAAAAGCTTGGACACACTTGATAAAGTTCGTAGACTTTCAGTTCGAGCAAAATAGCTATCAAGTGTTGCAACCACACAAAGTTTTGGGTTTTTAGGGTAACTCACGTAAAAGGAATCTGGCATTTTGCCATTTGCCGATGTTTTTCTGAGTTGGTTGGAATGCCTAAATATAATCCCACCATTCCTTCGCTGCATACCTGTAATATCCAATGCACACAGATCTGAAATTCTAGATGCTTTGCATAGTACTAAGAGGCATGCCAGTTTCTTACTCAAATCCAGCAATGACAAGTTTCCATTTTCTTCAAGATTTCCAATAAAGCTTAACAAACTTGCTGGATCCCAAGCTTCAGTTGCACTATCTTTGAGACTGCTGGTATGAGTTTTTTGAAGACCTCGAAGAAACCTATTTACAACCGGTGCAGATAGTAGCCCCCCACCAGTCATATACGATACTGCTGCACTACTTGTTTTAATATAACTAGTGCCTTTTCCACTCTTATGTAAAAATGCCATGTAGTTAACCAACTGGATTGGGTTTTTTTCATTAGGATCAAATTCATTCTCCGTGCACCATTTGCAATACGTCTTCCAAAAACATTTGTATAAAGCTTTAGTACTGTCTCTAAGGTAATTGGAAAGAATCTTGTCTGTAGTAGTATTAGTAGTAGCAGCGGCAGCAGCAGTAGTAGTAGTAGTAGTAGTAGTAGTAGTAGTAGTGTTATTATTGCCAGACATGTCAGAGTTTTGTAAGTTGCTGAAATTGGTAGACAGCACAGTAGATGATAATGTTTCAGGCAATTGAACATTAGAATTTTCGGGCACTGATGATGAAGAGCAGCAGTATTCAAAGGGTTGAAAAGCAATCATTTCAGGCCCAAAAGATGATGATAATGATGATCCAGATGACATAATAGAAGCTTCAATTTGAGTCACTAATGCTGACGATGGATTGGATTCTGGCATTTCAGCCGATTGAAGTTTTGCATCAATCTTTTCAGTCGTTGATAGTGGTAAGGACGAAAAAGACAAAGATGACTTCGATGATGTGGGAGAACGTGGTTCTTCGGATTCTTTTATTAAGTTTGACAATAGTGATGCAATGCTTTGTGTCAAATTAAATTTTTTGCAACCACTTCCTTCTGATAAATCAATAGTGTCGCCGGAACCAACGAGTACGTCTTGGTTCATATAAATGGCACCACGTTCTGTATTTCTTCTAATTGAGCTCTGCATATTACGAGTACCTAGAAAACGGATTGTAATAAATAGATAAATCATACAGTAAAACACATTTACGTTTGTAATTACGATGAGTATGTTATTGCTTGTAACGAATCTAACCTTGAATTTTTATATCCTCAGTCTGGCTTTCAGCTTGTTTTACTCTTTCTTGGTCCTTTAGAAAACTCTCTGAAATTTCAGAGTTAATTTGAATTGCCTTTCCAACCTGAAATTCTTGCGTAAGAATAAAACGTCGTCGTTGGTACAAGGCGTAAGCATTTGCGTCTCCTATCAAATGGATGGCGGACTCCGAGGCTTCAATAACCTCCTCAGGACTCACATTAAAATTCGGACCATTTGACTTTGATGCAGCTGCGTATAAATCTAACAATGGACCAACTGCATCGAGCATTTTTGATTGAAACGACTTGATTGCTATTGATATGGATATTAATATTTCCTTCTTATAAATGATGTTAGTTAATGGTTTATCCTCACTCAAAAGCGTTGCACTTTCAACATTTACAGACGGAAACTTTTCAAGAATTTGCCTCCTCGCACTTTCTTCTAACTTTAATCGGAGATTCATGTTTTCTTTTCTTTTTTAAATGCTAGCTAGTTTTTAGCCTTAACAAGCAATGATTCTTTCTGCGATTTGCGTTAAATAGTAATCGATTTATTTATACATGCCTACATTACATGTTATTATTATTATTATTATTATTATTACTATTATTATACAACAAACTTATTATACAAAAACATTTATCAACACAATATCTAACCTAAATTATTCAAACATGTTGCTTGAGAAAAAAATTTAGAAATAACACATGTGCAGCCAACAACAGACACTTTTATTTTATAATAACACTATACTCTATGAAGAATAAACTGCGTCAACAAAGGACATTTTTGTTGTTGCTCGAGGTTGTTGTTGTTGTTGATTACAATAAAATTGGATAAACTCATGTTTACTTGACAAATCTGCGGATTTTTGAATATTCTTGATTGAAGCAGATTTATGAAATTTTATAGTATTATCCGATGGTACCCAAAACTGATCCGTGTTTATACCTGCGTTCTCCATACAATCAAGAAGCCATTGGAATATGATTCTTTTAGTTGCCTTGTTATACGGTTCCTCAACGTTTACAAATAGTCGCGTTGTTGTTCTAAGTTTTTCAGTCCGACTTATGTAGAATTTAAGGGTTGATGCAACGCAAAGTTTTGAAAGATTTTTTGGAAACGTAGCAAAGAAGGATTCCGGTTTGTAACCAGTTGCAATTGATCTTTTAAGAAAAAAGTGTTTTAGCACAACGCCATCTGCATTTGCTTCAAAACCCGTAATATCCAATTCAGTTATATCAAACAAAAACCTTTCATTGCTACACACAAGTGCTATCAAACAAGTCAGTTTTCTACTCAAGTCTAATAAGGACAGGTTTTCATTATCATCCCAGTTCTCAATATATGAAAGCAAAACTGAAGGATTCCAAGTTTCAAAGTTACGAGGTGTTGCAGGATTTTTATTAAATAACCCCACTCTAAATTTTCTTAGTAGAGAATCCTTTTTTAATTTCATACCAGTTACATACGAAATTGCTGGAACGTGTTGTTGAATAGTCCTATATTTGCATCCTGCAGAATGGAGAAAGGCCAAAAAATTGGCAACTTGAGCAGGACTACTCTGCGTTGGATCATGTCCTTGCTTATAGCACCAGGTACAATATCTTTTCCATCGTACTTTATACGCTTGTCTGGTTCTTTCATCAATTGATCTGGAAATTACAGTTGCAGCTTCGTTTGAAATTTTGTGATTTAGGCCATCCCTTTTTTCCAAATTGTTTTCGGGCGAGCTAGATACAGAAGGCAATCTATCGCACTTGGTATTATTATAAGTATTGTAGTATTTTGTATGATTAGTTAGTGGTTGAGTAACAACATCATCCTTTATTACTACATTAATTCCATTACTGAGATTTCTTCCGTATTGATTTGATTCATTACTATTATTATTAATAATAATAATAGATTCTGATATATTTGCATATGGTAGTGAACTCTCAACTTGATTACTGTTAAGTATGCCCATAACGTCCAAATCTAAACAAAAACAGATATAAAAAACAATACAATCAGCAAGAATTCAGTTGTAATAAATGTATTAATAAAAATAATGGCGGCATACATGTTAAATGTTATAATAAATCATTGCTAGTATTAAAAGTGTGTATAAACTTACCATCAACATTGGGACGACAATAAAATTGAATAAACGCATGTTTGCACATTATGTCTGCTGATGTTTGTATCTCTTTAAATACTGCTCGCCTTAAAGTTTGTGATCCTGTTATTGTTGTTGTTGTTTTTGCTGCTGCTGCTGCTGCTGTTTCTGCTGGTGTTGAGTCTTTTACATCAGCAAACGACTCTTTCATGAATTGTTTTGTATTTATTCCAGCACTACACATAAAACTTAAAAGTCGATTTACTATACTTCGTTTTGATATTGCATTGTATGGAGCAACATTTTTTATAAAAAGGTGGCTTGAAGTTCTAATGTTTTCTGTACGAGCTAAATAGGAACAGAGGGTATGAAAAACACAAAGTTTTTGGTTTTCTGGAAAACTCTCGTATATAGTCTCGGGTCCATACCCACAATTTTTATTAGCACCCGACAATCGTTTAAACACAATTGCTTCTTTCTGGTTATGATGATGATGAATCTTCGCTAAACCCGTGATGTCTAACGCAGTAACATCAAAACCTATTGAAGCTTTGCATAATGTAAGAAGGCAAAGTAACTTATTACTCAATTTCTCCAACGACATGTTTTCGTTTTCTCCAATGTGTTCAATGTAATCTAATAATAGTGTTGGATCCCACTTGGTAAAACTACGATTATTACTAGTTTTATTGTCATCATTAATATTGCTAGGTGTGGTTAGGCATGTCATAAATTTTACCACACGCGGTGATGAGGCAGCTTTATTATTATTAGTTCTGGATGCAATAGCTGATCTATATCTTTTTATACTTGCGTTAGTTAGCCCTTTATTTTGCAGAAAGGACAAGTATTTGATAAATTCGGCTGGTGTTAATTCATAGGGATCCAGACATTCTTCTTGACACCATTCACAATATAGCTTCCATACTCTATCTTGAAAACATTTACCTTTTTGCTTTGCAATATCAGTACCATTTTCTTTACAATATTTTTTAGGTTTATAAGCAGGTAAGGATTTAATAAATTTTGCAACTTCAGGGAGCAAATTTATCTTTTCGCCAATCTTGTGCGATATTGCTGCGTAATAGGGTTTGATGGAATTCCTGCTTAATCCTTTTTCCTTCAGATTTTTATTTAAAAATCTAACATATTGGGAAGACTTAATTTCATCAGGGTTAAGCCCTCTTGCACTACACCAATAACAATACGACTTCCATATTGTACTATATTGTTTAACTCTTTTCTCAAGATTTTTTTGATGTTGGTCCAGTTTCTTTGCATCCAAATTTTTAATTTGATCCATTATATCAGTTGGACCCTCATCAGGCTTATCCATAAAGAAAGAAGACAATCCATCAGTCAATGCACCATTTGTTGTGGTGGCTATAAAATTGTTATACTCGTTGTTGTTGTTGTTGTTGTTGTTGTCGTTGGGGTTGTTGTTGCTGCTGCTGCTGATGTTGCAAGCCGTAGTAGGTTGGTAATCTATGTTTCGATCATGTCCCAGATTAGTTGTTGTTGTTGTTGTTGTTATAATTGGTATAACATTGTCCAAACATGTTCGAGGATGAGAAAAGACAAATATAATAAATTAATAATATTAATAAATACAACAGTTTCATATATTATTGAAATATGTAAAGTATAATGTAAATTTTGCGTGGATGAGGAGTTTCTTGTAGTAATGTCAACAAAATTACTATGCTAACCGAATTTACAGAAGTTGTTAGGATTTATTGTAATATTGTATAGGCTCACCCTTTCTGGTTGATTCACTGTGAAAATGAAAGGTTTTGAATACCCCAACGAGATTATTGCTTGGATGGTGGAGAATCAACTGCCGACGTTGAAATATTGCTTCAGTATTTGCCTTTTCCAGTAACAGTAGAGTATGTTTTAGTAATTCTTCCAGAGATGAAGGGCATACTAGTACATTCTTCTGCATAGCTTTCTCTGCAGAAAGTAGTATTGATACAAGAGGACCTAATGACTCAATCATTCTTGAACGAATTGATTCAATTGCAGATGCAGCATAATCCTTTGGCTGAGGAGGAGGAAGTATTTGTTTTTCTGAAGTATTTAAAAATTCTTTATCATGTTTGGTGGCTAAACAGACATAGCTTGATACAAGTCTATCTTTTTCCAATTTCTCAAGTCCTTGACGAAGGTACTCCAAAACACGTTCTTCCATCTCACAGAAACAATTTGAGACAAAACTATTTAACTAATATAAACAAAGCGCTTCATCTGCATAAAGCTCAAATTATTTCTCTACAGTTGTAAGTGATATGTAAAAGTCAAGTTGTGTACGAAAGGTCACCGTCAAGGTCTCTTTATGAGACACAACAACTCAAGGGAAAAGTTATAAACTTATATTCAACAAACCGCTATAACAAGACACATGTATTCTCAGAAACGAAATTCTTAACCAATATTCATCAATGATTTTAAAACAAAGCCCAATAATTGCAGAAAAGAATAAAAATAAACTAAACTTTAATGCATGCACACTGTACAAAAAACACCTCTTTCCCAAGATAACAATTGCGAAAACATATTAAACAAACCACAATAACAAGACACTTTTATCCAAAGAAGAAACTTCTAAACTTTTATTCACCAAAACTTTAAAACAAGACATGTTTATCCCAAGAGAAAAATTCTAAACATTTATTCATCAAAACTTTAAAACATGACACGTTTTTCCCAAAAAAAGATTCTAAACTTTTATTCATCAAAACTTTAAAGCAAGACACGTTTATCCCAAGAAGAAAATTCTAAACTTATATTCATTAAACCACAATAAGAATATCGATTTTCGAAATGTTGTCTTGTCTATGAAAGCACAAAAAAGTTAATACAAAATATATACAAATATTAAGATGTAAAAAATGGTATAAATCTGTAAAAAAAATGTTTCCAAAAATATATATTGAAAATGCTTGGAACTCTAGAAACGGTTAGTTAGTTACATACACTTAAATTTATAGTTAATATTTATATAATAGTATGTTTATATAATATATAGTAAAATTGACTTGTACAATAGCTGCTGTAATATAAAAAGCGGATTTTTTTTATTAAAGCGGAAACTCACTTCAGAAAACATATACCATATAATAATAACAATATACGAATAACAGTTTCTCTAATGCTAATAATCCTAACCTATTATTATAACATAACCTTAAACCATATATAGCCAAGATACACACCAAATTTGAAATGTCTTCAAATCTCCTTTCAAATCATATTTCCCGCGATGGACGGCAGTAATGTCGAAAAAATGTTCGACTGATAGACCAGTCAGCAAATTTCATAATTTCTTTAAGCGGGACCCCCTTTACGTAGGCCTTTGATGCACTTGCAGAACGGATCGAATGTGGCTTAAATTTTTTAGTATCAATACCCGCTTTTTGCATAAAATCAATGATCCATTTACGTATTGTTGTTTTGCCTGCAGCACTGAAGGGATGTTTTACATTTATTAAAAGCTTTGAAACATTTTTTGAATCGACAGTTTTTCTCAAATTCTGTGTTCTAGCAAGATAGTTATCAAGTGCGGACACGACGCAAAGTTTTGGGTTCTTAGGATAACTCACGTAAAGGGAATCACGCATTGTGCCAACAGACGATGTTTTTCTGAGTTGGCTGGAATGCCTAAATACTATGCCACCATTTCTTCGCTGCATACCAGTGATATCCAATGCATACAAATCAGAAATCCTGGAGGCTTTACATAGTGCCAAGAGGCATGCCAATTTCTTACTCAAATCCAACAATGATAAGTTTTCATTTTCTTCAAGATTTTCAATAAAGTTTAGCAGAATCGTTGGATTCCAAGTTTCAAAGCATCCGCGAACTGCGGAACGGGTAGTTCGATACAGACCTCGAATAAATTTGGAGACAAGTTGTGACGATGCTAATATTTTTCCACCGGTCAGACAATTAAAAATAGCGTTCTTGCATTCGTTAATAGTATGAACCCTTTTTCCATTTTTGTGTAAAAATGCCAAGTAGTTAACTACTTGAGTTGGATTCGATTCTTTAGGATCAAGTGCACGTTCTTTACACCAAACATAATATTTCTTCCAAGCACTTTTGTATCCTGACGTTGTACTCTTTCTAAGATAATTTTGTAATACATTTTCAGTGTTGTTGCTAATGGATTCTGAAGAAATCGATGATTTTAATCCTAATTTGAGGTTTTCATAAAACAACGAATCTGATGGTATGATAACTTTAGTGACTCTTTTTAAATGCCTTACTACAGCTGGAAGCGACGATAACTTCCAACCTGTTCTGTACGAAAATGCTTGTTGATACAATTTTATAGTGTGTTCTTTTCGATCATTTTGTACAAGTGATGTAAAAAAGTTTACCAGTTGTTTAAGGTTTGCCTCCTTAGGATTAAGCTCCCCATTATTGTTGCACCACTGACAGTACTTATTCCAAAGAGGTTCTGTCTTATTAATTGTATTTTCTGGTATCCGGCTTAACATTGAATAAAAATCACCTGAAGATAAATCTTCCTCAATAGGAAATTTAAATAATTCCCAACCAGTCTTATACGCAATTGCGACGTACGTGCGTCTAATTAGTCTCATGCTATTTCCTTTGGTTTTAAGAATGGCCAGGAATTCAAACAACTTTGCAGGATTACATTTTAAAGGACTATAACATCCTCCTTCGTTGCACCAACAACAATAAGCTTTCCATCTTTTTTCATAAGCTAATATTTTATGTTTCGTTAAAGCAGGGATTCTTTGTAAATTTATTAGGTTCACAAATGCTTCATTTTCCTCGTCTTCTTGATCGTTTTCCTCTTTGTCAGCCAATGAATTGGTGAATCGATGCGGTAGAACTGAGACACATGATAATGATGATGGCCTGGCTGGTTTGTTGTTTATTTCTGCTGCTGTCGGTTTGATGACATTTTGGCTGCAAGATTCTTCAGGTTGACTACTTGTATCATTTGTAGTAGTTCCAGCAGCAATTTGTTCTTCTTGATTAAAGCCCAGAGTACCTCTACAACTAATTTTTTTACTTCTTTGTGAATTGATCATTCGAACATCTGAAAATATATAAAGTAATAATAAACAATTGTTTCATAAAAAATATAATTATTAAATACATTGGTAAATAATCATTTTATTTTAAACCCGAAAAACAAAATAAAAAAATACAATTAATAATAATAATAATAATAATAATAATATTTAAAATAATAAAGTATGATTAATAGGTTTCTTATTAAGAATAATAATATGTAATCTACCTCGAATCTCTAATGTTTTTGAAAGAACGTGTTGTTGTTGTTGATTCGATTCGTCGAGAACGTAGCTCTGTCGCTGGAATAATGCAATTGCGTTTGCGTCTGCAATCAAAAGTATTGCCGCACTGAGTGTTTCAATCACATAATCAGGACCCATCTTGGAATCCCGTTCAACTGCGCGCCGGGAATTCGAATATAAAGATGATAACGGACCAATTGCTTTGAGCAAGCTGGACTGAAACGCTTGAATTTTCAAAGATACCGGCACAGTGAGTTCCATTTGTGACAGTATTTTGGCCAGTTTTGTGTCTAGATATAAGGCTTTTGCTACTGCAATATTTTTTGGAAGCAAAAATTTTTTTACAAGTACTTTCTTTTCGTTTTGTTGCAGTTTTAAACGGAGATTCATATTTTGCGCAAGTTCGTTGGAATTGCAAGCAGAATGCAAACCTATTAACAAAAAATTAATAAAAGTTTACCCAGTTTTTACTTCAAAGTACAAAGGAAGGCCATGTTATCAAACTATTATTATTATTATCAAAAACTTTGAATCAGAATTTGAATGTATTATCAATTAAATGCTTGTTTACCTTCAGTTACTAGTTCTCTACCCCCTGCTGATGAATTCATTGTCATCAACGTCATCGTCGTCAATTTGTTGTCTTGAAGTATTCAAGTTTTTCTTCACAGCCTTATTTTTTTCAATTATTTTTAAAGAATCTTTTCAAGTCACGAATAAACTGCATCAACAAAGGACGTATGCACTTCACGTTTCTGGTTACAATAGAATTGAATAAACTCGTGTTTACTTGACAAGTCGGTGGATTTTTGAATATCCTTGATTGAAGCTGATTTATGAAATTGCAAAGTATTATCCGATGGTACCCAAAACTGATCCGTGTTTATACCTGCGTTCTCCATAGACTCAAGTAGCCATTGGTATATGACTTGCTTGGTTGCTTCGTTATAGGGCTTTTCAACATTTATAAAAAGTCGTAACAACGTTGTTGTTCGTAGGTTTGCAGTCCGACTAATGTACAATTTAAGAATCGATGCAACGCAAAGCTGCGGATTTTCTCCAAATGCTGCATAAAAAGATTCAGGGATATATCCAGTTTTTTTTGTTTTGCTCAGAAAAAAGTGTTTTATCACAACACCATCTGCTTTTTCTACAAAACCCGTAATATCCAATTCAGTTATATCAAACAATACTTCTGCATTGCTGCAGACGAGTGCTATCAAGCAAATCAGTTTTTTACTCAAGTCTAATAAAGACAACTTTTTGTTATCGTCCAACTTTTCTATGTATGAAAGCAAAACCGAAGGATTCCAAGTTTCAAAGTAACGAGGCGTAGGAGGCTTAGTGTTGAAGAAACCTCTCATTAACTTTTTGAACAGGGGTTTCTTTGATAATTTCCTACCAGTTACATTCGAAATCGCCGCAAGCAGATTCTCAATGGTGCGAAATCTATGTCCTTTGCACTGTCGATATGTCAAGTAGTCCGCTACTTGAACGTCAAAGTTTTGGAATGGACTCTGACGTTTACTATAGCACCACCTGCAGTATGAGTTCCATACTACTTTGTGCGTTTGAATGGTGTCTTTGCTTAGTGAGTTTGAAATGAAATGTTGGGCGTCTTTTGAAACTTCAAGACTTAGTCTGTTTCCTTCTATTCCAGTCAAGTTCTTGTACAAAGAAGTATTAATGATATTATTATTGCTTGTTGTTGTTGTTGTTGTTGTGGAACTAATCTGAAAAAAAATCAACAAGAATTATGGTATCAACATCAACAAAACAATATCATTTAAGTATTTATTTATATATAATGTGAATAATATTTTCTTTAGTATTACCATCAACTATTGGACGACAGTAGAATTTAATAAATGGATGATCACAGGACAGATTTGCAGAAGTTTGAATTTCTTTAAACGTCGCACGCCTTGAGAGCTTATTTGGCATTGTTGGTGCACCTACAACTGCAGCAGTAGCAGTAGCAGTCGTTTTTGGATTGAGAAATTGTTTTGTATCAATACCTGCTTTTTTCATAAAATCTAATAGGCGTTCAACTATTACTTGCTGCGAGGCCCCATTATATGGAGGAATATTTGTTATTATTAATTTACTTGAGTTTCTAATTCTTTCGGTTCGCTCAACGTAGCAATTAAGGGCAGAGACAACACAAAGTTTGCCATTTTCTGGAAAACTTTCATAAAGTGACTCTGGTCCATAGCCACATTTTCTTGAACCATGAAACTTTTTAAATAAAATGGCTCCCTGCATTTTCTCCAACCCCGTAATATCCAGCGCAGAAACATCAAAATTTACTGATGCCTTGCAGAGTGTTAGGAGGCAAACTAATTTTTTACTCAAGTCTCTCAAGGACAAATCTTCATTATCCGCAAGTTTTTCAATGTAGTCAAGTAAAACCGAAGAATCCCACTTGTCATATGTACATCGAGTGTACGATTTGATCGGAGGCAAGCTCTTTATAAACTTTACAACAGCAGGGGACAAGGATGCCACCCTTCCATTATTTGTCTTTTTTGAAATTACTGATCGATAAACTTTAATGGTTTTGGTACTTATTCCTTTATTTCTAAGAAACGTAAAAAAGTTGATCATTTGGGTAGTAGTTAAATTGAAAGGATCAATTTGTTCTTGACGACACCAGGAACATAAAGACGTCCATTTCTTTTTACACCAATCTTTTGTTTTTGTTTCGGTGAACACTCTCTGATTTGACTTGTTGGGTGTTTTGGCGACATAATTGGATTTAGATAGGGACTTCAAAAACTTTGCCACTGTCGGAAGTAAATGAATTTTTTCACCAGTCATATGCGAAATTGCACCGTAATAACTCTGAATGGCTTTTTTATTCAGTCCGTTGTCTTGCAGATGTTCTAAGAACCTCACAATGTTTATAGAATTTAGCACATGAGGATTAATCTCTTCTCTACTACACCACGAGCAATATGATTTCCATCTCTTAGCATATGCTCGTTTTGCTTGTTGTCCAATCGTATTTTTTTTCAAATCCTGCTGTTGTTGTGGTTGTTGTGGTTGTTGGAGTAGTAGTATTTCGTGACTTTCATTGGGAACGTTTTGCCCACTTTGAAGTGTGACACTACTACGACTGCGACTGTCATGTTTATTATTATTATTTATTAAAACTGCTGGCTTTTCTTGGATTGATGATAATTTTGTACGGAACTTTTTAAAAAGTTTCCATCGGTAATTTGCAATGGTCTTGCTTTTTAGTCCTTTAGTTTTTCCAAGATATGAGCAAAATTTATCCAATTTGTTTAGACTTAGTTCATTAGGCTTAATTCCTTCCTCTATGCACCAGTATTTGTATGATCTCCATGCAACTCCGACAGTTTTTTCCGTTGTATTTATGTTGCGGGCTTTGGATTGAGTTTGTTGTGTAGGTGTTCCGGAAGTGTCTTGATCAAGTTGATTATTGATTGATTCTGTTGATTCTGTGCAAGTTTCTGCAATTATTACAGAGGAACTGTCACAACAATTAGCAGCGGCAGCAGTGGACTCTTCTACAACAACTACAGTAACACCTCTATCCCCTTTGGATTCTGATGATGCGCACAACCTCGATTGGCTAGGATGTGTTTGTCCAAATTCGTAATTCTTTTTTAACATTTCGATACCTATTTTATAGGATGAAAGGTATTTCTTCTTTTTATTATTGTCTTCTTCTTTTGAAAGGTGCTCCAGAGCTGTAGTGTCAGAACTTATAATAATGGAATCCATAGACTTTACTACTTCTTCTGGTATGACACGGCTTTCTAGTAAATAGCGCTGCCTCAGGTGTAGTGCTTGTGCATTAGCATTTCCAAGAAATTGTATGGATGCATATACTGCATCACTAACTGCATTTGGATTCAGCTGGGTGTTTGTCTGATCTGCTTCTTTTGCCATTGAATATAAAGCAAATAAAGGTCCAACTGCTTCTAACATACTTGACTGAATATCTACAATCTTCAAAGATTCTTGAATGCAACCTTCTTTTAAAGACAAAAGTTGTGCCAAATCTTGTTCTAAACTTAGCAGCGTGGCACATGTAACATCTGGAGGTATAAATTTGTCTACTAGGCTTTTTCTTTCATAGTTGAGTAGATGACGTCGAAGGTATTTACCGGCTACAATATCTTTCATGTTGGCAATAAATTCGTTTCCACAATTTCTTTCTTTCGCAAATGCGTATAAAAAACTCATGCATAACCCACTGGTATTTTTTTGAAACTAAATTTTTTTTATAATATATTACTGGCCACAATTTCAATTTGTCTGGCAGTTTCCATATGAGCAAAGTTTTTTTAGATTAAAAGAAAACGAAAGTTGTAACACCAACATTTAAAAACACATATGAAATTGTTGTATTATTATTATTTTTGTTTGTGTTTTCACTATTTTATTTGATTTCACAAACACACATTTGTATATCCTTTTACAAATATAATCAATGTTAAAGTTACACTGTCTCTTTAAAAAGCAAATTAAACCAGTAAAATTATTTTAACAGTAATCATTAGTAAGAAAAAATTTAATTATAATATAGACCAAAAATATACTACTAGAATTATGCATACTATACTACTACTATAATATTTAAATAATAATAATGTCACTTTTAACCCATTCCTATATTGGTGCACAATAATTAAAAAACACAAAGATTTTGATACAGTTTTTTTACCAACAGTAGTTTTAGGTTGTGTTTCCCAACGTTCCTACCTTTTACTAACTCTACTTCAAAATTTTGTTTTTCACTTCAAAATTTTTCAAAACTCTTTGAATAAGTAATATAGCTGCTAAAACTACCTTATTAATCACTTCGATTTAAAACTTAATTATTATGAAATACTTTCTATTGTAGTATAAACACATGTGCTAAAAAATTATCTAACAAACAAGACAGTGTTCCATTTTTACGGACAAACTCAGCAGACTTATTGATAATTCCATCCAGTGTAGCAGCAGCTTTTGTTGTTTGAGTACAATTTATTGGTTGTGCTTCGTCTGCTTTATCGTTATTATTATCCCTATTATCGTTGATGGTTTTTGATGAAATGCCTGCATTATTCATAAAACTAAGTAGCCACTGTGCCATCATTGCTTTACTTGCTGTTTCATATGGTTCCTCAGTACTTATAAAAAGTGCGTTTGACTTTCGCAGGTTTTCTGTTCTATTTATGTAATTAGCAAGTGTAGATACAACACAAAGTTTTGGATTTTCTGAGTAGCGAGTAATATATAATTGTTTTTGCAAATACTGTGTACAAGAAGTTCCGTCTTCCATAATAGTAACGCTTTTAAATATTATGCCTTTTTCGTCTGTGTTACATGAAGTAATATCCATATCACACAGGTTGAAGCGTATTGACGCTTGACATAATACTACAAGACATATCAGTTTTTTACTAAGATCCAATAACGACAGGCACTCATTTTTGTCAAGAGTTTGAACGTAGGAAATCAATAAATTTGGATCCCAAGCTTTAAATTCATCATCATCATCAGGCTTTATGTGTTGGTGGCTTGATATGCGCTGATTTTTTAATCTTTTGGCATTTTGCCTAAATGATGACGGTGATAGCTTTACGCCGCACCGTCGTGAAATGCAGTATCGATATTTGTCAATCGTTTTGGTTTTTAGTTGTTTTTTGGATTCTAGGTATATGCAAAATTTGACTAGTTGATCAGGGGTTGTTATAAGAGGATCAAAGTTTTCTTCTTTACACCAACGGGAATATTGATTCCATGCGACTTCATGCATTGACAATGTGCTTTTGCTTCGCACTTGGTTGGAGGAACATTTGTTGTTTGATGTACCTTCTTGTTGGTTCAGCCTATGTTCGAACTCATTAGTATTAACTTTTGATTTTGTTAACACGTTGTTGGTCATTTGTGTGTCATCTTTGATAACATCAGGAGAGAATTCGTGTTCACGCGAGATAGGTATTTTCATCTCATTTGGACGACGAAATAGAAGTTTCTTGTTTTCCAATGCTGGTAATGGCTTTCGTGAGATGGTTATGCTTCCAATAGACACTGATTGACTTTTGCTCAAATTTGGCAAAAGTATTGCTGTAAAAATATAAATATAAAAAATTAGTTTATTCTCAATGCAAATACTTAGAATATTTAGAGGTCCAGACTCATAAAGTTTTATTATATCATGTACTAACGTTTTGCAACAGATTGGTCCGTTTTTAAAGCATAGGTTGAAGGCGTTGGTAATACGTAATCAATGCGTCTTGAAATCAATGATGGAATCTTGTCAGCAGCCTTGGGATTCAAGCAGACGATGTGGTTTCTTTCTTTAGTGCCAAAAACGACCATGTCTTCTGCATTTTTATTATTATTATTAATATTAACATTCTTCTGAATTGATTCGCTATACGGTTTGAGACTCGTTTTATTAGCTCGTTCATTTTCTCCAGCTAACACTTTTAGTATTGAAGATAATTGTATGCCACATTGCTTTGAAATAGCCATTCGATAGTTGTAAACTTTGCTCGCTTTCATCCCTTTTTTGATTCTAAGAAACTTACAAAACTCCAGCAGTTGATGCGGATTTTGATTCTGAGAATCCATACTATTCTCTTTACACCAGGTGTTGTATAAATTCCATGCGTCTATTACATTTTCGCCCACAGTTTTAAAGTCTTGTCTGCATGTACTGCTTAAAGGAACGTTTATCCGTGGCAGGTTTGTGCTAATTGAAGCAATTTCAGCATTTTCACACTCTTTATTAGCTCGCTGCGTCTGCAGGAGAGCTATTTAAGATGTCGTGTCCGTGTGTCCGTGTGTCCGTGTGTCTGTGTGTCCACTTTATTTTCCGTAGACCAGGTTAAATGGGTCTAAACCAGGGTAAATGGGCCTAAACCAGGGTAAATGGGCTCTAAACCAGGGTAAATGGGCTCTAAACAAGGGTAAATGGGCTCTAAACCAGTGTAAATGGGCTTTAAACAAGGGTAAATGGGCCTGAACCAGGGTTAATGGCCAGTTATTAAGTATTACTTATATAAAGTTCAACTCATTGTGGTTTTTGAGAGTCTAAATTATCATGCAAATTTATTGAAGTGACTGTTGCTATGCCCACTCATATATCGTCTATAGCAGCGAGCATTTTTATTGGCTTGCCATTAACTGGTTACTGATGAGATGGTCGTGGCTAGGTGATTCAGACAGCCCTGGAGGCGCCTCAAAAAAATCATTTTCAACTACATCAGTAGAAGCAATGTGGCGCCCATTATACATTAATGCTTTTTAAATGAGAGGAAGTGAAAATTTTCTAAGTTTTTTGCACTTTTTCTACGGGGAAAGTTCCTATTTCCTTCCTCCGAAAGTGCCAATCTTCTACGACCGCATAGAACCGAACCGGCACTGATTTCTCCATACTACACAATGGTTTCACCTATTAATACCCTTCTCCATTAGCCCCTGACCTCGGTAGTCCTCTACCCCCCACCACCCCCGAGATCCCAGCGCACTCCCCCCAATACCCCAACATGTCCCATTCTATTATATGGACATTTTCCTCGTATTTCTAGCCTTGCTCCTATTCCCCCAGCTTATAACAGCACACAGGTATACTTTTATACATGTTTTATACTTAATTACACTACTAATTAGTTAATTAATTAAATATTATTGCAAAAATACATGCAAAACAATGGGAACGTTTGTGGTAAAAGCCGTCTGTGCATTATAAAGGCAAAAAAGAGGCCACTTGTAGCTTCGCGCATGTCCTGTGGAAAAAAGTATGGGGCATTGTGGTACATAGGAGGCTAATGATAAAGCGCCTAGTATACTTTTCAAATGGTAGATAGTGCGGCCGAGGATCTACGAGAGCAACCGTAGCAGACCGAAGCAATAACAGGTAAAGGCATTCCTCTCTCTCCCTATTTCTTTTTTGCATGTACAGACTTACGGCCTTTACTTCTACAACATGGGTGAGGTTTACGCCTGCGTGTTTCTATATAATAATATTATGTGTTGCGTGTTGTAACAAGCATTGTTCTCTCTTTTTTTCTTGTACAGAGTTTGCGTTACTAAATCATAATACTACATTTACGTGTTTTTCATGGGTGCTCTGTGTTATAACAGGTATCTTTTCTCTCTCTTTCTTGCTGCGTTACTAAAGCATAATACTACATTTACGCTTGCGTGCTTTTTATCATGCATAATATAATATTACTATCAAAGGCATTTTGCGTTTTGCACGAGAAATGAGCCACCTGTTTCTTTTTATATGCAAGTAAATGCATTTTTATCCAGTTTGTAGTTCATTACGGTAAAGATGCACATAAAAATATCTATATAGGTCAAGTGCATACGCACTTTTATTTTCATTTGCAAACAAAAAACCGAAGAGAGCAGTTGCAATCTGTCGTACATAAACAAAATATACAAACAAAGTGAAGCACAGTGAACAAAGTGAAGAACAGCAAAGTGAACAAAGTTATTACATATAAAGTGAACAGTGTATTTGTACATTGTGTGCAAGCCGTGTACATTATGGCCAAAGTGAAAAAGCTGAAAAATAATAAACACTTGCTTACTTTCCTACGGAAAGTAAAGCCGGCTGGAAAGGTACATAAACTACCACCAACAAATTCACTCAAGCGGAAAGTTGAGATTAAACGAGGAGATAAGAGACCGGAAAAGACATTTTCATGTTTATGGCCTCAATGTGGATATACTTGCAAAACAAGTGACAAGCTAGATGATCATGTAGATAAAAAACATACGTGTTGCAAGTGCTCACGCAGATGCACTTCATTAAAAGCCCACAAGTGCAGAAACATAAAAGTGGATAAGATACCTGAAGTGGAAGTGTCTGATACAGTTTTTTTAGAAAAACAGAGAGCCAATAAAGGAGCAATTAAAGTTCTCCAGCATGTTTTTAGTGAAACTTTTGTTGATGTTGTGGAAGCAACTGAACATGTTTACCACGATATGTATATATTGTTACAGAAGTTTATTGCAGAATATAAAGGAATACGACTAAAGCTGGTTTTTGCAGCAGAAACAACTAATTTGAAGACACAGGAAACAAAAACAAGTTATTTCCACTCGTCATATACGCGAGTAGTGAATGAAAATTTCATTGGAGAAGCAATTGGCTTCTGCCTTGACTACATCCAAAACGTGATCGCAATGATCACGGAAGGAGGAAGTGGAGTAAAAATTAACAGGATAGAAAATATTGAGCTGCATATAGGACTGTATGCACCTCTTTACATTCGCGGTTACATACCACTTCCGGCTGGACTTTTAAACAGAAAGGGACTACTTAATATAAAAACTGACGAGGATTGCTTTCGACTTTGTATTATTGCGGGATTGTATGGAGATGAAATCAAACTGAAAAAATTCCCAACAGCAACACGTGAGGAACTAACACATCCAAACCGCTACCGACTAAAGCTGAAAATGGAAAAAGCACTTACATATAAAACTTTAGTGGAAAAAGTGAAAAAGACAAAAACAATTGACTTTAGTGGAATGGAATACGAAGTTGACTTGTGTGATCTACCAGAATGGGAGCGGCGTAACAATATTACAGTGAATATTTTTGAGTATGACGAGAAGGAGAATAGAGTTTATGCTTCGTACATAACTCAACAACATGTGCTGCATGATAACCATGTTAATCTTTTGTTACTAAAAGACGGCAACGACGGGCATTTTGTGTTAATAAGAGATACTTCAAAGTTTTTTGGGAAGCAGCACGGCCACAAGCGGTATTTTTGCAACACATGCGTACAAGGATTTAGAAACCAACAGCACAAATGCAATATGAATATGCCCAGTAAACTGACTGCTGCAACTCAAAGCAAAACTAAATTCAAAGAATTACACAAGTTGTTGCCTCCACCGTACAGAATGTATGCAGAGTATCTGTACTACGGAAAGCCAGGAGAGGAAATGCAAGTGTATGGATACGCTCTGTATACTATTGGGCCCAACTTAAATGTGGAAGACGTGTATGTTCATATTGGAGAAGATTCTATGCCACGCTTCTTAAATTATGTTATACGTTTGGCCAGATATCTGAGCAAAAAAATATCTGATCCCAACTATACTTTACCTATCCCAAAAATGAGTGAAGAGGAAAAAAAAGTTTTCAAAGAGGCAAAGGAATGTGTTCAATGTAATCAGCCATTTACTGCGGAAAATCCAAAAGTGCGCCACCATTCACATCACATTCAAGGATTTCCGGTGCAAGCAGTTTGTAACAACTGTAACCTAAAGATTAAACATAAAAAACATATTCCATTATTTAGTCACTCACAGACAACGCTTGGAAATCGGATGATCATTCAGAACGTTAACTCTTTTCATGCAAACAAAGTAATAATAATACCTAGCAAATCGAGTGAATGTTTTGTGAGTGTGATATTCGACAGAGTACTTAAGTTGGTCGACAGCCGGCGGCTGCAAAATTATGCACTGGACCACCTGGTAAAGGAGCTAGTTGACTCACAAAAAGTAGACAAACTTGTATCGTTTTCCTCTGCACTAAATAAAAAGCCACAAACAGAACCGGTGTATTTTCCTCACACATGGTTCTCTCCAGAAAAATTACAAAACACCGAACTTCCTCCACTAGAAGAGTTTGTGGACGTGCTGGCTGATAAAAACATTACGTGTAAAGAATACAACAGGTGTGTAGAGCTTTTTCGTAGTGAGTGTCACACTATTGAAGACTATGCAAAGCTGCATTTAATTTCGCGAGTTGTGCAAGTTGCCGCAGTAACAGAGGAGTTTAGTGAGTTGTGTACAAAAAAGTATAAGCTATGTCCACTTTGGGATGTGTCTTTTCCCAGTTACGCGTACTCGTGTGCATGTTTTCACAGCAAAGAGGAAATACATGTACCTTTAAACAGTAAAATAATCGACCGAATTATAATAAAAGATAATCTCAGAGGAGGTGTGTCGCAGCTTACAAAAAAAGTTGTTACGGCTTGCTCCGAGCGACTTGGTCATGTTAACATTGAAGATAAAGACCGAGTAGAGATTCTGGTTGCCGACTTAAACAGTCTCTACCAAAACTGTTTAATGCAGGATTTGCCATTCTCCGACTTTAGAGTGTTGCCAGAGAATGAGCTTGAAAACTTTGACGTGGGAAAACTAAAGGATGAAGGAAAAGGATGGATAGTCACCGTAGATTTGGACTACCCAGCAGAAATTAAAAAACATACGGCAGACTACCCGTTCTGCCCAACGAAAGAAAAGCGAAACTCCAAAGTCAAATCATTACTTTTAACGCAGGAACCAAAAAAAGAGTATCCTGTTTATTATAAACTGCTGCAATTTTATCTGCGCCATGGTATGAAAATTACAAAAGTGCATGAGGTGATTGAATTTAAAGAGAAACCTTTCCTAAGGGATTTTATAAAATGGAATTTAGAGATAATGAAGAATGCACCCAATAAATTCGAGGAAAACAATTCAAAATTGTTGGGGAATATGATTTTTGGGAAGTTCCTCAATATTAACAACAACTTAAATGTAAAATGTTGTACAACACAGCATTACGCTAAAAAACTTTTAGCGGCACACAACTTTGAGGATTTGCGGGTAATTTCTTCTGACGTAACATTGTTCTACACACGAAAGGAAGAAGTAAAAGTGACCAAAAACTTCCTTGTAGGATTTGTTGTGTTAGATTTAGCGAAACTCCGCTTGTACGAAGTAATCTACGATAAACTGAAGCCAGTGTTTAAAGACAGAATTACAATAGTGGCAAGTGAAACAGACAATATTGTATGTGAAATTAAGGACCCAAACAAAACATATATACAAGACTTGCGTTCGCTAAGTGAAATTTTTGACTTTTCTACTTTACCAACTAACCATCCTCTCTACGACACTAGTAAAGCCAAAGAGCCTGGGCTACTAAAAATTGAATACCCGTATCCTCTTCAGTATGTTGGTGTAAAACCAAAAGTGTATTCTATTTTAAACAAGTGTGAAAACTGTTTAGCTACAAATGTACAAGACGGGCTAAAATGTAGTGTATGTGAGGGTAAGGAGCAAAATGTTCCAAAGGGTGGATCTAAAAAACAACATACACCGCACCATGTTTACTATGAAGCAGCCATTGGACAAAAGGTTACATCCCAGGAATTTGTTATCCCAGATGTTCAGGCACAAAAAGTGAGATTAACAAAGAGGCGAAAGTTTATATTTTCAACCACTGATAACCATAGGGAATGGATTGATTATAACACAAGTGTTCCGTTTGGGCATTCTGAGACTCCCTGATTGTATATATTGTAAATAATGTACATTATGCACAAAGTATAAATAAAATACAAAATTATATATAATGCAACATTTTCTCTAATTGTTTTTATTCATGTGTTGGCAGTTGAAGTGTGCACACAATGGAAACTATTCTAGATAAATACGATTTTCTTCTCAAGCTTTCAAAGGCAAAAGGAAAAAAGCGAGAAGAAATTATAAATTCGGCCACAGCCGATGATATTAAAGCTATTATTTCCTGCATAGACTTTGCAAAAAAGAACAAGTTACTCAAAACTCGACAACAAGATTTGAAACATAACGGCAAATTACGTACAATAATACACACACTAAAACGAAATAAACGAAATCTTACTCCCATATTAGCAAGTGTACTTTGTTTTCTGCTTAGAGAAGCACTATTTTACGCCCTAACCCTTGAATAAAGCATAAGGAAGTTAACTGTAATACAAGATACTTGTTAAAATCCCCATAAACAGTATCCCCCGTTTCCAGATGGATCCCAAGTATGTAAAGAGAGCATGGACAAATTACTCTGATCCAGCAGCTTTAAAGGCTTTGCATGGTTTTGTTAAGGCAAGAGGACTAAAAAACATTGGAGAAACCGAGAAACAACTTAGTAAAATATACAGCTTTTCCGTGCACAAGCCAGCCAAGAGAAAGTACAAAACCAGAAAGCTGATTGTGAAGGGTCCCAGGGAACATTTTTGCGGCGATTTAATAGACTTTCAAAAGTTTTCACGAAAAAATGGTGGATTTTCTTGGATTTTGGTAGTCCTAGATGCGTTTACAAAGGAACTTTTTGTGGAACCTGTGAAAAAGAAAACAGCTGACCAAGTAGCAGAAGCGTTTAAGGGTATTCTTAAGAAGGCAAAGCGGCCACCTAGGTTCATGTATACGGACCAGGGGCTAGAATTTTTGGGCAAGGGTTTCCAGGCTGTTTTGGCTAAAAATAGCATTGTTCACTACGTTTCCCGCACAAAAAGAAAGGCATTTATGTGTGAACGTGTAATTAGGACCATAAAGACTCTTTTATTCAAGTACTTTACTCATGAAAACACGACAAGATGGGTCGACATTTTGCCTCGCATTGTCTCCGCCTACAATAATACTCCACATTCCTCCCACGGGTACAAGCCAAATTCAATAAAACCAAAGGATATTGACGACGTTTTCCACAAATTGTACGCCAAGGTGGCCCAACTACCCCGCCCTGTTCCAAAATACCGCATTGGAGACAAAGTTCGAGTGGCTAAAAATAGATTAACCTTTCAAAAAGGTTATGAACAGTCGTTTAGTGACGATGTATTTAAAGTTGCCTCCCTTGTCCCCGAAAGCTTTCCAGTGACAGCCTATAAATTGGAGACACTTGACGGAAAACCAGTCAGTTCATCATTTGTAGACGACGAGTTGGGTTATGCAGACCAAGAGAACAATGGATTCAACGTTTAGCTACACGTTAGTCAGTAACCAGAATACTGACTTTTTTGGGTACAATACCCATCAACACTTTTCCAACGTATTTCCGGCGGAAGTTAACTTGAAAAACTATGAAGTGGCACTGGAAAATGCTACAATATGGGACAGATACTCCAAGAAAGGGGAAGGACTAATTGACTTTCCCAATGATGGGGATCCAACCAAGCCATTTCTCAACAAGGAGAGAGGAGATCACATTATTACAGTTTACCAGACAGCAATTAGTCAAATGATGGTGACAAAGTATGAGCCAAGGTTCAACAATTTTATTACCATTCTTGCTGAATATCTAGTACATGAAGGATTCAACGTGAACCTGGTACCATGGTTTGAGCAGGTGGACGGAAAAGCAAAAATTAAAAAGATTGAACTGACTTCAACGTTAAGTGAACCATTCAAGTTTAGATTGCCTAAGCCATTAAACCGGATACTTGGATTTAGTCAACAAGTGTTTGAAAGAGGAATGACAGAGAGTGATCTCATCCCAGATGAAGATTTCTACAACAGCCTTAATCTTGATGAGTACATTGCCGACGTATCTGCTTTTGCAATTGAAAAACACACTTTTGAAATTTTGACGGATGAAGGACAAGAACATGCGTGGATGGGTCTCCCCGATCTAAACTCAATATGTGTTGGAATTGTAGCAACCATGATGGCTAACGACTATGATTTTTCAATGAGAGTAAGAAAACGTACTCAAAGTATAGAGTATGACCTTCAACCCCGTTTATTTAAGTTACAGCTAAGCAAGTTTTTAAACAACTATATGGGACTGGATGACCATTTTATCTTTGAGGGTAAGGGAAGTGTCAGAGTTCCAAAGGGAATAATACGTCCAATGGAGACGATTGCAACTTACCCATTCCTTAAATCACAGCCACGGACCTGTTCAAAGCTGATGATACTCTGCAATCTTATCAACAACCAATACTTTGCAGGAAGAGAATTCCCCATTCTGGCAGTGGTTGACCGGAAAGATAATGAAGAGTTTGAAGAAATAAAATATCAACCCTCATCACTGGTATATAAACCAGTCGCAGTGGACAAGATAGATCATATTACAAGTAGTGTTCGACCCGACAACAACGATTATTTGGAATACACAGAGGAGCCTACAGTTGTTACACTCAACTTTAGAAAGAAAAATGGAGATTAACTGCGACGAAATGGGAGATTGTAAGATGGAGGTGGCCGGAGAAATGCAACATCAAATTGCAAGGGATTTAATTCCCTTGGATATCTCACATAGCCCCAGATCTCTGTCTAACCGGACTACTCCTGAACGCGTCATAGTCATTAAAAAGAGGAAGGTACCTAAAAAGGTATTTAAGGGCAGGATTACCCGTAAGCCAATCAGTTCAGTAAAGAGGGTCAAGAAGAGCAGACAGCAGAAAAAGCCCGTCCTAAAGAAAAAAATCAATAAGAAGAAGCCTATAACAAAGAAAAAGGGGAAAACAGCAGTAAGAAAGAGGCGATAAGATGGATAAAGGAGCACAACGTAATGTGGAGGAGCAAAGGCTAAAGTCTACAGCCTACTATAGCTCCTCCCTAGACCTTACCACCTTGCCCCCGACGGATGTAACAGTGGTCAAAAGTATAATTGAGGACTATTTCCCAGTCAGTTCACTCAACTCATCAACAACGCCATTAGAGTTTCACGTTCCCTCAAATCTAAAGTACTTTACAGACTTAAGTAATATCTGGCTTTACCTGCGTTGTACTATAAAAAGTGGAACAGGATCGACACTTGCACAAGACTCCAAGACAGTTGTGGGGAACTTTCCCTTTGGGGCTCTTTTCTCCAACCTGGATGTACAAGTTAACAACGTGCCAGTGACTCAAGGGAGCAACAACTTTCCCTATGAGGCTTTCATTAACCGGATAATTTCCAGCGGAAGTGATTCACTGAGGTCTAAACTAAATGCAGAGCGACTTTTTAAGGAGGACATTGAGGAGGCATCATCAGAAGAAAACAAAACGTACAAGGAATTAAAGTCTATTGGATCTAGTTTTGAAGTGTTGGGACAACTCGCACATGGCCTTTTCCAGCAGGACAGGATGCTGCATCCCAAGGAATCACTGAGAATAATTTTACGAAGGTCGCCAAATACATTTTGTTTATTAGGATCAGCTCCAGCAACCGGAACTGTTTTTTCAGATACCATTGAAATTGAGGAAGCGGTTCTTCAAGTGCGCAGATGTGTAGTCAACACTGCAGTGGCAAAACAAATTAATGAAGATTTGAAGATTGGAAAGCGATTAGTGTACCCGTTTAAGGATTTTAGTGTGGTGACTTATGCCATAACATCAGGACAGTTGAGAAAAGATTCAGACATTTTAAGTTTGGGGCCTGCACCGGACGCAGTAGTAATAGGATTTGTGGACTCTAAGGCTTACGCAGGAATTCCAACAAAGTCCCCATTCTTTTTCAAGAACAGCAAGCTATCTTCAATTTCTGTGACGCTGGATGGAGAGCCGCAGTTGTATAATCAAATTAAATTGAATGCTGACAAGAAGCAGTTTCTCAGAGCCTACTCCCAGCTATTTAACTTTATGTCAAAAGAAGGAGTTTCCATTTCTCCAGACGAATTTCTCAACAAGGGGGCATGCTTGATTGCATTTGATTTCAATAATGCCACGAAGGATGATCGATTCACCCTTAACAGGGAGGGTTCTCTTCGAGTACATTGCGAGTTTTCTACAGCTTTGCCAGATAATGTACATGCTATTGTGTACATGGTACGAACCCGACTTATGGAGATTGATTCTAACAACAATGTATCTATTAAATAAATATTTTAAACTGTAAAAATTGTAAAAAATGTAAAAAAATAGAGTAAGCCGGAGTAGCCGGGGCCCGAGCATAGAGGGTCTAATGTTAAAGGTCTATGACCTGCCCTGACATTACTGATGACCAGAAAACTGGTAGTATCTTATACTAGGCCAATGGGCAAAAGGCCGAAACCTTCTATGCTTTTTCATTGATGTAGAGCTTTTTATGTGTAACAATAAAAACTGAAAACGAATTGATATAATTGTAAATTTATTGTCATACAATCATAGTGCAAACAGAAATGTAACATACGCATTTAAATGTACACAGCACATTAAAATTGCAAACACAATAAAAACTTTCATTGCATCTAAAAGTAAAATTCCACACTGCATCATATTATTATTGCACATGAATCAATAAAAACTGCTCACTGCATTTAAAGTTCCATAAACCACTCACTGCATCATGTTTCATTATTATTCGAAACATATGTAACAATAAAAACTGTACACTGCATTTAAAATTCCATGTAACATTCACTGCATCAGGTTTCATTATTATTTCAAACATATGTTGCAATAGAAACTGCACACGGCATTTAGAATTTCCTGTAACACTGGATTCTCATACAAAAAATATTAGCAATGGCTAGCAACGTTCACTCATTTTCAGGTTAAACTTGGATAAAAAGGTGCACAAAACGATAACAATCACTTTAAAAATGAAAGAAAGTTATTTTAAAACCATCATCATTTTAAAGAACTTTAAATCTCTTGCAATCCTATTCATAGCAAGACTTTTTACGCACTGAAATACCTATGCCACTCATAAAAACACGCAAGCGTAAAAGGCATTATGTAGTATTATGCCTACACAGCAAACAAACTCGAAAGAAAAAGAGAGAGAAAAATGCCTGTTATAACACAGAGCATCCATACAAAACACGCAGGCGTAGACCTCACCCATGTTGTAGCAGTAAAGGTGATAAACCCGTTCATACAAAAAAGAAATACAAAGGAACAGCAATGCCTTTACCTGTTATTGCTTCGGTCGGCTCCGGTTGCTCTCGTAGATCCTCGGCCGCACCATCTACCATTTGAAAAGTATACTAGGCGCTTTATCATTAGCCTCCTATGTACCACAATGCCCCATACTTTTTTCCACAGGACATGCGCGAAGCTACAAGTGGCCTCTTTTTTGCCTTTATAATGCACAGACGGCTTTTACCACAAACGTTCCCATTGTTTTGCATGTATTTTTGCAATAATATTTAATTAATTAACTAATTAGTAGTGTAATTAAGTATAAAACATGTATAAAAGTATACCTGTGTGCTGTTATAAGCTGGGGGAATAGGAGCAAGGCAAGAAATACGAGGAAAATGTCCATATAATAGAATGGGACATGTTGGGGTATTGGGGGGAGTGCGCTGGGATCTCGGGGGTGGTGGGGGGTAGAGGACTACCGAGGTCAGGGACTAGTGGAGAAGGGTATTAATAGGTGAAACCATTGTGTAGTATGGAGAAATCAGTGCCGGTTTGGTCCTAGGCGGTCGTAGAAGATTGGCACTTTCGGAGGAAGGAAATAGGAACTTTACCCGTAGATAAAGTGCAAAAAACTTAGAAAAATTTCCTTAATTGCCATTTAAAAAGCATTAATGTATAATGGGCGCCACATTGCTTCTACTTACATCCATACGATAGCTTTCAATTTCTGGGTTTGGTGTAATCTTTTCTTGCAATGTATTGCTGTCAATAATGTGGTTATCCAACGTTTCGTCTACTGATGCAACTGGATTATTTATTAGTAAACCTACAAGCGTAATCACAGCAAACAAAGTAATTTATTTACGGAGTGAAAAATTATGTTTACTGATTAGTTGATGAAGAAAAAATTAATAATAATAATAATCATCATCATCATCAAGCAATTTAGACTGACCTTCATTTGAATCATTTGAGATATCTAAAGCCGTGTTGGACTGATCGAGATTGTTAGCGTCATTAGTAGTAGCAATATGTGTATCACTGCAATCTTCGTTTCGCACAATCAAAGTCTTGCCGTTGTTGTTGTTGTTGTCTTGATTCAGTTCTTTGCTTACTTTATCAGGATGACTATTCACATTTTTGTATGCATGTTGCACTGTAAAAAGTTGTCTCTGATGTATTGCCTCTGCATTTGCGTTTCCTAGCAATATTAGTGAACCCTCAATTGCTTCAATAATCGTTCTTGGATTTAGTTGTGTGTTTTTTTGCTTTGCTTCCGCTGCAGCTGAACATAAAGCTTTCAATGGTCCGATTGCATCCAACATCTTTGACCGAATATTTGCGATTGTCAAGGCTTCTTGGTTACAACCTTCTTTCTCAGACATAAGTTGTTCCAGTTGTTTTTCCAAACTTAGACATTTTGCCTCTTCAGCATCTGGAAAAGGGTACTTTTTAACAAGTCTTAATCTCTCGGATTCCGGAAGTTGTTGTCGAAAATATTTATGTAATATCTCGTCCATGCTTTATACTCTTATTCAAGGTTTCCAGGTAGTTTCCAGTAAACTTGATTTAGTTGATATAAAACAATAAATGAATAATGGCTGGCTTGACAATAATAATAATAATTAGGGCATCAATGCTTTTACATTTTATAAATATTAACAAAATTGTTAATAGTTTTTCAAATGAAGTGAACTGTAACCTTACCAAGCAAGTAAACATACACTGATCCTTTGCAGAAAATCTAGTTTAATTATGAAGCAGATTACAAGTTACAACACAAATTGATTTTGCAGTGATTTGAACCATTGAAACAATTGCTGAATCGCGTATATAGCTTGGTAAACACAAGCAAAATGATGAAAATATCTTTCTTTGGTGTTTTGGATGAACCAAAAAATAAGAGTTTAAAAAGGACTTTCAATACAGATAATTAGGTATGGTAACTAGACAAATCGTAATATCACATGAAACACACTTGAATGAAACACAATTCATGGTTGCTGAAATAATGAAAAATTTGGCAAGCCTCCGACAAAAGAGGTTTTTATTGTGCAAAAAAATCAACTTACAAAATTATGCAATGCAGCAACATACAACAAGAGAATTCGTTTTCATAATACAATTTTCATATTACATAAAATATAATATGTAATATAAATATTATTACAACTTTTCTCACATTGCTTTAAAATACAATTCTATGATTGGTCTATTTCTATACATGGTACAGTATAGTACATATTAAAGAACAGTTAACAGTCTCTACAAATTAACATAACAGTCGTATTCAAAAGTTTTGAATCAAAACTTTTTGCGTAATTCTTATTCGTCATCAAGTAACCAGAAAATGAAACCTTCTTCCTCAGAAATATTTAAATTTCCAATACTTAGATACATTACGTTCATGTACATCATCTTTAGTTTCAAGCGAAGATTCTCAAGCACAGAGTATATAATGCCATTATAATAAGTTTTGGTTAAATAGCGATGGAAAATGTGCTCTAGTGATTGCTCAGCAACAACAATCCTGGGACAGTTCGGCATGTCAAGACGAAAGGAAGTTGCCACTGGTACCCTACAACACAAACGATATGTACATATCAAATTTTGAAACATTTTAAAGCCAAGCAGTTTCCGATATTATGTGGTTGAAAAATCATAATATTTCCTTACAAATCGGGAGTTAGAATCTGCGAAACGACATCAAGTCCCAGATTAGCATCGCCCACAATGTTACCAAAGTCCTCAGAAACAATTCCTGCCTTTTGAGATTGCGCAAATTGTTCGGACGTCAGGCCAAACTTTCTGACAGCCACGTAGTTTGGAAAATCTTGACGTATAAAGTCGTAAACTTTATTCGCTTCATCCTTAGCAACACAAATTACAGGTGTTAGTTCCTAGTTAGTATGTTAGCTATTACGAGTTTTAACATTACGAGTATCATTAAAAAGAATTGAAAACGTGAATTCGACAAATCTTTACAGCAAAGAACGTAACCATAATACTCATTAATGCGATAAACGAGTAGACATTCTAACTTAAACCTTAAAAAATACGAATATATAACACAAAAGTTTGAACTTATATTCAACAATACCTTACAACAAAAGACGTAACCTTTGCATGCAATAAATGGTATAATAAACTAGTGACCAGGAATCTAATGGTGAAATCAGATTTTGAATATCTGGTCTGGTCTAGGAGGAGATCGCGCTACGGACGAACGGAAGGCTTATACAGACTTGAAGAGCAATCTCAGAAAGCATACTGAGGTCTGAAGACCTCGTCTGCTTAATAATATAAAGGACTTAGCCCTTAAATAGATTAAGAATACCATCCAAAAAATTCTAAACGTGTATTCAAGAAAACTTTTCCCTACAGGACGTGAGCATTATGCTCACTAGATTAAAATATATGCAGCAAGCGGCTCACTGTGAGCCTAGATTTTTTAGTCCATTCATTCTGAATACTAGACAAAAAATTCTAAACGTGTATTCAATAGAAGTTTGCAGCGAAGGACGTAACCCTTGTCCTCAATAAGCGAAGAGTTTGTAGCAATCCTGCCTTAGCTTATAGAAAATACGAATACTAATCAAAACACTCCAAACGTGTATTCAACGAATCTTTTTTGTAAAGGGCGTGAGCATCACACTGTCACACTTATTAACAAAAAGAGATATGAATATATCCGTTCAGTTTAGAATTCTAGTCTACGGAAAGTACAAGCCACAAATTTCTTACGTGTATTTAACGACTCATCTAAGCAAGTGACGTAGACATAAACACCATAAGAAGTAATACAAACTTAACTTAATAAGTGTTTAACTGATTTAATCGACAAGGTATATCATCCAAATCATTATCATTCCACAAATACTCAAAAAACTAATCTAAACCTTAGTGCAAACGTGTATTTATCTAAATGGTTTACCTGACTAACCTGACCTTGCAAGCATCACGCATGATTATCATGCTTTTGTATATAGTTAAGTTCCATTCTCAAGAATCCCCTTGTATTATTCCTGAGTTTGTAAATTTAATCGAGTTTTTCATCATGATATGAAATTGTAAATTGATTTTTGCAATATGTTATATAAGATAGCAACATACAAGAATCTTCCTATTTCGAGACGATAGTTTATATACGGGGCAAAAGCCAGGTTTATTTGAAAAATTCAAGCATTTGCACAAAAAATACGACACAGTACTAATTTTAAAATAATAATCTAAAAAGACTTGCATAACACAAAAAAACAAAACAAAAACACTAGTAACATTAGGTATTTGTAATCCTATAAGAAAAATCAATATTTCATTTTCAGGGATTTTTAGATTTTGATAAAAACCTAAAGTAGATAATTCTAGTTCAAGACAACCATCCAAACAAGCATTTCATTTCAAACATGAGCAGTCCGGCTCGTGTTGAAAGTCATTAGCCTCAATGGTTGCTACAAAATTCGACAAGTTTCCTGGGAGTATCCAGTACCTTTCCCGCTTTAGCAAATGTGGCAGTATTTGTGTGTGAAAAAATCTTTTTAGGTCAAAAGCTGATCCCACTTGGAGTACCTTCAGAATAAAAAAAACAATAAAAATTTTAGTTTTTTTTAGATAGAAAGTATTGATATTACTACTCACACATGTTTCTTCTTTTTAAAGAATTCTTTTTAAATAAATAATGATATTATACGCAGTGGTACCTTAGAGTCAAACAGCCGGTCCCATAGCTTATCGCAGTGAATAAACCTAAACGCCTTTGTCCTGCAGATAAAATCCAAGACATCTTGGCCGTCAGTGCTTTGGAAAACATGTTGCTGCAGCTGCTGCTGCTGTTGTTGGCTGGTGCTCAGTGGTGGAACTTTGGGTACCTTAAAAACGGACTTGTATTCCTCAACTTGGGTTTCTTTATCTTCTGCATCATTAGAATGGAAGTCTGTGGTCATCTTAATCAATTGGGTGTATTCTTATTGTTCTTATTTTTTGACAATATTATTAACGTTGAAAACAAGAGGATATATTAAAAAGTATTAAGTTGTATATTCAACAAAGTCACATTGCAAATTGAAATTTTAGAAACAAAATTATATGTTTAAAGGAAGAAGAAAGTTCTAGTTTTTAAAAACAAAGAAACAAATGGTTAATTTTGTGCATTTATTATGCAAAATATTATAGTGAAAGCTATTTTAGCTACAAAAAATAACAGTAACCGGGAATATTTATAGAATGTTTAACTTCCATTTTGTGTGTTAGTATTAGCAAAAACGTTTTGAATCCTTTCCTAACTAGTATTTGAAGAGTGCTCTTTTAGCCAGGTTTTATATTCCAAATCAGCAAGTAATGCATAGTCTTCAAAATCGTCGTCCGAAGGAAATTCCTTTTCCTCTCCGTTGTTTTTTGTTGTACCGGTGTCACATTCGGATATAGTGGACTAGGTGAAAATTTAACGAAATAACATTATTATTACTCATGAAGTCTTTGACCTTATTATGTGGCTTGTTTATAACCAATAAATCATAACTATACCATAAAAACAATTCATACTTACCGTGAAGGATTCAAGTTTTTTAGATGTAACTACAACACCTGTTTGAAGCGCACTTAGTTTTGATTCAAATTCTGACACGTTTTGCTCAAATGGTTTGTAGGGATCAAACGCCTGGATATTTAATAAAAACAGGAATACAGGACATTTAAACATAAATAACTTCCAAACTTTATAACAAGTTAATACAGTAATGACAAATAAAAAAATTGAGCATTGGATGTTCTTTTTAACTACTACTACTGCTATTTTCGTACCTGAAAATATTTGAAAAATCCTTTTTGCCAATATAGTGGCTTATTGTTTTCAATGCATTCGTTATATTCATGTACAAGTCTTTCCCAAGCTACACCTTCTCCATCAAAATTGGGCTAAAACGTAACAAAATACAACTTCTAACAAAATTGCATCACGCCTTTAAGTAACATTTTATAATATAATAATATACTCTGCTTACATTAACAATATTTGCAAATTTGGAAATTGCTGCTGGCAAGAATCCGTAGGTTTCTAGTTTACCAAATATTTTATCCCGAAATAAATTCCTGAGGTATTCGTTTGTGTACGAGTTAAACACCTTAAAAATTTTCAAAATATCCATTGTGTTATATAATAAGTACATTCTTATACAGATTAAAAGTTTGTCAACCCTACCAGCTTTTCCCGAATTTTATTCCAGAAATCGTTTTGATCCACTTTGCAAGTATCTGAGGTGTATTCATGCAAAATTAAAACAACCAAATTACAAGCTAATGCCTTCTCTTTTTTCATTTGAAAGCTTGAAATCGTACTCTGCTGGACTGGTTGCATCGTAAAAGTGAACAAAAGCTTTTTTCTCTGAAATACCAACAATACTATGCAAGTATTTAAATTTCGCATACATTTTTTTTCGATTTTTACAATATTTTTTGTGTGTTGTTTATTCTCTTGTTAATAAGTTTCTAAGCAATAATTTTGCGTAGGATAACACAGTAGGACAGCAGAACGTACTTTGAAATATAAAGAATAAACTGATTGTTTAGGTACGGAACCAAAACTGCACTTCTAGTAGCACAATGCACGCAATGTCCTCCACGGCATGGGAAACTATTATATTGATGAAAATGATTAATGTATGTCAGTTTTCTGGTAGCACAGAAATATGTATGGTAACATCTGCAATATAATTCAATATTAAAGGTACTGCAAAATAACACTATAAATAAACCAATTTAATAATTTGGTTAGAGGTGCTGTAAGCTGCACACAAAGATCGAAATAGGCACAACTTGATTATTATAAATTCAATCTCTAATCTCTAATAAAGAAGAAAATAAGACAAGCACAAGTTATATGAAAACATTGTTGTAAATTGTTTATTTATTCATAACGTTAATCAAATACAGTGTACATAATAACACAAAATATTACAAGATCATTGATATAGAAGATTTTACACAGAAATTCTTCTAACAATCAAAATACGTAACAATATTTATTAATGAATAAAAAAATTCCAAATCATCTATCAATAAACTGATAAACCACAAAATGCTTGGTCACAAATAAAGAAGACTATTCACATATTTATATTTAATACAAGCTTTCCAATGTTTCCTTTAAAATATCAGCATAATTGATTTATATCAAAACCAAACCAAACCAGCAGCAGTTACTTTAATCCGAGCATGTTTCGAATTTCCATTGGGGACTTGCCCACAAAGGTGCTGCCAATAAACGCCGACGCTTCTACAATCAACCTCTCCACGTCTAGGAAGTTGGCCGCCTGAATGTAAAAAGATTCATAAGAGAACAGCTGTTAGTCTTCACATAAATCGTACTTCTTATAATATCATCTTCTTCGTAGTCTGAGTTTGAGAGTATTAAATCTTACCCGAACTAAAGCAAATAACTGATCCTGGTCCAGTTTTTTGAAGAACGTTTCGTCCCACTCATCCAAAACAACGGTTTTCTTTGGATCAAATTCCTTGTCATCCTGTAAACAATATGGTGAATTTAAGAGTTGTTATGAATCATTATATCGAACATAGATTTATTGATGATGAGGACAATAAAATCACAAAACAGAAACTGTGTTACCTGATGGTGTGTACAATACTCCAGAATCAATTCAAGATACTGCGCAGCAACATGCTGCAATGGAATTTTCTCTCCTGCCTTAAAGCTTCCAAGTTGTTCTATGAGGTTCTTAATCAACAGAGAAGACTTGGCAATCTTCTCGGTGACTTCAAATATTTTGCCGTCAGAGCTCTCCAAGATTAAAAGCGACATTTTTCCTTAAACGCAACACATCACAAAAAGCAACACCAATTAAAATATAAAACACACAGTTATAAACAAACAGTAAACATTTTTTACTTACTGATTTTCAAATAGTCGTAATGAACACCAAGACAATATGTTGCTTTAACCAGCAAAGGTTTGAGGTCAAGGATTTGTGATAATAATAAATTGCGGCTCACCGATAATAAAATTCAAAACGTAAGGTCAGTCCTTGGAGCCTAAAGGAAACGAATAAAATGATGCTATATAGTCAACAGAAGAAGATTGCCTCTTCAACCTGCACTGGCGCCATTCAAAAATTCTAAACGCAAATTCAACAATTTAATGCACCATAAGACGTACCTGTATGAGTGGGACTTGATACAATAAAATAAAGTTTTCAGTATGTGAACGCTCTACATGTACACAGTATTATATTATGTATTGCCTAACCTATTCAAACCTAACCTTACATTCCATAAAACAGTCAATAATATGTATTGGTTCAATATACTTGAATGCAAGCCTATTGCAACGAGCTTTCTACTCTATTGTATACAAATGTCTGTCAAAGCTAAAATAATTTTATGTTTTGTCGTAGAGCAAACAATTTTTACTTCGTATAAATTCTACTTAATGCATACAATTCTACTGGTTTAAGTGCACTGAAATATTTTCTTTATTCTTCACAGTATTTAAAAGTTTTGACTTACTATTAGCGAAAAATTAGGATAAAAAGATATTACGGACATAAAATCCTATATGGATATGATTTAGTAAAATACCTAGCTTACATAGCACCTCCAGATTAAGTTGTTTTCACAAGGGTTTTCAAACTATGCACCGTGCTTTATATGCTTCGCAGTTAGACAAGCGGAAATAATATTGATTGGAACTCTAGTTTTAACTCACTCCCAGTAAAGTTGCTTTATTCCTAGCGTTTAAATTATTTGTACAAACACCTCATTGTGATTTTTTAATTAAAACTAGTTATATAATAGTAAATATTCTTCCGGTTTGTTCATAGAAGTTGACAAAACTAATTTATTGATACCGCTAAACTAGAATTCCACACAAACTTTAAAAACAACTTATTTCATCTACATGTATACATTTGTACAACCAACATATCAAACACTTAAAGTAGTAGGAACATTGCGTAGCACCAAACTCATTATTACAAACTGCCAACGAAAAAAATACCGTTTACAAACAATATATTTTTTTTGTCTTTTTTGGTATATGCAACAAAAAACTCTGCATACCATGTAATACTTAATACTTAAGAATTCAATTTAGAATAGAAAACATAGCCAAACTATATACAATGCAAACAAAACGGAACAAATAAAATTAATAAAAGTATAATCGAAGGGTTTAAAACTAAAATTGTAAATAATTTTCAGCAGTTTTCATTGCGCTGTACTCTTTCATCATATTCTGTACGATGACAAGATGCTTCGCCGCTTGTATTTTCCTTTAACCAGGTTGGAATCGTTTCAATCGCTTGTGTAATAATACTGTTCGCTAAAGAGAACCGCCAAGTAAGCCAAATTTGCTCGAGATTAGGAAACAGTCTCCAAATGTTGGATTCACACAAGCGATTTTGATAATTAATTATTTCAATTATTTGTGTTTCAACCAATTTCCCAGCAGCTGAAATACTATCTGCACCTGTTGCATGATAATTAATTTCTAAATGAATATGTTCCAAAGATTCTTTAACTGGTAGCAAAAAGTCCAAGGTTGCGATATTATCTATTCGTAAATCTATACACACCAGATTTACAACATTTAGGCGTAGGGTTTCAAGACAAGAAAAAACCATGGCTTCATTTTCTTGCGAAATTGCTGATGGCATTTGTACGCAAATCTTTCGTACTTTGCCTGACCATTTTTCTAATACAGTAAATATTCTTTGCCATGATATAAATTCCAAATCACATACCAGCTCTAGTCTCGTCAGCTGTCCTGGCCCTGGACTTGTGGCTTCTAGAAATGCAACGTCTGTTTCATACAAGCAATCAAATTTTAATATGTCCAGATCAAGTGCATTAAACGCTTCTACGTCAACCAACTCAGTTCCTTTTATCGAATCAATATACAAGATTTTAACACTATTACTTGCTCGAGTCAACAAATGATTAAAAATCGCCACAGGTACATCTGCAAACTCCATTCGTAAAATATTGCGAAAAGTAGGAAATGGAAACCGCATAAGCAGTTGATTTACTTCTACATTATCTAAATTAGCATCATCAGGGAAACAGAGCTGAAGATTAAACAAATTTGGCATCCATTTTAACCATCCACTAAGCTGCCGTACACACTGTTCGTCAACGCCTTCATCGTTGCCATCGATCCGGCAATCCATCACATGTCTTCCATACACATTTAACATTTTCAATACATGAGGTTGCTCGTCTTCTATCTGCAATACCAATTTAACTGAACCACCTACAAAAGGGTCGTTACTGGGTTGCGCTTGGTGACTAGATTCAAAATGTCTCAAAAATGCTGCAGCTGAAGAACTTGTTGTAAAACCGGCTGTCCATTTCCATTCATGTCCCAGTATTTGCGTGCTTAAATAGTATGCATCTATTGATGTCTTCCAAGTTTTGCACGCACCTCTCGCGCTAAGTGCTGCGGAATAGGAATAAGTACCGTGTCTTCTTGTTCTTCCACAAGCAGTACACGTTTCAGGGATGACTTCTTTTGATAATCTATTCTGTACATCAGCATTTCTACTAGTGAGCGTTGTCTCCAATAAATCCCAAACCTTGCCAAACAAATACTCAGTCCTTCTTGTCGACAGAAGGTTTCGGAACACAATAGTAGCATTTCCAATATTTTCCAAGACATCGTTCATCGGCATTCTGTCAAAAACAGTACTCCAAACCTGAATAAAACAAAACAAACGCTACCAATTAAAATTTATTTACATTTTAAAATTTTATAAAAATACTGCTTCCATCAAATATTGTACCTCTAGTGGTAGCAGAGCATGCAGGGTTGAAAAATCCTCTTCGTAATTAGCCATGTTCAGCAATCAAGTCAATCTAAACGGCTGGTTCAAATTTACACTATGTAAGATGACAAAAACAAATTTTTGTTTGTCAGTGTGAATGAACACGTTTTGTTTCACTTGTGATACCATGCAAGACAAAACTACATTTGTACGCGGAAGAATATAATAATATATTGTTCAATTATTTTTGAAATTGCAGAAAAATACTCACCGAATTATTAGTCACTATTAAGAAATAACATATTGTCGTTACGGTTTTTCCAATAACTTTCAATAACGGTCGTTTCTTGTTCCGCTAATACAACAACAACTTCTCGCAAAATTAATGTTAAGCTCTTTCAACAACTTCTAAGTAAATCTACAAAGTTATAACGACAATTGAGAGAAACAAGATTTGCTATGACTTGACTTGAGAATTTGTCAAACAAATTACAAAGTGTTAGTAAAAGAATAGTATGATTTTTGTTTAAAAGCAAGCCACATGAATCGAATGTGCAAGCAAACATAACCACTTTTAGTCACACATAATATAGTATATAAATTATATACAACTTGCCAGCTTCAAAAATACATAATACTAACTATGATATGAGTAATAATAACGAATACTAATATGACATAATTGTTAGAATGCTAAACAGTATATATGCTGTAGTAGTAATTGCATTATTGGTTCTAGTGCTGGAAGTTAAGAGGTGTTAACAGATTTTGATAAAATGCAAAAACTTTAGCCATGAAACTACATGTTGGTTGAGAACTGTATAATAAATTGAGGCGAGTTTATTTTTCAAAAATTCATTCCATTCTTTACCGTACAAAAACATATTTGTAATAAATATCTTTGAGTTCAAAGTAAACTTTAAAGCATGATTGCATTCTATAACAAATATAAAAAATGAGATAAACGCGTAACATTAATTTATATCCTATTACAAATTAGCATGATTCAAAGTAACCACATCTATTCTACTTTTAAAAAATTATTATTTAACCTTATTAATTACGTATGGTAACTTGATCGTCACCGAGACTGTATAAATATAATATGTAGACTAGTCTGGACGAAAATACGTTTTCATCGTTCCTGAACTTTTCATCCACTCGGGAACTCTGTGTTTAAACTTTGAATCGGGTATAGTACGAACATCAATCTCTACATATTGCAGCTTTGTAAACGTTTTCCAAATATTTGATTCAAGCATTTTGTGTTGGTGATCAACTATTTGTACTCGCTGAAGATCTGCTACAATATTAGCTACTTTTATTTTACCCTCTTTTGTTGCCTTAAACAAAATTCCCACCTCTAAATTTTCCAAGCAAGCATGCATTGGTTCCAAAAAATCAAACGTCATAAAAAACTCAACGTACAGCTTAAATTTTGTGACTTTGGGTAAATTTAACTGGAGAGTTTTGGAATCGCACATTAACTGAATTTCGTTATCGTAGTTTTCCTTTCGGCCAATTGATAAAGACACATTACTTAACGTACCCTGCCAACGAGTTTCTAACATTGAAAAGATTCGACGAACTGACATGACGCAGTCATAATTAAAAGTTAAATCCAATATCTTTAATGAATTACAAAAGGGAACATCTTCCAGAAACCAAAACAAATCCAATGAAACATGGGAAGTAAAGTATTCCAAGTCAAGCTTTTTCATTGTTTCACAAGTTGGAATGCAACCATCCGCATCATAATATTCAATTTCCACACCTTTTAAAGTTTTGCTACTTTTTGAAAGGATTTCTTCCAAGATTGGACCACATCCTTCATTAATTTCCAAGTGTTCCAAACAAGCAAATGTTTTCAATGGGGCTTCATTTACAAAAATTTGAATCTGATGCATTCTATGCTCTTCAATGCAGAAATTAATTCCTAGGCGTTTAAGCTGAGGCATCAAATCAAGCGCTTCTTTGAATCTTTCGTAAAAAACATTATTCAAAAATGCGTCCTCATTATGTAAAGTGCAATCGTGAACGTGTTGCCCATACAACTTCAACATTTCGTACATTTGTAGCCAGTCCCTGTAATTCGTGTCAATGCTTAATGATATTGATCGACCAACAAAAGGATTTCTACACTTCTCAAGGTGCTGACTCTTAGCAAAGTGATTAAGAAACGGCCCTACTATCTCACTGCTTACACTCCATCTAGTCCAATTATACCCGTCTTGAATATTGTCTTTCTCATAAAATTCATCCACGGCACTACTCCAGGGTTTGCATACTCTTCGAAGATTTAAAATCCATGAGAATGGCCTTCTGATTCGTTTTCTTCCACAGCTTGAACAGTCAATATCTTGAGTTCCATTTCTTTGAACTTGACGCTGGAAATTTTTATTGGTGGTTCCCAATATGTCCCAAACTGCTGGTAAAAGATACGTTGTTCTAAGGGATAACAACTCTTCTCTAAACACAAGCGAAGCATTTCCAAGGTTTCGCAAAGTCTGTGGATTCGTCTGGGCTCTCAGAATAATTCGCCAAACCTTTACAATACACAAGCAGGCGTATAATTATTTCCTCAAAATTGCTATTTGCATTCTAGTTAAAATCTGTCAGTAACAAGTCACCATACCTCCATAGGAAATATGCCAGACAAACGTTGAAAATCTGAATCGTGTTGAATTCCTGTCTCCTTTTCATCCTTCTGTGTTTCATTATGAAGTGTAGCCATTTTTCTGACTAAAATAATATACTACATTAATGATAATTAGAGCTTGGTTAAATCACCAGAACTTTGAATAAACACATAGAATCTTTCTAAGAGGCAATACTATAAAATGAGCACTCGTATCAAATTGTATTTCGTCTCCGTACTACGAGTTTTTCTCTGCAAGTCCCTTTTGAAAACAGGCAACAACTTCCTGTCCAAAAGTCCGAGTTAGTATTCAAAAAAATAACTTCAAAAGAAACGTGCCTCCATAGAAACTTATTGCTAAAGTTTTATTTAAGAGTTTTGCTGAGAAAAAAATTTTCATTTTACGAGAAATTTAAAAAGTATATTCAACAAACTGACATTAAACAAAACGTGACTTTACGAAAAATAAATCTAAGCTCGTATTCAGCAAACTAACTTTATACAAGACGACCTAACGAGGAAATATTCTAAACTCGTGTTCCGTAAATTCATTTTAAACATAACGTGGCTTATAGACAAACAGTTATAACTTGTTTCCTACAACAAATTGTGATTCCATAAGATGTCAATTCTAGTCAAAGTATTTTAAACGCCTACCTTATATATAAATTCTGCATTACCATTGGCGTATAGAAAAAGAATGTCAGTTGCGTATTGAACAAAATAGCTATATGTGATAGAGCGTTTGAAGGAAAAATTGCTAAAGTTCAAACAATTTATACAAGTTGCCGTTTCTCCAAGGAAATTCAAGCATGTATTCAACAAAATAAATTTGAATTAAACGTACCTGCCAAAGATTTCTAAACGCGTATTCAATTACCTTCCTCTATATAAGACGTTGCCTGGAAAAACAAAGTTTCAAACGTATATTCGACAAATTATTTTTAAAATTAGCCTTCAGTAATAAGCTTCAAACCAAAATTCTAAACTCATATTCAATTCAATTTAACAATGGCCCTAAAGCAAAATTCTAAACTCATATTCAATTCAATTTAACAATGGCCCTAAAGCAAAATTGAAAGGGTTTTATACAAGACGCGGCTTAAAACATTTAGTTTGAGAAACACGTGTCTTCCTGGTACAAAATGGTAAACCTTTAGTAAGCAAACTTATTTTTATTTTGACAAAGACATACACTACCTGTAGAGAATTCTACACGTGTATTCAACAAATAAACTTTGAATAAGACGTAGCATCCAGGGAAGAAAGTCTAAACTCCTATTCAACAAATAAACTTTGAATAAGACGTAGCATCCAGGGAAGAAAGTCTAAACTCCTATTCAACAAATAAACTTTGAATAAGACGTAGCATCCAGGGAAGAAAGTCTAAACTCCTATTCAACAAATAAACTTTGAATAAGACGTAGCATCCAGGGAAGAAAGTCTAAACTCCTATTCAACAAATAAACTTTGAATTAGATGTAGCATCCTGGGAAGAAAGTCTAAACTCCTATTCAACAAATAAACTTTGAATTAGATGTAGCATCCTGGGAAGAAAGACTAAACTCCTATTCAACAAATAAACTTTGAATTAGACGTAGCATCCTAGGAAGAAACTTTAAACTCCTGTACAACAAATAAACTTTGAACCAGACGTAGCATCAAGGGAAAGAGGTTTAAACGTGTATTCAACAAAGTAGTTTTAAATAAGACGTGACCTCAAGACTAAAACTTCCATTCTTTCAATTACGAAAACATTAACAAAAGAAAATATTCACTAAAAAGATATCATATATTCATTACGATTTTAGCCTGATATTATTATGATTAACGACTGAAGGCCAACATGTCAGAAATGGTTTTCAATAATGCCAAGAAGTAAATGTCTTTAAACAACTGACACGAATTTTGACAAAACCAAATGTGTTATTATGAGTAATATTATATAGATATTTATTTATTCATTTACAATTACATTGCTTGCGATTACTACGACTACATTAATAATGTAACATTATATTGCTTCACAATTAAAAGTATTTGGCTAGGGTAGGGTGATTTATGCCTTAAAACACAAGCGTTCAACTATCCAAAAATTTGGGGTTACGTATAATTTATGTAAATAAACAAATGATTTTTTGTACATATTTTGTCTAAGTGCGATTAATTTCAGCAAGTAATTTTGTGAAACAGTAAAAAAAATGTAAAAATCAACGATGTTTCAGTAAAAGTGTATCATCAAAATGTTTGCCTGATACGCCTTCAATTTGTCAGAAAGACCGGCCTCCAATTCTCTCCGCAGATTCTCAAGGGCAGACGCCCCAAGTACGTGCTGTTGCTGAATCAATCTGACACGGCTTACAGTGACCTCTCCGACTTGTCTTAGCTGGTTGGTCCGTTCAGTACCATTGTATAGTGTAATCAGCGATCCGGCCAACAACTGATTCACATATTGATCCAAAAGGTCATTGGTATCACTTAAGCTTCCAAGTAGTCCAACATCTCTAAAGTAGAACACAATTCTTTTTTGTTGCGTACAAAAAGTAAAACAAAGTTCTGCAAAAACAAAAAAAGAGTAAACTATAATGGTTTAAATCATATGCAAAAAATTTGGTAATTGTGCTTTTGGTAATTTTGGTAATGTTAATTACTACTATTAAAGTCAAGACTAAAAATTTGTACCAATTTCAGCCGGGCAAAAAACCTGATCATCTTCTCCGTTGACCTTTACCACACATCGCAGCACATTTGACATGTTCCATGGAACTTGAATACCTAAGTAAGGATTTTTATAAAATTTGTAGCAATATATATTTTCTGTCATTGTTCTACATAAGATCATACACAAAAGAACCATGCCCTTGAATACAAAAACATTTTTATTATATATTTTGCGTAAAGATATACTTGCCTGGTTGCTTTCTTTGTAGTTCAGAAAAGTCAATCTCTAGTTGCAATATATTCCCAAGTTTCATTGCAACCTTATCCAGATCAATCCCAACGTCAGCTTTACGGATGGTTTTGCATGTTACGGATTTTACTCGTATTTTTGCATGCTTATTCTTATTGGATCCAATTCGTTCCAGTAGTGCAGTCTTGGCCGCTAAAACCTTCATTCTTATGCTGGGAATATACTCATTCAGCATACTTTCATTTACAAGCCTTCGTCCATCAAAGACACATACTTTTACACTTTCAGTGTTTATTATACCACCAGAAGTATTGTCCACCGCAGCAACATCTATACCTGCAAACCATACAATTAATATAATAATAACATTTATAAGAAAGAATAACTAAAAACCACGCATATACTTTAACAATAAAAATGCATCCAAAGGAATAAAGCGTTTTCTAACCAATAACAACAGGAAATATTTTGTTTTCAACATCCTTCCTGCATTCAGTCAGAAACGATTCAGAGAATTCACTTGGAACAAACAAATTCACTTTTGCATCTGCAATACATATTAAAATAAACACACTAATATTATTAATTTATTATTGATGAAATAACGATGTTTGCGAATAAACTCCGGCATATATATATTAGAGAGGTTTAGATGTCCAAGCATTCGTGCAAAACGTTTTGCATTTGGCATTCTCAAGTGGCCCCGAATCATTTTCTGAGTGCAAACAAGAATGATTTGGCATTTACAAGGCACTCCGCGAATACCTCGGCATTCATTCCCAAAGTTAACGCTTGGAAGTCTCACGATGCCCACATTTTCAAAAAATAATTCTGCGAAATGGCCGCTCTGCGCGTCACGCCCATCACATGTTATTTGTTTACAGTAAACTGCATACGTATGAACATATGATTTGTCATCTGGTGCAGGTTTGGCTTGTTTTTGTTTACATTTTTGAACTTCCGTCTGGCTCATGAGACTGATCTCAATTTGCCCATGCACTGTGAATCCCAAATGAATGAATCACTCAAAATCTAAACCAAAAATCGGGAATGCCAAAATTCACTCCGAACATTTCGCTTGAATGAATACCTAGCCACGATTGCACGGACATCTAAACACCTCTATTATGTATAGGATGAGACATAAGTTCATATCGTGTAACGTACTTTGCAAATAGTCCTTGTTATACGGATTAATAAAGCATTCCTTTAGTTGATTTTGCAAGCTTATGAGGTCAACAGCATTTTGATTAAAATACTTCAACAATGGTTCCAGCTGAAAGTCCACAAGTCTAATTTGTGATTCATATCCGTGTTTTGCACGCAAGTCATTTTCATGTTCTCTTAATCCATCGAGAATTATTCGAACAAACATGTCGCGAATTTCGTTTTGCTGCAAGAGTGAGACATCTCTAATGGCCAAAGATATTTTTGAATCAATTCTTGTTCTGTTTGCTCTGCACGTCATTTGAAAAACTGTAAGAAATATGAACAATGATATTTATAAATAAAAATTAGTATGAATCATTATTGGGTATTTTATGCCAAAATTTTAATTTAAAACAAACACTCAATATGTTTTACAGAGTTTTACTGAGAATACTTACGTAATAGAGCAGGCACCCACTCGAGATTCTGGTTTTCAATACAGTGAAGTTTTAAAAGTTCCGCTCTTGATTCAGTTACTATGTCAATCCACCAGTTCATCCTTTCGTGAGTCATCTTCTTAAACTGCTTTTTAAAAGCAAATATTCTTGATACTTCAACACCTTTCAAGAAAACAACACTTTGCAATAGCAAATACGACAGCGCTAGATAAACATGCACGATTTCTTAACAACATTTTAATGTACAATCTTTCTTTTTTCTGCTAAAAAACAATTGCTTGCAAATACAAAGAGAGAATGACCTCATAAGGAGTCTGGAAATCGTTTTTTGCAATACTCTTTGTTTTGGTAAATTATTTATAATACAAAGCAACAATACAAACCCTGTCACAGAGTACAAGATAGAATGAACACGTTTGTACAAGAATGCTTTTAATTTATGATGAAAGTTATACTGAGTCAATAAAAAATGCAAAGATCTGCAGAACAGTGATGGGCAATCCCACTTCTAAAGATGGTGTGAGAGGGGGAAAAATTAGTGGAGTGAGGCTTTTTTGGCTTCAAAAGAGTGAAGTGGAGTGGAGGGATAACATTTTCAACACGATGGCGAGTGGAATGGAGCGAGTGGGTATAAAGCTGCTAACAAAATGAGTGGAGTGGAGTGAGGGGTTCAAAATGAACACAAAATAGATAAATTTACTCAAAAACGTTTCCCATGTTTTTTTTATTAAACCGCAATACTAGCGCCATTTTTTGCTTTTCTTACACAGCTTTTCTAACACAGCTTTTCTTTCAGTAATTAATTACACATTTTGGGTCACTTTAAATTTGAACAAGTGTGAGAGGATTGGAGTGGTCAAGTTTTTTCCCTACGTGAGTGAGTGTGGGAGAGAGTGAAAGATCTGGGCAAATGATGAGTTGAGTGGAAGCGACGGGTTTGTCTTACTCACACGAAGGAGTGAGAGGGGAGTGATTTGTATTAGTTGGTGGGCCAGAGGTACGTACGGGTGAATTTGAATTTTGTTAGAATATATATCTCTCAACTCGACAAAAAATGTACGTTCAATAATATTTTTCCTTGCCTAAAATCCTCACTCGAATAATAATAATTGCAAATAAGCGTAATGCTGCATTTATACAATGTATATTTAAAATTAAGTGATTTAATTAGAGTGCTGGATTTTCTACACTGGCCTAGCAGACCAAAAATAATATGTAATAAATTATTGGTACTTTTATATCACTCTATTTTTCTCTTTATTATTAATTGTGTATTTTTACGGAATTCAAGAAATTGAACACACGTCAAAAATTTATAAAATAAGGTTTGAAAAAATGTTGATTTATTTTTATTTTAAACACGCCTGAATCCGCATCCAACAAAAACAAATTACCAAGTAAGCATTAGAACAATTTCATTACCTTTACACATTTTTTTCATTATAGATTCATTTTTCATTTGAACAAAGAAGAAAAAGCTTCAGAATCACTACCGTTTTTTAATATATTATTTAATATGTATAAATAATGCTGATACTTTTTTTTATTAAACCATAATTTCACCGGGTATAGTATAGAAGAAAATCTTTTATTTCGGACACACAATTTTATTTAATATAATAACACTGTTAAAAGTGTACTTTGACTGAGACGGAATAATAATAAATTATTTATTCAAATCCATTAGATGTTCCCACCAAAGGACTTAGTCAGTAATGAAATAAAACACATGTTTACGTGTTCACATCTTACTCATACAGGAATTTATAATATAATAACAATAATAATTACATACAAAAAAAAGTTGTTAACACTGCCCAATCAATTTCTCCTAGACCAATTGCATCTGTTGTAGACGCGTTCTATTCTAGAAAGCCTAATCCAATCTGGAATTCTCGGGCCAATGTTACAATTCGGAGAAATTGTAATACACATATCAAAAGCCACCTCTTCTAGTTTTGGAAATGTTTCCCAAATATTTGATTCATACAAACGATCCTGGTAATCAAGTAGTTCCAGAATTTGGGAATTTACTACATATGAGAGCATGTCCATATCAAAATCATTTTTGATCTTGTATTCAAGATTCAAATACAACTTTTCCAAACTGTTTTTCATTGGTAAGATAAAATCAAAACTGGTAAAATTGTTTAGGATCAATGCCATTTCTCTAACCTTTAAGAGATTTAACCTTAACATTGGGGTCATACGCATCAAAGCATTTGCTTCCTCGATAGTCTCTGGAGAAGGAAAACTCAGATACAGTTCTTCAATACTTGTACCCCATTTTTGCTCTAGCATTCCGAAAAGCCTTTCCCAAGGAACGTACATCTGATAAAACTGTAGATCCAACTTTTTCATTCTCGGACTAGTTTTTATTTGCCCCAGTAACTGGAACTCTCCAATGCATAAACACTGGTAGGCTAACGTTTTTAGGTCAAGCTTTTCGAAAACGTGACAATCAACTTTTTCTGGTAAGTTTACGTCATCAACAGAAAGTTGGTTAATGCGAACGTTCTTTTTAATCATTTCAGTAAAAACGGCATGTGGTACGCCACTCAAATACATATGATTAAGTACTGGTAACTGGGGTATTGGAGATGCAATAATCATTTCTTTAAGCTTGGTATTATCAGAATATGGTTCGTAAAAGTTTAGCTTCAATTCTATAAGGTTAGGCATCAACAATAGCCATTGCCTTAACTCAAGATAAAAAGTCATATTAATGTCTTCACTATCTGTTATAATACAATCTTTAACGTGAGGACCATATATAGTCAGCATCTCAAGAACATATGGTTGTTCTTCTTCTTTTTGCAGTTCCAACTCTATTGAACCCCCAACAAATGGACTTCGACAATTACTTGTTCCAGGTACGCCAACATGGCTACCTTTAAAATGATTTAGAAAATCATACGCTGAAGCACTCTTTGTAAAATACTTGGTCCAGTTCCATGTACCACGGGAGAGATTTTCAGATTCATAGTCTTTGTCTATCTCATCGCACCATCGCCTGCAAACTAGACGGGCGTTCAAAATCCAGTAGTCCTGGAAGGATCCAATATCTCGGCTTCTCCCACAACTTTCACAAGTTCTAATTACGTCAGGAGTGTCTTCTGGAACAACGAGGAAAGGCCTTAAAATACACCAGACCTTTCCAAAAAGAAACGTAGTTCGCTTCTTACACAAAAGATTTCGAAAAAAGGGCGAGGTGTTTGACATTGAATCGATCGTATCAACATTGTCCACGTTGTCCAAAATTATGCACCATACCTGTATTTTTATAAAATCATATTACAAACTTTAATTTAATTTATTTTTATAAGATATTCTATTGTACATTTTTGTGTACAATTTGGTTATTAAATTTCGAATCATAATTATTTCAATTTAGGTATATCACAATCTTACCTCAGGGGGGAGAATTCCAACCAACACTTTTTCGTCCAAACTTTCCAACATAATCTCGGGTTCCGCAATTTCTCTTTCCATTTTGGTGGCTGTTCTATTACCACACATTTAGACAAAAATTTTGAATATCTTTTCAAGCCATGTTTCAACGAGTTTTGGAGTTTTAATGTTAACTAACATCTAATCAATGTTGCTCACTCACCACTACCAAGCTAAAAATCAATTTTGTAACGGTTTTTTCTAATGATGCAAGTTGTTTGATCTCTTCAAACGTTTCCAAAAATCATAACAAACAAAATTCAATATTACATACAAAGTTTGACTCATTTTAATAAATAAATACCAAAAAATTCCAAATTACAAACATTCAGGAAGTATTTACAAAACCACTTTTCTGAAACACAAATTTTTTGATAAAATTTATGTTTTCTTGACTGATATAAATGAAAATTTCGAAGGTCATTACACTTTTGCTACGGCAGAAACATTTCGTGCATCAAAAAAATATATTTCTACTGCATACGAATAAAACGCCGTAATGTAAAACGCTATAAGGTTTAAGATAAAATATCTCGGCTTGTATTAGGAGTATGTAAAAGCAACTTAAGGATATCGCTTGTTCTATAGTGTAAACGGACGTTAAGCATGCAGGGATTGCTACCATTGAGTTCCCGCGAACCTAACGTTGAGTTGGTTGGTACTAAACTCTGTAACTTTTTAGGTGATGCAGTATGGTAAACTTCATTTTGAAACCTTTGAAGCACGATCTAGCATGCTAAACAACCTAAAAATTTGCAGAGTTTGGTACCAACGAACTCGCCGTTCACCAAACTATTAAGGTACATAGAGAAACTTCAAAAATGATAACACAAAATCATTATATTTAACTTTTATTTGCTAAACGGGTTCGCGGGAACTCAATGGTAGCAATCCGTGCATGCTTAACGTCCATTTACACAATACAACAAGCCAATCCCTTAACGCCTAAACTTTGGAACAAACTGTGATAATTAACCTTTAAGGCATTTTTAAATTTACTATGCATTTCAAATTTTTCAAGAGGTAGAATTTTTCTGAGAATGTAAATTGTTTTATCCATGTGACATGATTTCTATGAAGGAAACAAGTTATCAAAATCAAAATTTCAAATTATATGTAAAAACAGTCGCTTATAAAAGCGTCGTTTATTATTAAAGCCTTAATTTCATCACACAACCACATTGTACGGCATCAATGTAAATATATATTTGATTTTTAACAGTGAACTGAGGAACCAACATTATATTTTTATTGGAGAAATTAAAACTTGATTAAAAATTTATTATTAAATTTTTCATAAATGCATGTTGATTCCTGAGCTTTCAATACTTGTTGATGTCCCCTCTAATACGACGTGCAAGAGATATGTCCTTAGGTGTTATAGTAACTCTTCTTGCATGTAACGCCAGCAAGTTAGTGTCCTCGAACAACCCAACTAGATGCGCTTCAGAAGCTTCCTAAAATTAAAAGGCACAAATGGATTAATAACAATGAAATGAAAGTGGTTAGTAACGACCGTTACATGTATCAATTATTATTAAAGGAATATATTTACATGTAAAGCTGAAAGAGCATTAGCCTGCCATCGGTACGAAAGATTCATGCTTTGAACAACTTCTCTGACAAGACGTTGAAAGGTGAGTGCGGGAATAAGCTTTTCAGTCGACCTCTGATAACGCTTAATCTCCAGCATAGACACCTGGCCAGGTCTAAAATACAAAAAATATCAACTATGTCATTGTCCCAAGTCTTGTTTGTCTGAAATACTGTACTACAAATTCAATAGAGTTATTATACCTGTAACGTCGCTTTACTCCTGTCTTTGGTACAGGAGTGCTACAAGGCTTCTTAAACGAAGATGCTTTCTCTAATTTTGCGGCCGAAGCTACAACAGTCTCCTGGCCACTTGAGGCAGCAGCAGCAGCATGGCATTGGCGTCTAGTTATCATCTTTTTGTCCTCCAATACTCCTTTTCCACCCGTACTTTTCTTGGCCACCTGCCTCCCACCCTTACTGTAACCTTGAATCGCTCGCGGCATCTTGGATCTCTTTTTGGTTCTCTCTACAAACAAAATCTCAACAACGTATGAGCCTGTTCTGCAACCACCTTTCACTAAAAAAAGTTCTGAACACGTATTCCTAACCATAAAATAAAATATACGTGACGTGACTTATAAAAAATACTTACAAGCAGGACCGAGAAGCCGTCCAAAACTGGTTTTGTTAAATACCGGTATTTACCGGGAAAAATGGCATTTACCACTTTGAAGGTAGTGGGAAATGGAAAAAACATTGAGAATGGGGCAAGATGATACATTATTAATGCATAGTAATTGAGTTTTTCCCACTTTTGCCCATTTCCCACTACTGGTAAATACCAGTGCCAATCGTTTTGGACGGGATTTTCTCATCCCTGCTTACAAGATATATCCAGAGGCAATATTCAAAAACTCAATTTCAAAAGCGGGCAGCAAAACTTCTAGTCTAGCTAAAAAATTACAAACGGGCATTCAACAAAACATGTTTACATAATACAGGGCTCTAATTCACAGAAAAATTACCATTACTTTTATTATTAAATGGTTTTTTGGGGTATCAAATATCACGAATAAATCAGTTTAGAAACCTGTACTCCACCACTCCGTAACTTCAAATTGTGACTTACTGGCCAATAAACTATACAAACAGCAAAAAACTAACGTTGTACCTATTTTCAACAGAACTCGGCAAAACTCTATCAAACAAATATTTTAAAGCGACATTTAACAAAAAATGTTAAGGGTAGACGCGGCAGTCATGTCCATAAATTATAACAGCGCAATATTGAAATGTTCTGTCTCTATAATGTGCATCAAAAACTCTGTTAATCAAAAGGTTCTAAACGCGTATTCAGCAAAACGACTATACATAATAGGAGTATAATATTCAAGGAATAACTGTAACTTATATGTATACTGAAATGTTGTGTAAGATTGCATGAATCAAAATTCTGGATCTAGAAAGAAAATCTATACGCTTATTCAACAATAAATGTTTAATGAAGACGTACTCAACATGGATTCAAATGTCTGCATCAGCAATACATTCTGTGGGGAAAAACTCCTTACCCGTATTCAACAAAATCCTTTAACTTGGGACGTAGCTATGATAAGCAAATCCTGTAGACTGTATTATTTTTTTGTATATATTTTGTTCTGTTTTGTGTATCTAGTGTGACAACAAATCAATCAGGCAACAAATTCTAACCTGTATTCTACAAATCTTGTAAACCTGAGACGTGGCTTACTGACGGATTGTAAATAACTGCAAAAATCAATGCCCGTTCTAGACAGTGTGACAGTGACAAAATTTCTGTCTAAAAAATTCTAGACTTCTATTCAACAAAATTTGCTTAGCAAGGACGTTGCCTTAAAACTCGCACCTTAAGCATCAGCAAAATGGAAACGTCTACTTGTCACACTAACTTTAGCAAAAAAAGTTATTGCTGCAAAACAATTCCAAACCCGTATCCCACAAAAACTTTCAGCTTGGGACGGGGCTTTCAGACAGACGTAGTGAAAACTGCAGTAGCAGCAGCGGTTTTTGCGAGGCCTCCTCAAACAACTTGGCACAACTTTTTAATGCAATATATATTCCAAACGCGTATTCAACAAAATTCTGTATCTTCAGACGTGTTAATAATAAAATAAATACAAAACCTAAGTTATTGGCAGCATACGTCCTACAAAAGCCATCTATATTCAAGTTTAATTTTTGAAGTCTTTCAATATGACATGTAGCTTACATACACGTGGATTTCAGGCACAAGCAATATGCAGAAGACTTGTTACAATACAGCAGGGGCTTCCAGCCTGGGGGTATATTTAGTTACGCATATAAAATATTCCAAACTCGCATTCAACCAAAACTGTAAACTTACGACATAGGTTTCACACCTACGCAGTATAAGCACAAAAAAATACAAAATTGCTTGTTCCAGTCTGTCCTGTGTCCCAAGAAAAAATATTCTAAACTCGTATTCGACAAAACTGGTTTGGCAAAGACCTTGTCTTAAAAACGTTTGAGCCGCAGCGACAAAAATGCGCTATTACAATGATTTGCGTCCATATTTCAATGCATAAAAAAATTCCAAACCCATGTTCAACAAAAAGCTCATGCTCTCGACGTAACCTGCATACTCCGGTTTTACACGTAGCATTGATACACATTGGCCTGTCCCATTTCTGTCTACGCAAAATTCTAAACACGTTATTTTTTTATTATGATTTTTACAACGCCCAATGTGGCTAGCAATTAAATGTTTAAGCCTATCTTCAACATAAAGGGCCATATTCCCTACCTTATGGCGAGTGGGCTAACGATGCTCCGCGTATACACATATACCATTCGATAGCTCTTGAGGAGCTTATCAAAAGTATTGCTGGGCACAACTCCGAAAAACGTGATCTTTTGGCACTTTTGGCTAAGTGAAGTACAGAGTTTTACATACAAATCCAATGGTACAATTTTTTAGCGAAAATAAAAAACTCAGAATACAGATAGGAAAGCCTATAAATCGATAGGTTATGACTTTCTGAACAATATTTACACAGGCCCTTCAATGTAACAATTTTATAGGAGCACAACCGACAAATTGATCCTAACCGTTCAAACACCTATGTACCAGTGCGTTTTACTGGTTCACGAATCACATGTAAAACTCTGAACTTCACTTAGCCAAAAGTGCCAAAAGATCACGTTTTTCGGAGTTGTGCCCAGCAACACTTTTGATAAGCTCCTCAAGAGCTATCGAATGGTATATGTGTATACGCGGAGCATCGTTAGCCCACTCTCCATAAGGTAGGGAATATGGCCCTTTATAGCGTAGACGTGTTTTTCACGCAAACAAAGATAAAAACTGCCAACGATAATCAAATGACTTCAGCATCAGTGTATGACGATATAATTCTATTTAAAGATAATTGAACCCGTTAAAATAATACTCATCAATAAGGACGATATGTCCACAGTAATCTCATTAGAAACCGTGTGTAGTAGTGGCAGTTCTAGTCAAGGTTGAGTAAAATCCATTCAATTTGTGACCAATGGATTTTACTCAAAATTTTCGATTTCGAAGTAAGTGGTGTGAACTTCACACTGTGAAGTGAAGTCAAAATTAGATGCGTCAAATAAGTGTTAATGGAAACTTCAGTCATAGTTTAGATATTTTTTCCTTATTAATTGTGTTAAATAGCCATGAATTGAAACCTTTTATTAGAACAAACTTCTTTATACCCCAATATAACTAACATCTTCTGAAACAATCTGCAATATTTAAATAAACAATTATGTATGCACGTACTTAAATTATCTTCACTCAAAAAATTCTTTCCATCTGTCAGCTAAATATTGTATTTTACATCTTATGTAATTTAACTACGACTTATAAAATATTTAATACAATTCTGTACACTTAAATATAGTAATAGAAATTGGCATAAATATGTACTAACAATTTAACTAAAAGAAAAATACTGGACATATTATACAACAATAAGCTACCTATGTTTGAATTTTTATCATAGTACAGCATGCAATAACAATAGTTTAATATATTATAAATAAATATTCCACTGAAACCTTACGAAAAATGATAATAAATCTACTGAAAAAAAAATTATTCTAACCCATCAGCATATTAACTTCATAAGCACAATTCAAATTTTACAGTACTTACAATAATTACAATTATTAATTGCTGAATATTTTAATAGTATTTTTAGTACTATTAGTAGTAGTACTAGTTTTGGTTGTTCTTGTTGTAATAGTAATAGAAAGAGTTATCATTACTATCAAGTCCTCGATTTAGTCACAGCTAAAGGAGCTACCAAACCGAAGTTGTTGGATTTGCTTCAACAGATAAATATACTTCTGACTCACTGGTAAATTCTTTTGAATCAACGTAATTTCCTTCTTCTCAGTTTGTCCGTTTTTTCTATGACAAAGTTTAAAAATGAATGGGAAGTCAGGGACGGGAGCCAAACTGTAGTTATAGACTTGGTAGCGAAAATGAAGCCTTAGTACGTACGCATCATCGCTATTTCCTCCTATTACTTTGTCAAGCCCTGGGAGACGCTCCATAATTTGTGCAAAGAATCTTCTGCTACAAGCTGTGAAATTCATCTCCAGAGTTCCAACACTAGGAATCCGTGACTCCAGTTGTACATTCTTGTAGCAATCTACAGGTAAGTTGAGCCTTAGAACCTTTACATGCTTGTTTGCTAGTGACTCCCAAACTTGGCCCAAGTTCCCAGCCAACGTTGATATATCCGAGCTTAATGAGAGTTCACGTAAGTTGCGCGAGCATGTGCTTACAATCTCTGCAACCACCTCCAATTCTCGTACTTCCGAAAACTCCATTTTAGTAATGTATTTGTTCATGACAAAATTATACCCACTGGTAATTTTTAGTTTTGCTATCAAGTATCTTGTCACTTCTAGTGAATGATCGACCACAGTGTATGTCGAAATTTCGTACAGAATAGGTGCAATTGCATTCCATATCCAACTAGAGGTTTTGCACAAATTGCAAATAGTTTTCCAGCCCATCAGCTTTGCCAACTTACGAAGTACCTGTAGGAAACAAACCACATCTTGCCGTAAATTATAATACATACATACTTGACAATTTATCATCATAAAAAAGCATATACTAGATGTAGGAACATTTTACCATGTCATTTAACATACACCCAGACAACAAAATATGAAAATTATTAATCCTATGACTTTCTAACGACGACAACAACGAATCCTCCCCCATTATTGTAATATACCGGCCAGCACAGACGTTTGCAAAAAAAATTATAAATTTTCTAAAGTCAATAATAATCCTTTGTTCTTCTTCTGAATTTCAACACACAATGTTAACGGTTTTTAAAATTTTTTTTAATCAGCTATTTGGAACACTAAATTTGGTATGTATAACTAAATCACTTCAAAGTACTGGTGATCTTATTTTTGAGACACTACAAATGTCAGGACGGAGGTCGTAAATTGCTAATTTGAAGATTGACAAGATTCAACTCCTCTTCCGACATATCCTGATGAATTCCGAGCAAGCTACAAAGTTCGTTTGTTGTCTGTCCATTGAGTTTTTCTGCAAGTTTCTTTACAGACTCTTCGAACAATTCCTCAATGTTCAAAAAATCGGCAGCCTAAAAGAAACAAATACACAACGTTTTAATAATAATCCACTCATTGAAATACTAGTTAACGTTTTACTAATATTTCAGGCCTTTTTCTATCAGTTAAGAGTTAACATACCTTGATTATTCTCGACAGCAGGCAAACTGGAACTTCATAAAACATATGTTGTTTCCAGTATAAAAAAGGGGATGGGTCGTGCTTCAATTCAATTTTTTTTTCAATCTGAAATCAAACAAACGAGATATTACTTATTATGCTATCTGAAAATTAAGAAACTATAACTCTTCAATGTAATGAATCCAACAGGATTTTTAAACAAAAACTAAACTTTTGTTTCTTGTATTTTGTTGTGCTTATTATATTAAATAAATCCGTGAAAAATTTGTAACTATAAATATTATTATTGGTTACAAATCCAACGTGCTAACAATTTGGCTCTTTCTTGATACAACTATTACAAACTTTTTTTCTAAATTGTAGAAGCAAGTAGAACGTACCTCAGTTGACACACAAAGCCACTTGGATACTAATTTTAACGTTTCACCGTCAATCTCCGACAGCACAATTGGTTCTGAATCCTTGGCACTATTCGTTTGGGTTGTACATCCAATCATCTCAGTAAGTACCTTCGAGTAGTGAGTTTCTTGCGACGTCACGCTAATCACGACGTTGTCAAAACTTTTTAATCGAATATGAACCATAATGTAACTATGTTTGAAAAGGATAGATAAAAAAGGAAAGTACTTAAAACCAAAGATTTTATTGCGACACATCAACAACCAAAAACTACACTTCTCAAAAAACAATCTTCATCAATGTTAAAATATGCAATCAAATTTTTGACAGCAGCGTAGTTTTTTTTGTACTTACAGTATTATATTACAATAAAGAAGAAAGGTAAATAGGCGTAGTAAAAACTAAAACTAGAATCTTTTTATAAAACCGATGAAACCATTAAGGATGGTCATTGTGCTATAGTGTAAATGGACGGATGCCGGATAGCTACCATCGAGTTTCCGCAAAACTCTTTAGCACGTAAAAATTAAATATAATGATTTTGCGTCATTATTTTTAAAATTTCAAATAGTACGTCAACAGTTTGGTTAACGCGAATTTGTTGGTACCGTACTCTGCAAATTTTTCAATTGGTTGGCATGCTAGATCGTGCTTCTAAGGTTGAAAACCACGGTTTACCGTACTGCATCACTGAAAAATTTGCAAAGTTTGGTACCAACGTATTTGCCGTTAACCAAACTATTGACGTACATTTTGAAATTTTAAAAATAATGACGCAAAATAACTATATTTAACTTTTACTTGCTGACCAGGTTCGCGGGGACTCAATGGTAGCGATCCGTCCATGCTTAACGTCCACTTACACAATAGCACAATGACCATCCTTAGGCGCCATCCACTAATGACGTCACTTTAAAACGCCGATTTTTCGAGTGACCCAGTGACCCCTGTCACTATTTTTTAACGTTAGAGGATAGGGCACTTAACAAAGGCCGTCACTTTTTAACCATAGTGACCCACTGACCATTTAAAGTGACGTCATTAATGGACGATGCCTAGGGCAAAAATTATGTTCACCATGTAGAAAAAAGTTTTACGATCTAACAACTAATACTGGAAATTTCGGATTTTGTAAAAGGTAAATTACACAAGTAAAGCATAATACGACAAGATAAGAACACAGGATTTCTACAACGTTTACATACTATTCTAACTTAAATTTTTCAGTTTTTAAAACAATTTTTCTACACAATGTCGTTTTCGTCTTCAACACGAGGAGCCAAAATATAGCGAATGGTTCCGTAAGTCTTCAGTTTTGAGCCAAATTCAAAGTTTACGCGCAGAAAGTCAGTATTTGAAATCCGGAAGCACGTCTTATCAGAGAGAATAGCAGCTTTAGTAAACAGCAATAAAAATCTGACGGAAGATGATACCAATTCAATACATATGAACGTGAACAAGGGCTTCTGGAACTACAATATATTTGTAACACTTTTTACAAACTTTGTACCTGCCATTAAAAGACATATTGCACGAGTCTTCAGTCTTTATTAAAGTGTCCGTCTGGTCTGATGTAAATGATATTTCAGCACGGCCACCAACTCCCTTGCACGAAAACTCCAACTTGCGCCTGTTACATTTGATGCGAATAATGTCATCAAATTTTGTAAGATTATGAATGGTTCTCGAAAATTCCATTGATGGCATGGTGACTACACAGTCATTACTTTCAGACTACAAAAACAATATAATTAATACTATTAATAACCTCATTATAAGAAACAACAGCCTTGTACGCATTAAATTTTATACAAAAACATAATTGGAATGATAGACTATCAAAATTTACCTCAACTTCAAATTCGTCATCATTCTCAATGTTAAGCAACGGGATCTGATACTTTGCCATCCGGTCATTCTTGGCGGTTGTAAACATTATTGTCAGCGTATCGGAGCCTTCAGTATACTGAATATTAACTACATCGGTGCTAGATGAGCATTTCATGACGGTAGTAAGAGTTGACATGCTCAACCGAATCTTGAATTCACCCGTGCATTCGTACAATTGAAATCCAGAATCTGGAATTTCCAAATATACCAGTGCCACATGACTTTCATCCATTGCTTTCATTCGAAGGCCTGTTTCCAAAACTAGCAAAAAAAATACAAACATTTCAATTAGCGTACATTCTGCATTTAATGATGTCAAAGGTCTCAATCAACTATGCAATATTACATGAAAAATTTGCTTCCTTGACAACCTCAGCAACACTGTCAAACACCTTCTTAAGGAGTCCCGCATCAACAAACACGGTACGCAAAATCGTCCCTGCCATCTCGCGAAACTAGAATAAACTAGAAAATATTTTAGTACAGCGAACTAGTATTTACAAATTCAATTAGATAAACATATGTCTTGGTTTATGCAAATTTGATTAAACAGAAAGTTTAAATTACATATAATAAACAATACAAAATTGTCGGGACCAATCAAAAAATGAAATCCCAATTAAAAATAACGCTAAAGTCAAAATATTTGTAATTTAAAACTCTTAAATAATTTAATAGTTATAATTTAGTGTTGTACCTTGACAAAGATTTCACGCAAACGGTAGGATCACAAACCGGTCCAGTTGTCTGACTTTACAACAGATTTTGCAGACTTGTCAATACCCAAAACCAATCGATTGTTCTAGTGTCAAACCAATATTTCTAAAAGTTTAAAACATTTAAGCAATTAATATGTTGATGCAGTCTACACATATATACAGTGGAAACTGTCTATAAGGGCATCCCAAGGGGAAAAGTTATTTGTACCTTATAGAAAGTTGACCTTATAAAGAATTTTTTCTATAGGGTCACTTGTACCTTATAGAAGGTCACAGTGCTGATATTTGTACAATATCAGTTTATTTATTGAAATATTAGCATAAAACAACTGATTTTTTATGAAATGGACATCAGCGACAAATATCAAATCTCCGTATACAACATTTGAACAAGCTAAAATATCCTTCAGCAAGACGGTTTGGCACCTGACCTTATAAAGAGATATTTTTCAATGGGAATAGGCTTCTACGTGCATGAAAATGTGTCCCATACAATGAGAATACTATATAGTGAGGTGCCCTTATATCAAGTAAAATTTACACAGAAAACCGAAGGGCGGTATGACACCCTGTGCTTAAAGCCAGTGTGACCTTACTGGGAGTGCCCATATAGAAAGTTTCCACTGTACTTACAATTTTTCTTTGGTTATCTACACAACCTAATTTAACCTAACCTTACTATTACAACAATAATAATGTAAATGCAAACAAAAAAGTAAATTGATTAGCAAACCGCTGGAACCAATAGTCTACATGTTATTCCTTCATAACTGTATTTTCTAAAGTTTTACGAAGGGGTTCTTTTTCCATAAAAATGTATGTAGTAAGCTGTTTAACACAGGATAAAAAGCAACAGAGATGTATATTCTAAGCTGTACAAAATCTATACTTTTATTCATCAAAAAGCTATTATAACCACCGTGTTTACCAATAACATATTTAAACATGTATTCCGTAACGTATATTGGGTGACAACCTTACAACTCTTAAACTAGAACCCCTTGAAACAGATATAATTTTCTTAGGACAAATTTAACTTAAACCACCAAAAACAGCCAACAAGTAAACAACCATAACTTATAAATGTTCAATACGCCATGTTCTGGGCAAAAAATCCTAATAATATTTACCAATTGAAATGTTAGGGTAGGTGTGTTTCAAATGTAAAGGTTCAGGCAAAATGCCTTATAAACATTTATTGAAACCACAAACGTTGAGAAAAAACGTGTTAATTTTTTTTCCAAAAAAGATTTCAAGTTACACCATTTTAAACACTTCTTTCCCAAACTAAATTAAGAGACCTGTATTTTTCTCTTACATTTATCAATTATTCTTACCCTAATGAAATTCTAAACTAATATTCAGCTAACAACATTTGGAAAAGACGTCTCATCTAACTAGCAAAATTCTAAACGGGTATTCAACATCACATAGTTAACAAGTTGGACGTCTTCCTTAAGTTGGAAAATTATAAACTCATGTTCAACAGAGAACCTTTAAAAGAGACACCGTCTTCAGAAAAGCAAACTTTGCAGGCGAGCTAGATATTTCCTATATAATATTTTGAGATAAAATATTCGTTTTTATGATCTGTAGCGTTTAATTCTTATTGCCCTGCTCATTGTTTATCATATTAGAGTCGGTTGAAAACCGCTAACTACAGAATCCTTTTCAGCAACACACGTTTAGGCAACAACTAAACAAAAAAAACTTCATATGCATCCAGCGTATATTGTTTTGTTTGGGGGTCTTTCAGCCATGCTCATTTTTGACATACTTCCGCATAACGTAGCCTATTTGGATTGCCTTATAAATAGTCATCTATCTACTTGGTCAAATATTGATTTTTGTTTCCGACCCAAGATAATATTTAAGAGAGATATTTAAGATATCCAAGATATTGTATTTCTGATCTAATTTAATTCAAGTGATAGACAATCTTCCAAAACTATTCTGGAGTAAAATGATAAAAGTTTGGTGCTTCCAAAATTTCTGCTTGACATGCGCAATGCCAAGCATATTGGCAGTTAACGAAATTTTGAAAGCAGAGTTCATATTCGGAAGACATTTTTGAAGTACAAGTATGGATTAAGTTAGGGTTTGTACAGGTAGCATCTCAATAATGTATGAGCAACTCATACATTACTCGAATATTTATGCATTTATACGCCGCTTATATAAGACTTTACAAAACAATGCAAGATTGAGTAAATATATATTTATTCAAATTTATTTATAGGTGCGCTTAGTAAACAGATTGTGTAAAGGTTACAACTCATTTTTTACATTTCTTTTAGCTCTCAATTTATAATTATTATGCAGAGTAAACAGTAAAGCTAAAAATTATACACAAAAATTCTACTTAAATAAACCTTATTAACTTTTTTGCCAACTTTCTATCTCTCCCAAAAATTTGCAAATAGCTTATTATTATTTTATTGTTTGCTTGACTTATATATCTCTGTTTGTTTTATCTAACATGATTTAGGCAAAATACACAAAAATCCAATTAACCTAAATATCCTCATAAATGTTACATAAAAATATGTAGTACCATTTAAGCTATAACTACAAACTCAATCTTTTTATAACTCACTTTTAAACACAAAATATACGTACGTATTGTTATCAGCAATACGAATAACAATGAAAAATTGATTTAAACCATGATTCTAACAGCAAGTCCTCTCACATCTAAACTAAACATTACTTTAAAGCATATTGGCTGATCTAAACTGCTTTTCAATCAATTTCAAATCATCCTGTGCAGCCGTATTCAACATCAAATGCCGTAAACAGAACTTTTCAATTGTTTCAGCAAATTTTCCCGTCTTGAGTGCCAATAATCCATTCACGGTAATCTAAATAAATAAATGTAAAAATAATAAATAAATAAGAACTTCGTCAGTTATCATCACATTATTAGAATTTTATACAAAGGTTTGTTGAAATTTTCTTTAGCAACCTTCTGGTTACTCTAATAAGTGTATACCTTGTCAATTTGGGTAGTACTTGAAAGATTAAGCTCCTTCAAGCCCAAGTCTTTTATAACCAATTGAAACAACGTATCCGTGATTTTTGGCATCCGTTCTAACCCACGCAACTCCAGTTTCCGTAGTCCTACGATAATAACAAAACGCCATATGTAGTTTCAAACCATTATAAACAAAATCCTTCATAAAACTTTGTTCATGGCGTATTAAATATTTAAGTATTACTAAACGCCCCTTACCCTTTAAACCTAAGAATGCAGGTCGATTTGTATCCTCTCCTACAAATGCAACGTTTCCCAGCTTTTCGCAGTTGACAATGGATACCTCTTCCAAGTTTTTCAAGCATGACCATATGACCAAAACTGACTTGTTAGTTCCTTGCCACAGTGTCAGATTTAGTTTAGTGACATTTGGACAACAGTTAATCAGCTTATCAGTCGGAACCTTAGGAAGACTTTTCGCATTAGCAAGGGCATTTTCCACAAACTTTTCTTCATACTGCAAGATAAGCTCAGCAAGCTGGATGTATTTGGGCTCAGAAAACATATATCCAAACAGTTCACTTGTCTTTACAGCGGGAAACATAAATGTCCGGTTTTCACTAAAGTACTTCATACCGCACAATGTTGCGGAGTCAACTATTATTGTTAGCGACTGTAAATTTGGCCAATTGATTTCTTCCATTCGAGACGTAGAACAATCCAAAATGCAATTGCTTGTTGTCAGTGTCAATTTGTTGATCCGTGTGGTATCTCGGCGCTGAATAACCGGGTTTATATCATACATTGATTCGATGAAATCTGTGAAACTTCGGTCGCTCAACCCGTTTGTGAGCAGCAAATCAGAATTGAAGTTCAGCATTCGCACACCCTTTTCATTGATTGCGTGAAGAAGTTCGGCAATTTCTACAGAGTTGGTTCTCCGCATCTCTTGCGATATATTGCATAAATTCTTCATGTCGTAAACTTCCAACATTGGAAGCTCATAAGTAAAGATTTGCGTTAAGCATTGTGCAAACCTTCCGAAATCTGCAACTTGAAAAATGTTGTTAGGGGGACTATATGTGTGAGCCAGATATCTTAGATTATGACAGTGGCGAGTCAGCATAAGTGAATAAAAAAGAATGTCAATTGTTATCGTGTCCACTGGATTGTTAAAACGTAAAACCTCTACGTTCTTAATAGACTCCGGCAAATGTTCAGCAAAGTTGTCGACGCATTCTGCGAAAGTTGACACTGATTTTGCAAGCATCGCCTTTACCAAGTCTTGCACACTCTCGTTCTCAATCTGGTCAATCACAAGTTCCTTCAGCTGCGTAAATTTGCTAAAGAAATCGTTTTCTGCTTGGTTTGGCACAACTGGAAATTTCTTGATTCGCAAAACTTTTACAAACATTCCATATTTAGACGCAAACTCCTGTGCCTTCTCTGATGCAAAGAACGCAGACCCACTCAAATTGTTAAGAAAAAGTCTCGTTGGGCAAATTCCATAGTTCATCCATTCAAAAGACGGCGTGCCATCTTTTTCGTCTACTTCAACCTCAATAGTCTCAGGCATCCGGATCTGTCGCAAATAATCAGTTACAATTGCGTAAAAGTGCCGTGACGTTAGGCGGAAACGCAATAGGTCATTCCAGGTAAGTTTGGGAAGTATATGGTAGTAAACCTAAATTGAATGCAAAAAAATGTTGCATTACTTTTTAAGTGCTATTTAAATCCTCGAGTAAAAGATATTGCGAAAGTAATCTTACCACATCTTTTACAAGCTGCGTGATGTTCATTGGGACTTGTGCCATGAAGCTCAAGTTAAGGACGATGTGCCAGTCAAGATAACTAAGCTTTTCTGTAGGTACAGTTGGCAACAAATAGAAAACGACCTTAAATAACATATGAGAAATGTTTTAGAAACAAACTCATAACTTACTCAGACTTTAACGAAACTCAAAAAGGTATGGCGTCGATGTGAAAAAGTTGGGTGGAAATAACACAGCCCTTGTCTTCTCTTCTTCTTTTTTCACCTTGAAGCAGCTAGATCCTGACCAAACTAATAAAACACCTTCAGCAAAACAATATATAAAATTTGCAATTGTTAAAAATACATTTAAAACGTATCTAAACAAGGTACGCTTTAGGCATGGATGTACAGAATTGAGAATACTTGAAATATCCAAATATCAAATAACCACACTAAAGAAATGTAGGAACAAATGTACTTACACAATGCAGCGCTAAAAAATTCGGCATTTGATATCATACTTGTTTACAGATGTCGGATTTATCACATGGGTTGCCTTAAGATGGTTTTCACAAATCACTATCCAATATTTATCTAGACCGACATAAAAATTTTTTACATTGAAGATATAATTGAGTAGACCGCTTGAAAAACTACTAAACTGGTTGCCAAGTTAGATGTAGCAGCTATGATTTTATAATTATTTATCGTACTGGACAGTTTGTCTGTATAACATTACCCTAAAAATCTATCTCTCCTATTGCTCATTGGCTATTGTGGATAAAATAACGAGAAACTCACTAAAGAAAAATATAAGTGAGCCATAAGCAATGCAAATAAAAACAGACAGGCACATGAATCAAAACTTGAGAAAAGTTAGATGTTTGCTTTTGCGCATTTTTTATAAGTCAGTTAGATATTTTTGAAATCCTAACAAAGCTACCTTCACAATAGTAGTTTTTCCAGCGGCCTGTTTCATTATTATGGAAATTATGTGTAAATTATGTAAAACAAACATAATTTAGTTCAAGCCTAATCGCTTTTTGGAATAAGAGCAAACACCAAAGCACTTTTAGGCTCCAACAAATCCAACTTGGTTACAAAAGCACCTCGTCTTTTCCAGACAAAAAGTCTAAACACGTATTCACCAAGTAAATCTTAAAGGAGACGTGACTTCTATACCACAATATCCCACACAAACAATTTTAATAAAATATATTGAAATAACAAAATACGACAATATTATGAATTCTAAAGGCATATTCAACAGACTAAAGTAATATTGAACGTCTATTCCACGCAAAATCCCCTGAACTCAAATTATATGAAACTTGTAATTCAAAAATTCTGAAGTAATATTTCACAAGCCTAAATATTAAGTGACGTGTATTTCAAACAAAAATTCTACAGTAATATGTAACAAATATAATTAAAATGAAACGTTTATTCAAAGATAAAAATTATAAACCAATATTCAACACAACGAACATAAATGAAACGTTGTGTAAACCTATCAAAAATATTCAAATTTAAATCCAACAAAAATAAATAAAAATAATTTTTAATAAAAGAAATAAATTCAAAACCAATATTCAACAAACCAAAGTTAGATAGAACGTACATAAAAATTGCAGGCTAAATATTCTAAACTAACATTCAACACGCATGAATATTTTGAAATGTATATTCCAACAAAGAATTCAAAACCAATATTCATTAAACCAAAATTATGTAAGACGTCAAACTTATACCAAGCTAAAAATTCTAAACTAATATTCAACAAAAATGAATACTTTCAAACGTATATTCGAAGAAAAAATTCTAAACCTACATTCAACAAACCAAAATTATAGAAAACGTCAAACCAATTCCAAGGTAAAAATTCTAAGCTAATATTTAACAAACATAAATATTTTGAAACATATATTTCAAGGAAATAATTCTAAACAAAAACTCATCAAACCAAAAATATGCAAGACGTCAAAATCCATACCAAGCTAAAAATTCTAAACTAATATTCAACCAGTTCAAATTATGTGAAACGTGTATTTCAAGCAAAAAATTCCAAACCCATATTCAACAAACTGAAACTAATAGTGACATGATTTACAACCTGACTGACTGACTGACAAAATATTCCAAACGTGTATTTGACAAACTAATATTGAAAGTAACGAAATTGGCATTTAGGCAAAGAAATCTAAACTTGTATTCAACAATTCGAAACTATGAAAGACGTGACTTACAGACAGAATATTCCAAACTCGTGTTCAACCCTGCAACTTTATATACGACGTTTCATCAGGCAAAATATTGTAGACTTATATTCAGTACGACGTATTATTTCTGTTTAATAAAAACGTACACAACAACACAAGTCGTTATTATAAACAGATTTCCGGTTAAACTTTCTCTGATTTAACAAGCAACCCCTACGATGAAATACAAACAAACATGAGTTTTTAAGCAGCAAAAATTTTAAGCTCTGCAAAATATTAACAACAAATGTACCTTTTCCGATCAGTATTCACATGGCTTATAAACTATAGCAATAGCAGACGCATAGGGTTATAAAAGTTTCATACAAAAGAACAGATTGGTTTGTTGTTTGTAATGATTTAACTCGATCGTCAGCACTGTTCTTTGCAGTAATGTCTACATCTATATTAAGTTCATTACCGTTCCAAAGATGAATAATGTGTGACACATATATGTTACTTTAAATGTGTATATTTCAGTACAAAGCAAGACTAAGATATTTTACTCTTACTAGTAGTTCAATATTCACTATTATTCCAACAATATTGCACTATAATTACATAGGCTAAATTACCTTGTTACACACATGACCACAATGTGTAATGTACTTGTAAAATTTAGTATATTTTATTCACATTCACATATTTCTGTATAGTTATTCACTGGAGTTTTAAAAAAACTTTGGTTGGACATAGAAAAAGTTGGTAACCACAACTTAAAAACAACAAATCAATAAATATACGCTTAGATAACACCTTAGATAACACTTAATTATATTGTATTAAATTTTCCTTTTTTGGTTAATATTAAAACTAGTTGTATCAACAGAGTTGTTTAATTTTTCAATTCGGTTACCAAGTTCATTTAGAACTTGTTCAAAATGCTTCAAATGCTGCTGGCACTCATACGTTGCTTTCATGTTTGCCACGGATACTCCGGCAAAAACTAATTTCCACACTTAAAATAAAAACACAAATTATTAATGCAAATTTGTGATTTGTGTAATTAATTCTAAAAAAATCAATCAATTTATTTAGGCAGAGATGAATGAGACTATCATATTACCTGCACCATAGATTCTATCAGAAATCATTTTGGCTATTTTATCGTATGCAGGCAAATTGGTGTATTGTCAACAATTCCCTTTCATTTTTTTGTGCTTATAAATCTATCGCAAACATCATATATAGCTGGATTTATTTGTTCAATTTACTAATATATTATACATTCCTCCGCTACAAGTTTCCTTAATGCATCTAGGACTCCCGTTTGAATTGATGCTTTGTTGGTAGCCATTTACACACCCATAATATTATAAATAATAATGAATATTATTCATTTCGTCCATATTAGGTTTTATATAGAAAATGCGTAGAAAGTATTAAAACGAAGGCTACATCCTTCAACTAATTTATATTAGATTTTACTAATAATAAATAGAAAGAGAAAAAACACTTCGTTGCTATATTTTATCGATGTTTTTATTCAATTTTAGTACTACACTACAAATCATTAAACGTACAAATTCATTTGTAATAATAAAAAAATATTCGATGACATAAAAACGTAGCGACTTTAAAAAAAACTACATTGCTACTTACAAACTATGTATTTTTGACTAAGATTAGGTACAAACTAGATTTATATTTAAAAATAAAATCTACAGATTCAAACACCGGTTAAAACTTGATTGTTTGGCTTCTAATACTGATGCATAACAATTCATTTGCAAAATATACTGATTCGCATTTAATCAGAGTAAACGCCTATGCCTAGTCTTATATTAATAGAAATAATCTTTTAATTAAAATCCAGACCTGTAGCACTTGCTTAACTGTAATTTATATATGAACGCTTTGTTATACGATTGATGGGTTTTAAAGCTTATTATTAGTACGTGCATGCTGCTTAATTAATGTTTGCATGCATACGAGCGATTGCGCTTTTCTTAAACCTATACCTATATTTATACTAACACAACGACATTTTGTACTACTACTGATTAACCACAACCATTTTACATACAATTTTTCATGTACATAATTGAAGTATTAAATTAAATTTGATTTGTTGGTATCATTCAGTGCCCTATCGTTTTTCAAAAACAGCAAACAATGATTTATGATGAAGAGGTAACAACAACTAATAATAAATACCCAATAGCCGCTCAACTTCAGCATCATAATAGTCTACTCTTTCCTGAATTGATAAATTTTTAAGAGTGTTGTCAATCAAACTTTTCATGCTTTCGATATACAATTCTTTCAAAGACTTGTCTTTTATTGGATTTTCAACGATAACGTTATCGTTGTCCTCAGAGTCATAGTTCGTCTCGTCCGAGCTCTGTACGCAATCACAACTGCCATTATTACAATAGCATGTGGAACTGTCACAGTCGTCTTCATCATCACTTTCAGTTTCTTCGCTCTCCTTCTTCTTCAGACTCAACATAGGGAGCAGTTTATACTTTACAGTTACGTCGTGATACTGGTACATGAAAGTACTTGAACTATTCTCTAACTGGTTAGAGTAACCTCCGTATATAAATCTACCACCTTTCAAATCCTCTTGCGTTATAATATCTACAGAAAAAGGTACGTACTCTTTCTCCGCTCCATAATAAAGTTGAACAATGTCGGGCTTAAACTTGTCTGTGCTTGTTTGTACGGTCGATTTGGCTCCTTTGAGTGACTCCTTAAAAGTCTTTAATACATAATTGTAGACTTAATAATAATAATCATTTCCAAATTTGTTTTATGAATACGTTTACATCCAAATATATAGAGCATTACATACCAGTTGAGTAGGTGTAGTTTTATCATCAGTTACTCTAAAGCGTTTGCGTAGAAACCAAGCAATCTTGTTACAAAGGTCATAGGCTGATACAGGTGCGTTTTCATGGTCCTTCCATATGCCACTTTTCTTTAGAATATTATACCGTTCCAGTATGGTTTTGAAGGCAAACCTATCGTCAAGATCAGCGCCTTGCAAACTACAATTCCAAATATCATTTGACTTTTTGACTCATTTGAAATATTCTTTATTCATTATCAGGTATCATTCATAATTTTTTTGTTGTCGTTACCCCAGACGAATTGATGGCTTGACGGTATCCTTCATCACGGCGTTCAAAGCTGTCCTCGATTTTTCAATGTTTACTTCTTTACCGGGTTTCACCTCAAGTTTTGTTGGTGCAAAATACATAATTGGAACCTTGACGTCCTCTATAGTGTAGAGGTCTTCATTTGGCAGTCGATGCCAAATTTTAGGTCCATGACCGCCATAGATAACTTTTCCTGCCTCGATATCTTGACCATATATAATGGATGGAAGGAATTGGCCACTGCTTTCAAACGTCTTCTTTGTCACACAAGAAGCGAATTGGAAGGCATCATTTTCCTGTCTATTCTTGCTGTTGTCTGTGATTGCCTTAGTCGAAGAGCTTGCAATTTCTTGTTCCTTCCGCTCCGCCTAAAAATAGTCGCAATATATTGAATTACTGACAAAACAGCTCTAATATACCCTGTATCTTGTAGTAACGTAACTATCTTGATTGTCTTCTTACCTTTATTGGAGGATACATGCATTGTGGTATATCCGTTAATGCCCAAAACACAAAGTCGATAAAGTTTTGCTTTGTCACATGTTGCACTTTTACAAAAATTTTCCGTAGAGCGTCAACTTCTCTGTACGAAACCATTTTGGAGCTATAGACTCAGTTAAAACACAATCAAGGTAAAAAAAATAAGTTCAATCGGCAAAACATGAGCTAACGTTCCGATCACAAATCGATTTTTCTCAAATAGTAACACGTTTCAGAATCGAAATATTGTCTACTATTGTTTTTTTATTTATTTATTTAACACCGACTAAATGCTAGAACAACTGTAAAGGTTCCAGTAGAGTCCGACTACAAGTACATTTGCAATACCAAAATTTTGCATTCCACTTGTAGTTTTGCGTTTATAGTTTCCAATTTGCATTGCATTCCAATTCATACCGTGGTATTTTGGATTGCATTCCAATTCATACTGTGGTATTTTGGATTGCATTCCAATTCATACTGTGGCATTTATAGTCAAATGCCAAATTCCAGATGCATTCATATTGTACTTTCCTATTCTCATGTGGTGTTTAGAGTACAATGCAATGCAAATTCAATGCATCGATTTTGGTGCCAAAATTGGAAGTACAATGCCAAAATCAAGAGTTGAATTCATTTCAACTCTCGAGAGTAGGAAAGTAGGAAAACACAATTGCAAAGTCTAAATTAGCAACATATAGAATGCAATTTCAAATGTGAATTGGAATACAAATTCAACCAGCTTCCTATTTTGCGTTTATAGTTTTCACATTTATAATTGAATTCAGTAAAATGCAAAAACAAAATTTAAGCGTGTACTTGTACTTGGACTCTACGGGAACCTTAATGAACAATTTTGTACTTTTTCCTTAGCAAAACATTTATGTAATCTTATAAACCTCAGAAAAACTCACCAAACTATTCACGTCGCAGCGCCTGGAATTTTTTCTACTGAAAGCAACAACAGTTTTGATAAACGTACTACACCCAAACATTCACAGTTGTTTTAAAAGCTGGATTTTTTAACTTTTTGCAGTAAGCGCCTACCAAAACAATCTGATGTTTGGAGAATAATGAAATACAATAGTGAATCGTTTTTCTTTAATAAGGACACTTGCACTGTTTAAATAAACAACTCACTACTCGCTTCTGTAAATATATCTTCATATACAAATCATGTTTCACGAGTTCAATACAACAGAAAACTAGATGTGTTAGTATTGCCACGGTTACGGTTTCAGTTGAAACTGAAAGCCGGTTTCGGTTACAAATCAAAAACAGAAACCGAGTTTGGTTACGGTTTCCTTTGTAAATTGTTGTTAAAATATTATTCCTGTACGCCTATTCTATCCAAACTTTGAGCAAGAGTTTCTTGTTCATAAATAATGAAGAAATTACATTTAACTTATCATCCTATAAAACCTAACCGTAATTAAATTAGTTATTATAAATCTTCCCGGTATTCATTGTCAAAATACAAAATGGATACTAGAGCTCAAGTAGGAACGTCATGACAAGTAATTTGGTTTCGTAGGCTAGCTCAATACTTAATAAAACCGAATTCGATATAATCGATGAACTAATTGATAAAATTTAATTTGAATTTATTGATTCCAATTTACTAAATGGCAAGTCAAAAAAGTGCTTGCAAAAAAGTTTTCCCCAGTGTGGGAATCGATCCCGCGACCTCAAACCCTTAGATCAGCACGCTAACAAATAAGCCATGGCGTCTGCGCAGGAGCACTTTGGTAAATAGCTGTTTAAAAAGAAAGAATGTAAGCCCGTACATATACACGTACTTACAAGAAAACCGAATCATAACCGAAATCGGCGGTTTTTCAGTGTTAGGTTTTTAAATGTAACCGAACCGAAACCGTAACCGAATTTAAAACCAAACCAAAACCGCCGGTTAACCGAAATTACCGAAACCGTTACAACCCTAGTATGTTGCCCTAAGGGAAACGGAACCATAGGGGTATACGACAGATATAATTTCTTGAATTATTTAACGCTGTAACAAGGCATCCTGAGTATCAAACTTCGTACATATAAATGGCAGACCAGTTGATATATCTTCACTACTATGTAATAAAAAAAAATTCCAAGGTTATTTTACACCCTATTTTGAAGTTAAATGTGATCTTTTTGTCAGGCCTAATATAAATAAACCGTATTATATTTTGAACACAGAAAAGAAAATTATACATTAACAAAATCCTAGCAATATGTAGGTCTAAAGTTATGTATAATCAGAACAATAATTTGAAAGATCAGCTTTGCAAACCCTGGTACATTAATATCCCACAAATAAATGTCAAAGGACCTGATTCAAGGTCTTACAAGTTTGGGACTCAGTAATAATTCTTCAACAACACCTTTTAGTGGTTGCAATTAATAGCCCATTCGAAAGAGCATTTTAAGTGCTATTACACATCTGCTCGGTTTTGTCCCGTTTCGACTGCGCATGGTCCGATTTTCGCAAAACTATTTTGCAAAAACGAGCTTCAGAGCTAATTGCCTGCTACAATAAACATTCAATACTGTGCAACCACAGCTCCAGTGGTTACATATAATAACTCATTTAAACGAGAAACTTGAACACTTTTACACAGCAGTCCCGTTCTCTTCAAATTTGGGTGCGCAGGGTGAGAGAATTTGATTAAAAAATTATAAGAGTGTGAAGGATTAGTGATAACCTGACAGTGGCCCTTTAAGTTATTCAGTTATTCCTTTTTATTCCATCATGTGTGTTTTAGTGTTTTATACCTGAGATGTATATGGTTGGCAACTTTACAGGAATTGCTTTAGAAAAGAAAAGCTACCTCTTACGATTTGTCCTAAATGATTTTTTTTCACAAACTTCGAATTATGCTGTATGACTTTTTCAAAGACATCAAATGATGCTATGTGATTTTTTGGGGCAATTTGAACTTATAGTGCCAAAATGTGTTTCAAAATCTCCTGAATATTTTGGAACCAAAATATTGACTTCAATAAGAATGAATTGCTATTGTTATTTCAGCATCACAAATTTATTCTAGTTATTAATGACCCATTTTATATACTATACTACAATTATTAAAATTTTAAAGCTTAGTTTAATTAATTTAATTAGGTAACACATTAATACAATAACAATATGTACCATTATTATAAGTTTATCATGTAAGGCTGATCCTTAAATTTTTTTTTCACAGCACAGTTTATCAATTTTCTAAAGCTCACCGCTTCATATATAACAGTGACTTTCATGCTAACTCTATTCTATTCATCGCATTTTTATAAAAATTATTTCCAGCAAGTCTAAAACTGTAACTGACGTAATACCTAAGCAAGCGTAACACAAACAACATGAACTTTTAGCTTTTAACAAATTTTTTCATGGCATCTTTTTAAAAAAAACATTTATATGTTACAGGAAGCTAGACCGTTAAATATAAGGAATTACTGCATACTTTTCTCGAGCTTATCACAGGAAACTTGAATAAACTCTGAATAACTCAGGCGCATTTGATATCTCAACTCACGAATTCCTGGCTTATTGAAAATTTGAACTAGTCGGAAAGCTTGATTGACACCTGTCATGAAACGCGTCTTTTCAATATCGGTTCCCTGAGTCTCTAAGTACATCTTAACCTTTTCCAGTGCCCCGTTGCTTTCATTTACGTAATGCTTCAGTGCCTTCTCCACTAACTTCTCGAACTCAAGTAGAGGGGGGAAATGGTCCTTATTCAAGTTCTCGCAGGAAAAGACGTTTGTTGCTATATAAAAGAAAAATATATAACATGTACACTTATTCATTATTTTGAATTGTTTTATCGCTAGAGAAAGCATATCTATGTGTAACATGTAACATTATATTGCTGTGTTTGTCCAACCAACCTTTTCTGATTTGGGTGAGTGTCTTCTTCTCAAACTGAAACTCAATTTTTTCAAATTTGCTCCAGTCAACAACAAAAAATGATGATGATGATATTTTAAATTCTTCAAAATACTTCCGTGCATTCTGGAGGTCGTCAGGAAGAGAACCGGTGTTTGCACCACTTTGATCTGCTGGTATTTTTGCTTCATTTTGTAACCGAATCTCTACAGGCAAGACAAACGTAGCTTAATAAAATAGCTATTATTGTGTATAATATCAACTCTACATAAAAATCAATAAAAAACCTACGATAAAATTGAAGAAGCAAATACGTAAACAATCCATTAAAGATAGCTTTAAGCTTTATGTCGTCCTTAACAGTTTTGGACCTGTGGTTCTCATGCTCCCTGATAAGCTGTTTTAAAGGACTAATCCTTTTAGATTTGGCCTGCATGTTTTTTGCAACTTTATCGGCAAAAACGTTTCGAGCATTCTTGGCTATGTTTTTAAGATTAACATCATGCTTTGGTTTCTTAGTAGGATCACGGTCTGAATACTCAGCGCATTGTAAGTAAATATTATTCAAAGTTTCATATGACAGTTTGTGATCTCCTGCTATGACACAAACTGCTTTTCCAATTGCTTCAAATAACTCCTTCCCGTTCCATTTCACTTGTTTACTGTCCAAGTTCTTCTTTTCTTCTTCTTCTATTTTCTTTGTCATCTTCTTTTCTAGTTCAAACAATGCATCAAATAGTTGTCCGAAAGTCTCAGAATTCCACGTTGTCCAGGTAATTGCGAACTTGAACGGGAAGTAGCCTATGCAAATTGCAAAGTATACATAATAGTTTGAAGTTTCACCTGATAAAGCTGACAAACCTTACATTCTTCGCTAGCATTTCCGGCGGAATCCAGCGTCGTGGTACTAGTGGGTCCTGCATCTGCATCCATTGCCTCAACTGGGATGATTCCTGAGTCAGGGATCACATCTGCATTCCTTTTTCCAAGAGGAGTTTTAAACTGCTTTGCAACATTTGATGCAGCTCCCACTGAAATTTTTCGCTTGTTCATGTTGACCTGTTGCTACTCTTTTATTACTTAATATGCTGAACCCCAAAAAATTAATAGAATTAAGCACACGTATAACCAAATGCAAATCCAATATTAAGTCATGGTTTTACAAAATTTACTTTGCTAATTATTTTAGGATATTGGGTACCTAATTACACCAAATGAAAAATCCAGTTTACCTATATAGTTGCTAAATCTTTAAATAGTTGGTAATTTATAATACAACGACCAATCGTCTAAATTCACTTTCAAAGCGGTTAAAATGTAGTACAGCATAAAAAGGGTATAAAAATATTACAACTACGCATAAGGAGTCTTCGAATTTAAACAATTCTTAATGTGTATTCAGCACGAATCTTGCTGCAAGTTAATTTTAGGAAAGATTTTACGTTTTCGAAGCTCCAGAGTCCTAACGTGTATTCAACCAAAAAAGATTGCAAACGACGTGGCTTTCAAACAATACTATTTTACACCTTTATACATCAATAAAATAATACAAACGACGTGTTTCATTCTATTAAATTCTGAACGTGTATTCAACAAGAAAAGGTTACTAAAGACGTGTCCTCTTACCTAAAGAATTCAAGATCGTCCACCAACGTAAACTTGAGACATCAGATGTGTCTTTTAGCCAAGACAATGCTAAATGTAAAGGGCCATATTCAAGTTCTCACTACACTGGGCCCCTGCCTTACCTTTTCAAGTACAAGCAGAATGGTTACAATTTATAGCTCATTCGAAAGAGCAACTCAAGTACTAATATGCCGCAGTTCAATTATGTCCCGAATCTCTTGCGCATGGTCCGATTTTTGCTAAAGAATTTTGCAAAAATCCAATTCAATAGACATTACTATACTATATTAAAACCTAGTATCTTCGTAACAACAAGTAGAATGGTTACGAATAATAACTCATTTGAAAGAGCAACTCAAGCACTATTCGGCCACACAACAGGTGTGTCCCGTATTGATTGCGCATGGTCCGATTTTTGCAAACGTATGAGGTTTTCATATAGCATAGTATTGTCTGGTGAAGAGGATTTTTGCAAAATATTTTTGCAAAAATCGAACCATGCGCAAGAGATTCGGGACATAATTGAACTGCGGCATATTAGTACTTGAGTTGCTCTTTCGAATGAGCTATAAATTGTAACCATTCTGCTTGTAGTTGAAAAGTTAATGCTGGGGCCCAGTGTAGTGAGAACTTGAATAAGGTCTTTTCACAAGAATTTATTACTAACCACGTTGATTCCAAGAAAAATTTTCTAAGCTTGTATTCAAGAAACGTTTGTTACCAGCTACAAATATTCCTGCCGATGATATTCAAAACGTATATTTAACCAAAGATGGTCACTTGTGTTGAAACCGAGATAAATCAACACGTACTTGAATTATTTCTGTTTGCAATAGGATGGTTCCCCCAACCAAAGTTGCATAAACGAGACAAACACTAAATATTATATGTGTGTTCAGTTTTCCACTAGAACGGAACAAGCAAGTAAGATTGTTTACTAAACACAAATGGCTTGTTAGAACTATGAACTATTCAGTCCGTGGTAGGTTTTTTAAATATGAAAAAAGCAAATTTCCAAAGTTAATATCTGTTGTTAAAGTACTTCTTTCTAGACAATGTTGGTTGTCTAATGCAAACTACAATACTTGTTTACTTCCTTGTTAAACAACTTTTGATGATTTGATTTGCTTGTTAAACCTACGTCATTGTATTTTTTCAGTCGGGTGTAAAATTAATAATGGCGCCGCCCTTTATGTCGTAAAGCGCCGGTTTAGTATTTAAATACGACAATTTCAATTGCAAAAACCTTTTTCCACACAGAACTATGAAAATGAATGTGAATATCCAAACAATGTGAAGAGAAAAAATTTTGTGGTAGACACAACTAGTAAAAACAAAAGGAAGTACTCTAACTTTTCAGCCAAATTCAAGAGCAAATGTATTGTGCAGAGAAAACCAACAAATATGTAAGCGAGTATCCCTGTTTTGTTGATAAGTCACTTTTATGAGCAAAATGTTTGAGTCGTAAGAAAAACTAGCAAAATCGAAAATGAGTCGTTACTAATATTAAATCCTTCTTATTTGTACAAGTTTAGGCGTCATTCATAGAGTATCGTACGGCCAAAAACTTTCCTAATAGCCCAGCGCTTTGTTTTCAACTAACAATAGTTTTAAAGTGTCCACTATAAGTGTGGCAAGTACGTTAAAAATTAAATCCTTGCCGCTCATAACAAACTAAAAAAGAGTATAGTGTAAGAGAATATTTTTTGTTGTCAATTTATTTAGTAAAGCACGCTTTTATACATTGAACGTAACAACTTGAAACGCTTGCGAATTCAATTAATAGTAAAATATAAACTTTTCAAAAACTAATGCGATAATCTATGCTTAATACTATAGAACGTTCATAAACTATATATTACACGTTAGTAAAAATTGAATACATTCTTTCCGTAAAAGTGGTAACAGCACTGAAGCATCAGAAAAGCTACATCCGAAAACCGTTCAAATATTCCTGATAAAGAGACATTAGGTGGGCCTCTGTGCACTCAATAGGTGTGTCTACACTCCTGTTTGTTTCAACCATTCGTATTTGGTGCAATTCTTCTAAAATTTCCAAATCTTTCCAGTTTTCATAAGTTTCCCGGGTACCTTGACTGAATTCTGCTGCTTTCAATTCCTCAAGCGACGTTTCTGCTTTAAGTAGCTCTTCTTCATACGTCTTCAACTTTTCAGCTAAACACGATCGCTCTTCTTGGCATTGTTCAAATTGTGTTTTTGTTGCATTTTTCAATAATCTTGCCAACATCCATGCCTCAGGTTGAGTGGGAGGTATAACTATGCAAAACAAATTATTATATTATAGAATTGAATAAAAAGATTTGCGTAATTGAATTTGAAATTCTTTTTTAACTTTTCCATTGTTACAAATACCGCAAATAGTCGAAGATTTTAAATAGTGAACAGTAAACCATGGAGAGTCATCCAAATTTACAGGAAGTTTTTCGAATTTTTCCCAGTTAATACGTAAATAATTGCTGGATCCTTCCTTAAAATTGCGAAAGTAGTTTACAATGTTTGGCAAATGATTTTCAATGTCAGCATTGGTGATAGCCGATGGTACAACCATGGCAATCCTTATACCTAGAAACATATATAAACCGCTAACTACATTTAATGTAATCCAAGTGCGCAATTTTGTGGTAGCATAAATTTCCTTTTAAAATGACTTACACAAAGCTTTGTAGATGACGTAGCTGACGAAACCGGAAACTATATAGTTATCAACATGCCTGTCGCTGGTGGGCTTAGCAATGCCTATGTACTTCAAAAACGATCTGTGGAGGTTAGAATTCAACTTCACGTCTGCTTTGGCAACAAATGTGGCAGCAAAACTGCTAGCAACGTTGCGACGCTCAGACTCGTTTATAGCGTCGTTCGAGTACATTAAGTTGAAACTTTCGGTGACATAGCGATCTTTTTCGAAAAAGGAAGCAACAGCATGTAGCAAATTCTCAATGAATTTTTTACCGTTGTTCTTAAACGTTTTAGAGGATGCACCATCAAAAATTTGATTAAATAAATTTCCAAGTTCTTTCGCAGACCAGAATGTTGAAACAATGTGAATTGATTTGAACTTGGAAGTCTCTAATAGTGTAAAAAATATTGTTAAATAGTTTTCTGCTTGTTTGTGTAAAAAAGAAATGACGAAAATCATTTTCTTACTCGTATTTTTTCTGTTTTTGGGATCCAATTTCTTCTTTACTTTTGAAGACAAAGCAGCCAGTTGTTCAGGGGAATTTACTTCAGATGCCCTAAGGTCTGTAGTTGCCTTACTGGTTGATGTGACCTGGGCGTCATCGTCACTGTTACTGTCCGTGTCAACTTCCATTTCCTCCCCATGTTGGTCGTCTGGAAAAGTTCCATCATGAATGCGTATGCTACCTCCATAGTTATTAAAGGGAATTGGTTCGGAAGTACTAAAAACGTTTCTCGTATCAGTGTCCAGAATATCCATATTTTTAATCTAGGAGCGTCGATTTCTTCCAAACCAATATTTTCAAATTCCTTGCTAGCGGTTGACTGAGAAAATTTTTGCGACGTGCAAGAAAAAATCAGATTATCTGGCACTGGCTCTATTGTAAAATCATCGTCACGCTGCATATCTTCAAGGCCAATAAGGCCGTCAAAATTATACGGAATGTCCGGATATTCCTCCATTTCTTTCAATTCATCTTTATCAAAAAAAATTTCATATATTAAAACACAATTCACAACATTCCTTAAAACCATCCTAGTTAAAAACTTCCTTCACAAGTTCATGGTTTATTTTCACGAAAATTTGATCATCTAAAATACTTGAAGTTGAAATTGGGAAAATATCATATATATTATCATATATATATATTTTTCTTTTTGTACATGTATATATTACATTAAAGAGCAGGTAAGGATCCACTGCTGTTGGATTAGTATTCATATTGACTGTTTTGATTCTGTGAATCATAACTTAATAGGTGTCGGTGTCAAGGCGTATGCCTGGAGTGCAGCTAGTATTTCTATAGTTCCGAATAAAATACCCTAAAGCTCAAAAGTTGTATTCAATTCATATTCATAAGTAAGCAGGTGTTTTTCAAGAAGCAAAAAAAATCAAAACTTATATTCAACGTAAATTCAAAATGAAACACGTAGCGATTATTAAAGCAAAAATTCTAAATCATTATTCAAATAAATGAAAACAACGCGGTACGTACTATTTACCATCAAATGTTAAAAACCTTTACTTGTCAAAATATTTAAAGGTATTATCATTAATCATTAATTCCAAACCTTTATTCAACAATACAAAACTACGCGATCTTTAATACCTGAAGTTAAAATTCCAAACTTTCATAGAACAAAAAACAACGTGACAATAAAAATTCAAGTGTATAAAATTTTCGTCAAGAAAATGAATTAATGTCATACGTACTTTTTGTTATTACAACACCTGCGCCACGTCTATTAGTTTATCTTAATACCCAAAAGATTCTAAACTCGAATTCAACCAAAACTAATTAGGAAAGACAAACCATTCGAAACGAGAAAATTCCAAACTTGTATTAAATTAAATTTTGTAACGAAATACGTAAATATAGAAGCAAAGAATTCTAAACTCGAATTCAACCAAAACTAATTAGGAAAGACAAACCATTCGAAACGAGAAAATTCCAAACTTGTATTCAATCAAATTTTGTAACGAAATACGTAAATATAGAAGCAAAGAATTCTAAACTTGAATTCAACCAAAACTAATTAGGAAAGACAAACCATTCGAAACGAGAAAATTCCAAACTTGTATTCAATCAAATTTTGTAACGAAATACGTAAATATAGAAGCAAAGAATTCTAAACTCGAATTCAACCAAAACAAATTAGGAAAGACAAACCATTCGAAACGAGAAAATTCCAAACTTGTATTCAATCAAACCTTGTAACGAAATACGTAAATATAGAAGCAAAGAATTCTAAACTCGAATTCAACCAAAACTAATTAGGATAGAAGACAAACCATTCGAAACGAGAAAATTCCAAACTTGTATTCAATCAAATTTTGTAACGAAGTACGTAAATATAGAAGCAAAGAATTCTTAACTCGAATTCAACCAAAAATTGTTACTGGAGACGATTATCTCAATACCAAAATATATCTGAATTGTATTCAATCGAATCTTGGTAAACAACACGGAACTAAAAAATCAAAAAAAAAATCTCAATTCGTATTCAACTAAGATGCATTAGGAAATTTGAAATGCAAAAAGCTTTCGAAAAAATTTAAACTTGTATTCAACCAAAAATCGTAACAAAAATCGTACCTTTCAATGCCAGATACTCCAAACCCGGATTCAATCAAAATTCATAACAAAACAAGTCTAATTTGAAGCATCAAATTCGAAACATATATTCAAGCAAAACTTGTAACCAAACAGAGCTATCGAAGCAAAAACTTCTTAACCCTTAACGAAAATGAATGAAAATGCTTATCCAAAACACATATACATGCTTATATCAAAACAAAAAGTTCCAATCCTTTATTCCTTAACCGAATTTCATAACGAAACACACAGTTGATTTTTCTAATACATTTTGTCGGACAATGGTGTTCAAGGTTTCTTGTGTATAATACAAACAAAAACAGTACAACATGTGTGTGTATATACAATTTAATCAATTTCTGGAACAAATTATAGCTCTGAAAGGTCAAATACAAAGTATCTGACAGCAGAGTTAACGCTCAAGCAGCCCGGCATACATGCTAAACTTTTAAAGTTTACAAACTATTGCCGTAGGTCGTTTTCCCATACAGACGTAAGCATCTCAGCAACTACTTCTACCGAAGTATCAGCGGCAATACACCCGGAGTCAGTCAACCGTTTCCGAGCTGCTTGAGTATCTTCCACTATGGAGTGTGCTTCTTCAGCATCTGTTTTACACTTTTGTAGTGCTTCTTGCTCTTCATCTTTGAAGCAAAGCTGATTCCTTGAATGCATAATTTTTTCTCGAAGCTCCTTTACATGCCTTTGAAGTTCAATCTTCCGTTCCACATTCCCTTGCCAAATTTGCTCAACCCGCAGGATTTTCTTGCAAATTATACTAGGACTGTCCTCACTTATTTTATCTGTGATATCTGCAAAAAATGGAAAAGTCGATTAAACTGATTGCCGTAGCATAATATATATATATACACATTTATATATAAGTTTAATATTGCTCTAAATAAATACCTGAAGACACAGAATACAAGGCATCACAAACAACCTGAGATTTATCAAGGTGATCCACACAAAATCCTGCTTGCTCAAACTTTATCCAGTTTATAATAATATATTCAGCCGAATGTTTCTTAAATTCTTCGTAGTACGCCGAAGTATGTCGAAGATTAACGGCGAGTGCCTGATTAGTCCTGTTTAAAGAAAGCCTGTCACATGGAGCTCCATGAGCGCGTCCTACAATTTTTAGTTCAAATGGTTTTAAATTTTATGTTTTCATTTTAAAGATACGTATACATCTATACAACAAATAAATCTATGACATAATATATATATATATATATAGATTATACCCGCAAAATGCAGCGTTATATAAGATAACAGACCAGAGATGATGTACTGTGCAGAATTTAACCTTCTTGTGTCAAGTCTAACACCCAAAAACCCCTTTAGCATCTTTTTGCATCCCTTTATATCAGCAAGACGACGTGCAAAATCTGTCCACTTTGCTGCAAATTTCTCTTTTTTTTCTTCAATGAGCTCCTTTTTTTCGGTGAATTCGCTCGAGTACATCACATCAAAGTCAGACGCAATCATATTGGAAAAACTCCTTAGAGTTTTGAGAAACGACTCTACTAAAACTTTTCCAGCATTGTCGAACGGGTCCATAACATAGACAAGAAATTTGTCTAACAGCTTTCCAAAGTTGTTAACATTCCATTCGTTTCCTTCCAAAGCTTCAATATCGTCATCTTTGATAATCTCACCTTCAAAACGCCATTGTAATTATTAAAGTTTTAAAGATTATTTGGACTATAGAAAAATACTTACATTTGAATTCACATTAAAAATTCACTATTTATTTATTACAATACCACCGCTTAGATAAGTTTCACAATTTCCTTACTTCTCAACTTGGGCCGCTTTCTTGCCTTCCCATCTGGACTGCTTATGATTTTGTCGTCTTTGTTACTTGGCTCTCTGTCGCTAGGCTCTCTGTCATTTGGCTCTCTGTCACTTGGCTTTCTGTCACTTGGGTCATTGCTGTCGGCATTTTTGTCTGCCACCTTCATTGTATCCATTGCAGGAACTACGTCCATTTTTTAAACGCAGTTTGATATGCACCAAATACGATTTTTTCTAGTTAAAAATTATTAAATATAATGTGATAAGCTAAGCTAAGCTAAGCTATAAGTTGACCCTATTACACTAAGTTACGAACACACAGGATACCAAAGCACATTCTTTATACGGTTTGGCTTTAACAGACTCTGAACTACAACAGAAGTCAAAGATGACAACTGATATGTTCTAATAAATAATTAACTAGAGTTCAATAGTACGAATAAAGCAATCATGGCTTTCTCAAATATTTCAAGCATGTAAAGTGACAAACTGTCTTTGCAGCTTTATTGCAAATTGCGACATCAGTCACTTTCAGTTCTGAAACACATTTTATCAAAACTGTGAACTACCGGCTCAGCTTGACCAAACTACAACAAAAATCCCACGCGCCAAACAAAATTTGTCAATCTGGAATATTTTTATAATCTGCAAAAATTTTATCTATGTAGTTTACACGTGAATTTACAATATACTACCAACATTCCGGTGCCGCACTAAATAAGTAATCTGCAAAAATGTTATCTATATAGTTTACTCAAGAAGCAAAACCAATTAAAATCTCATGTACCAGACAAACTATATATAATTTACAAGGATAGTATCTACTTGACTTTGATCAAAACTTCATGTGCTAGAAAAAATAAATAATACGAAATACGAGGCTATTGCGTCTATTAACACAAGAAGCTCAATTCAACCAAAATCATTTGTGCCGAACAAAGGATATTGTCCAAAAGTTTGGTATTTACTTGCCTCAATCCGCAAAGGTAGTAGTACAACTTGGTTTTAAAAAACAAATCAACCAAATCGATTTAAATCTGTGAGACAACAAAAATCTGGCTTAAGAGACCCAGCATTCTATTGCAGCATTCTATCCCTGTGACCGAATGACTTGAACTTTGCGTAAAGTTTCGCTATATTCTCTAAATCGTCTGTGCCAAATTTTGATGCAATCGCTATTAAGCGTAATCGCTACTTATAAACAGATTGGTGGCTAGGGTATATGACGCATCTAGAAAAAAGAGATAGCTAAGCCCGCGGGTTTCTACATTTAAACCCGCCGGGTTAGGTTAAAGTGGATAATAAAGGGTTTTAGGGTTTTTACGGGTATTAATGGGATTTAATTTTTTATGCATGCATGTATAATAGAAAATTGCGCCATTTATGGATTTAAATTATCCATGGGGTCTTAATATTAGCCAAAACCCCAGCCCGACCACGTGCGGGGTGGTGGCGTTAAAGCTCGGCTCGGAATTTAACCCAAGGGCCATCTCTGCTTTAAAGTACACATGGTTGTTCAAACTAAAAAATAATGCATAGGTACAATTTTCTTTCAGAATTCATTCTCGCATTAAAATTTAATAACAGATTTTCATAAGTTTATGTACAAGAGAAATTCTTATCTTCTATAACTGCAAGTTTTGCTTAGCTAACACGTTACGGAAAAAACACAAATCTTCTAGCACAACTATTTAACAATAATCGTATTGAAGAAACTAGTTTAACATACACTACCGTTAGAATACACATGTTGAAAACCGGTTTTGGTTCCAAAAATTATTTTAGTTTATTCATCCATCTTCTGTTTCTTTGCGCTTGTCTCCATTAGGTCTATTTCCAACAATCTTGAGGGGTTACAAGGATAACGAGACTTTAGTTTTCCAGTTGGACCCATAGATGATTCTTCCGTTACAAATGCTTTCATAGCTTCTTGTTTTTTACCAAATGTGTCCTTTTAAATAATAATAAAATCAGTTTTAGAATTTTGATATAAACCTGTAAAGTAAAATCACTTACTCTAAACAATAGAATTACTTGAATTTGCTTCTCACCATTGATATATTCAAGTTGTCTTCTTGCCGACGAACATACTTTGAAGTTTCATGTTTGATCTCGGCAGAGGCCAAACGTTCTCGCTCTGATGCTTCCATCATGGATTCCAGATTTAGTTTCCCATACTTTTCAATTGAAATTTTCAGAACAGCGTCATTTTTACTAAGACGCAAAAAAGCAAGTATCAAAAACACCGCTAAATTTAGACTGCTATAACTACTTTGTCATACAAATTTCCTTAACAATGAAAACCTACCTGTTGATTCCCCTTTGGATAGCATTTCTCGCTGCATTCTTATGCCTTCCAATCGCTTTTTTTGCCGCCATGACTGGCATTAAACACTGAACGAAAAATCATACCCAAAAATTCCATTATATTAAAGCAATGTAAATTAGCTTAAAGTTTTAAGATACATTTTATAAACAAAGCAATCCCTTTTAACCTTTAACTCTTCAGCCCGTGTCAGTTCGAACGTAGACGTTACTATTTCCCTTCTTTTGTTCTCTGCGTCCCGTTTTTTCAATGAAGCAGTTCCATTTTTAAAGCATTCATGCTGCCACAGCAATAAATCTGATTCTTTCGGCAAGTCGTGAGAAACATCACACAACTTAAAATGAAGTTCATCATTATTTGCAAACCTCACTTTTGCCGCAATTTGTGCGATTTCGTTGTCGATGATGTAGTACGGCTGCTTTAACTCGACAGTGTCAATTATTTGTCCAAGCTGCACATTCATAATTACATTTCTAAAAATGATATTCAATGTTAATAGGAAAATATTTACCTCAAAGATGTTGTGTTACCTCAAACTTGTAAATCCGTGCACTAAAATCCCTGAATCCAAATAACGCCAAACGGTTCCTAATAAGGTCAGCAAATGTTTGCCTCCGTGCGTCTCTACGAAAATACAACAGTTAATTCTCATTAATTATCATTAACAATGCTTTCTTAGTGTCCCTTCCTTAAACCTACAGAGCAATCGTTCTCCTATTTATGCAAAGGGTTGTTAAGTCGTCCAACGTAGCATGTAAGCTCCTCCACAGCAGCCTGTAAGCAAAAAGTAACGTGTTACACTTATGTTATAAAGAAACTCATAACGACGCAAATGAAACCATGAAAAACCTACCAGTCGCTATATTTTTGCTTCTTCCTTTGCTCTTCCACTTCAAGCAGTTCACGCAGTTCCCGCTGTTTCTGCCTAATCAACACTTCATACGCTGGAACCAAGTTAATATCGGGTAAACTCACGGGATCCGGACACAGCTTCTTGCTTTGTTGCTGCGACATGCTTATGCACTAGAGATTTTGTAAAAAATCAACATTAGAAATTCTACCAAAAAACAATACGCATATTTATTATCTTTGGTAATGGCACTCAATGGCAGTACAAGAAGAACAAGTTTATATTGGTTTGAAAATCAAGTTTACCCAGTAAATCAGACAATTTTGGTTCAAACTCTATTTACAAATAGAAAACTAAAAGTGAGTCTATAACTTTTGACCTTACCAAGTTGACCGATGCGTAATGCGCAAACACATATTGCCTACTCAACTAACCCACCCAAAAAATTGTTTATTCCAGTGAAAGTTAAAAAACGGAATACGTGCCAATCTTTACGGAAAATTCCAAACTTAAATTCAACAAGAAAAAACAACTAAAGACGTGTATTATCTCACGGTAAATTTCACTTATATTCAACAATCAAACACAACTAAAGACGTATTCTCTCACGGAAAATTTGAAACTTAAATTCAACAAAATAAACGAACCAAAGACGTACCTTCTATATCAGTAAATTACAACTTATATTCAACAAGTTGGAAGTACGAAGGAGACAGCTTCCCACACTGAAAATTCCAAACATATATTCGACAATATATGAAAACTAAATACGTAATCTCTCTCACGGAAAATTCAAAACTTAAATTCAACAAGAAAAAACAACTAAAGACGTGTATTATCTCACGGTAAATTTCACTTATATTCAACAATCAAACACAACTAAAGACGTATTCTCTCACGGAAAATTCGAAACTTAAATTCAACAAAATAAACGAACCAAAGACGTACCTTCTATATCAGTAAATTACAACTTATATTCAACAAGTTGGAAGTACGAAGGAGACAGCTTCCCACACTGAAAATTCCAAACATATATTCGACAATATATGAAAACTAAATACGTAACCTCTCTCACGGAAAATTCGAAACTTAAATTCAACAAAATAAACGAACCAAAGACTTACCTTCTATATCAGTAAATTACAAACTTATATTCAACAAGTTGGAATTACGAATGACGCAGCTATCCGCGCTGAAAATTCCAAACCTAAATTCTACAAGACAGAAAAGCAAAGGACATACCTTCTCTTGCGGAAAATGCCTTCCTAACGTTCAACGAAACATAAAACCAAAGACGCAGATTCCATCACGGATAATTTAAAACTTGTATTTAACTAAAAGTAAGAACGATGAACGTACGATACCTCTTAAATTTTAATGCTTAAATATAACAGGATAGAACAAAAGAAGGGTTTACATACCCAAGTTTTTCTTTGTTTTAAGGTTGCGGACCAAGGAAGATGAATAACATGGAACGAGAGACAACGTCTCACAGCATGTCACCTTCCTTCTCTATTTAGCTTCCTTGTTGCGGACTGTAATTTAATAACAACGTCCCTTGTTTACCATGTATTTTTGACGCCATTCACTGCTTAAAAGATGTCACTGCTGTGACTGCCCTGTAAGAATCCATTTTACATACTGCTTTTGCAAAAAAATTAAAGAAGTCTTAACGTTTGCCTTTTTTTAAATGCTCTCAAAGTAAACAAGAGATGTAATTGTTAAGTTACAGCCCGCAGCCTTAAGGCATTTTGTGGCAATTTTAGAACTGACAAGCTACTTTTAGTCTTTTATCAATCTAAATTTTCGTTGTCTAAGGTATGCAAGTACGTATTACAGCAATGTGTTACCAATTGCTACACCGTCTTGTTTAGCCGTTAATAAATGTTACAGGAAATATATTGTTTTCTAACAACAAAAATACATTAATGTTTATTTTCTTTTATTTACACTATTTATGTTACTAAATTTTGGATCAGTATGTACTAAATTTGAATTCCAGAAATCATGCTTAATATTTAAAGTTTTGACAAACACAAAAGTAAGAATTTATTCAAACAAAAACTAAACAATGAAGTTGAGTTTACTTTAACTCTGAACTGAACCTACTACATTTATATTACCTTCACTTCAAATTCTCCAATAAGACACACAGTCTGAAAGTTTTAAATACAACCCAAAAATGGTATTAATACATATAAACAGTCAATCTTTTAAAGTCATTTTGGTTTTCAAACAATAAACTTACCCGTACACGCCTCTTCCAATCTCAACAAGTTCTTGGTCACTACTCTTCATAAAGCTAAACAATTTTTCGAATTCGTGTTGGTATTTTACGCGCGAGTTAGGAAAACTTCCCGACAAATGCTTCTTTTCCGCCGGCTTTTCTGCACACGTCTTTTCCTTTAGTTGGAATAATTGCCGAAAGATTCTGCAACATTTATCAAACAATAGTTATTTACTAGTGTATTGTTAATATTGGATTAACTTTTGTTTCAAACATCTGTGTTATTTGTTACACTTACGACAAGAACCAATACGCCTGCTCCTTGCGCTGCTCAGTTGCATCAACTTTTTTTGAAGCAATGTCCACAACATGCATTGCCGTTAAGAGAGCTCTATTTATGTCAGTTTTGATGGTTCTTGACTTCTGTTTAGGAGAAAATTTAAATCTTATTTCAAATCACTGGCAAATACATACATGTTAAACAAAAGGCATCCGAACAGAGAATTACTTGTGGTAAAGCGGCAACATGAACAGCACCATGTTGTGCCTTCACATCTTTTACGGTCAACCCACCACGTGCATTTTTTTCACTGGTGTCAATTGTTACGACTTTGGCAACAACCTGTCCTTCAGAAGCAGTGCATAAAGTATCATCCTTACAAGCAAATGTCACAGACTTCTCCATGCAAAGTGCATTAACAACTTCTTGTGTTGTTCGAACATTTGCATTTTCCTGTTTAGCCAAACCCGGGGATTGTTGTTCTGGCACAATTCCTGCAACTGTCAAACCAGTATCAAGGCAGCTATTTTCCTTTTCTTCAGTAGAAGTTTGTAAAAATTTGCCGTTTTCCTGTTGCTTGTTGTCAGAGTGAGCTACAATAACTTGTTTTTCAGTTGCATGTTCCGTAGTACCTTTTAGCGCGGAATTTTCCAAAGCACTTGTATCTGATTTAGCAAAATGTTTGTCTGTCATGGGGATATCACTGGCTAACTTTGAATTCATCGAATCATTGCAGTCATTTTCCGTACTGATTCTGACTTTCTTTACAACACCATCAGCAAGGGTATTTTCTGTGACTTGCTGAGACATTGACTCTTCCGCGCTATATGTTGTACCAAATTGGGTTAAGCATGGCAGGACGTCATTTGATTCTGCTAACTTAATCCTTTTAGGGATTGGGGAACAACAGTTGTCAGACTCCGAAATTGCTTGTTTGTTTTGCTCGTCAAGTTGGTTTCCAGTTTTCTGATTTTCTCGAGTAGTAGCTTCTTGTTGTGTTACGTTTTTGCATGTTTGGTTTGCAGTGACGTCCAAATGCTTTGATTCATCGTTGCATGTGGTGTCCATTGCTTCTTCCTTAACTTCCAATTTTTCAAAAAACGAATCGTCGCCGTCTGTGGGAAACTCACCAGCACTCGGATCGTCAGCTCTCTATTGCGAAGAAGAACAAACCAATTTAATATAACCAACGCGTAAAAACTATTATTGCTATTCCAAGCGAATAACAGATATTTTTTAAATTATATACATTAATTGTCGTATAAATTCCATTCATATCAAAGTATTGTTAAACATATAAGTTGAATAATCTACACATTAAAATAGAATTTATTAATATTATTTTACAATACTTACACGTCCCGCAGTATTATCCCTCATTTGCTCCTTGCACTTTTGTTTAAGATCAATAATGTTATCTTCAAACGAGATAGATGGATTAAACAACTGTAGTAAAAGAAATTAAAATAACATTGAACTCCCTTCAATCAAAACATAGATACTATTATTAATTAGTTTCATTTTTTTGTTTTGCTACGTCGCACCTTGTAATTGGTAAAAAACACGGATTTCCAGAATTCTCGGGAGTCCAAACAGTCCTTTTGGTGGCTTTCTAAAAGCTTGGAAACCTCAGCTTTCTGGTCTTTTGGATTTACTATATTTACCTGTTAAAAAGTTTTTAAACGAGAACAATGTTTTAATATAAATCAGTGCAGTCAGCAGGAAACTTATTAGAAAAACATTTGAACCGTTGTTTTAAACTCTTTAACCAGGTTAACAAAACTTTGCATGTCAAAGCTTATCAAACAAGTATAAACCAAATCCTTTCCAAACACGCAACAATTGTAAAATTCTATTGTCAAAAATAAACGCTTACGTACATTAATCAGGTCTCTAAACTGATTGGCCGCCTCAACCTTGTATCCGTATTCTTGCAACCTTCCGTAAACTTTGTCACGAAAGAAAGCTTTTAATGCCGCGAGGTCAAATTTGTAAAAAACCTATAACAATCCGGTAAACATCGTTAAAAATATTTCACTTATCGCAACAACAATGTCATAACAGAACAATCATCATCGATATTTACGGTATGTCAAAAAAAAAAAATTCAACATCAGCACAAACCAAAATGTTTTACCTCGAGTGATCTGAGCTTTGTCCAGAAATCATTGTCCGAAATATTGCAGTTGAGTATAGTTTTGTCGGTCAGAATATACTCAACTAATTGTACAACCAAAACATGTGTATTATAGGCATCCAGCTGATTGGGATCTACAAATTTCCCACCTTTGTTTTCTGCTGGGAAAAGGGCCACAGTTTGGCAGTTACACAAATTTCGGAGGGACTTTTCCTGTCGACTAAAATCGGCCTTCTGTGTGTCTAAATAATTTCTGACTATTCTATCACTGACAACACCTTCTAGTAAATCTGATTTGCCATCTTCGGTTACACCTGCAAAAATTCCAATACTCTCCTTTGCCATCTCCAACTTTTTCCACGGACACGTGTCACAATGCCATTTAACTTCCATTATAATGGTTTAGAAAATAATCCTTATGTTACAAGATCAAAAAACAACAAGGTGTTAAAGTCTCTACTTTGTTTTTAATTTTTCAACCGAGGTCTTAAGGTAATGTAAAGAGTAATAAAAATCTTGCAATAAATTTAAATACACTGGTCACTGTCTACTTTAAAATCCAGATTAGGAAACGAAATGTATTAACCATTTTACTGACGTACCAAAACCGAAACTCCGATTAAAATTTTGCTCATGACAATCAGTTAAAAAACAAAAACTAACAACATTTTTACACTAATTTGCAAAAACCACAACTCTAACCAAAACAGCCTGACAATAGATTCAAATAGGAAGGGTAGAAACTAGTCTTGAATGGCATACCAAAACTAATAAATACTAAATAAATTTAAAAAACGAAAGGTATAATCTATTTTGTACTGATCTGCCAAAAACCAAAACTCCCACCAAAATTTCTGTGCCAGATAATACATTAACATACAAATTTGTTTATTGTGGTAGTGGTACCTAACCAACAATCTTGTATTTTTTATAACTATTTGTAAAATGACCGCGTTATATGGATCCACCGGTCTGCAATAAAACCAAATGAATGAATGAATTAATCCTACCCCAGTTTGTTTGCTAGACATCAAATTTAAAAATAAACTTTATCATTTCTCCTTATAATAGTATTGTAGATTTTGAATGTGACTTTAGACCCTGATGACCGAATGGCTTAAAGGTTTTGAATTAGGTACCGCTTTGCATAGGTCATTTTCTTGCCAAATTTCGGAAAAAACGGTTATACCGTTCCATAGAAAAGCACGAACAAAAGGAGGGCAATAGAATAGAATAGAATAGAATATCTCTTTATTCAAGTGTCTTCCCAATACAACACTACAGTCATAATAACAATGTAGCATATCACAGTAATCAGTACCATGTTTTTCAATTAGTGACACCATAATATTATAAAAATCTATATAAAAAGCTCTTATTAAAACAATATTTCGTTAGTTGCTCTATTACTACACACAAAATCTTTCATATAATCCTTTGAACAGTTCAGACCTAGTGTGAAGTCTCTAGGCAGGCTATTCCACATTTTCACAGATTTATATGTTAATGAATTTTTAAACGTTTCAGATTTGAAACTTGGAATTATTTTAGTTTTATACGGTTCAAATAACTTATCAACATTAGCAGTCATTTTACATATTTCAACCTCCTGTTTTAAAACTTTTTTCAATATTACATAATCACGCCTTTCACTGACGGTCATAAAATTGCATTTGGTTAGCACATCATTATTTATGCATATTTTCACACGCCTAAATTTACCTCGTTTCTTTTTCGATCTTAACAAATTTGGATACAAAAAGTGCAGTAAAAATCTATTAATCTTGTTTTGAAGCAATTTTAACTTTTCCTCACTCTGCACCGCCCATATTTCTATTCCGTATTCAATTACTGAATGGACGTATGCATTTATCATTGCCTTCATGGTATGTTGGTCGAAGTATTTTTTATTTCCTGCAAGATATTTTAAACGCTGAGACACTTTCTTTGATACCATATCATAGTGCTTATTGAATGTCATAGTGGGTTCAAACCATACTCCTAAATACTTGAATTCGAAGACCCTTGAAATTTCATGACCATTAATATTTATACTAGTAATAAAGTCACCTTTAATACTATTATCACGGCTTTTATGAAACACCATGAATTCAGTCTTGTCATAGTTCATTAAAACGCTATTTTCTTTACACCAATCATTTACCTTTTCTAACTCTCCCTTTAAATATTCTATAATTTTATTCACGTCATTACCCCCTGCATATATCACCATATCATCTGCATACAATTGATATTGACATGTCAAACTGCTTCCTATGTCATTAATAAACAAACTGAAGCAAAGGGGCCCTAGGGCAGACCCCTGAGAAATTCCGCGGGGTAGGTCATAGAATTTTATGTCATCATTTATTTTAAAAACTCTTGATGTAAGATTTTCATTCATGATTTTGATATACCACGGTTCAAGATTGAATTTTTTCATCAACTTTTCAATAAAAATATCATGCGAAACGGAATCGAAGGCCTTCCTTAGGTCGATAAAAATGGCTACTACCTTTCCCTTTGTTTTATCAATCTCATTATATATATAGTTTGTAAAGTGAGTTAGTGCTGTTGAGCATGATAAATTTTTTCTGTATGCATGCTGCTGACTAGACAACATTGACTCAACCCTAGCACTCATTCTGTTAAATAATAATCTTTCAAAAATTTTACAATATATATTAAGTATAGAAATGGGTCGATAATTTTTTGCGTCTTTTCTTGGCCCTTTGCCTTTATAAAGTGGTATAATTTTAGCTGATTTGAAACTTTGAGGAATTTTTGCATTCAAAATCATAAAGTTAAAAAGTCCAACTAAAAAGATACCTATATTAAGACTACACCTTTTCATGATACCAATTGTTGGACAATTTATATCCAAGGGCTGTCTATTTTTCTGCACTTTGATACAAGTCATTACCTCATTAATCGTTACACTAGGATTGACATCTTTTAAATCGGAGTCATCAAAATTGTAATTATTACTGTAGGTATTTATACTTTCATTCAAATGTTTCCTGTCCACCTCTGTTTCAGGCTTTACTACAAAACTGTTTGCTAATTCATCCGTGATTCTGCTCTTATCTGTAGTGTCTTCATTATCAATTAAAAGTGAACAAATACCACTTGATTCTTTCTTCCTAAAACCTGTGAGTTCATCTATTGCATCCCACATATTTGTGGAGTCTTTGTTCTTCTCAAATTTGCTCTGAAAATATAATTTTTTGTTTCTATTAATTTCATAATTTGCCCTATTGCGAAAGTCTTTATACACATTCCAATCCTCTTTTTTCTTGCTTTCAATCGCTTTCTGATGCATTTTGTTTCTTTCTTTTATCAGAATTACTATTTCTTTATTTAACCAAGGTGACGGTTTTCCTTTCACTATACGCTTTTTTACAGGTGCATGTTTATCTAGTACATTCATAATGTTAGAATTAATCATTTGGTAGTACCTATCTACTTCTGCATACCAGGGTGAATCTGACTCTTTGTTTAGTTTGCACACGCTTTCTATATCCTTGTCAAACTCTTTCCAGTCGACCTTTTTAAATGAACGTCTATAGATTAACTTTGGTTCATGTTTCCTAATTTTCTTTTCTAAAACAATGTAACAAAAAAAGTGATCGCTTCCAGCAAATGGAAAGCAATCAACATCTGTCACCTTTTCTGCTTGGGTAACGTAAACATGATCTAAAAGTTTTTCATTTCTAGTAGGCTTTTTAAGCATTTGAAACCACCCTAAGTCTCTACATATCTTTTTGTATTCAAAAATTTGTGGTTCTGATTTTGCATTGAAAAAGTCTATGTTAAAATCTCCCACCAATATCATTTCATATTCAACCGGGTTCAAAAGCATACTCATACTAGTAAAATATCTAACAAATTCATTAACTGATAACGATGGATGCTTATAAACCGTAATTATTAGTATTGGCTTAGTATATTTTTTCCAGATTTTTATCACTAAAAATTCACTATTTTTGGGAAAAACAATGTTAGGTTCTATTAGCTCATAGTTAAAAGATCTATGTACATACGTAATGATCCCACCTCCTTGATTATCTAGTCTGTCTTTACGCACAAATCTGTAATTGGTAACCTTATATTGGCTGTCCAAGTCTCTATCGGAATCTAGTTTGGACTCAGTCAAGCATAAAACATCACATTTTTCAAATGACAAGAGATTCTTCACTTCATCAAGTTTGTTTCGTATACTGTTTATGTTAACATGCCCGATGACTAAACCTTTGTTCCATGATGCTGGAATTGTGAAGTATTCAGCCGCTTTTGGTAGATCCTCTATACTGGCTTGTGTATACGCTGAGTCTATATTCTGGTCCAGAAATGGAAGCGCTCCGTAGTGAATGTCTGCTCTTAATGTACATGCGTTGCAGGTCCATGTTGATTTAGATAGCGTTTTCTCATCCACTGTGACACACTTCCTGATCTTGGCTGTATGAAAAGTAGAGCCACAATGAGTACATTGTATGGATTTTTGTCTTTTAAGTATAGGTAATCCACAAATTTGGCAGCAGATATCCATCCTTTGAAACAGTTAGGTATTCAATTGGAACAAACTTACAATTTTCAGCCTGCAAGCCGCAGGCCAGCTTTATAGACAGCGGCATATGTAAACTGCTATGCCCACAGTGTTCCAAACGTCTTCATGGATGGGTAGTCAGGCTGGGTAGGTCCACACATTTGGATCCAAGTGCTGCTTCTTTTTGATTTATTCAGAATATGCAAATTGACCCTGACTTTTACACTGACTGACTGACTAATACATGTTATGGTATGTACATGCCTTTCTACTTGATGGAAGGACGGTTTTCTGAGATCACTGATTACTATAACTGTTAAAACTTGTCACTGATAAAAATAACTTTACTTACTAAAATTCACTGAAAAGAGCTGAATTTTCTGATTCTACTGATACTTGTTTCAAAATAATTTATGAATTATTACTCTTTAAACTAGAGAATTCTAAAAAAATCAGTGTAGAGAGACAAGCAACTCACGTCCTTCCACATCAGCAGCAGCAGTAATGAATGTGATTAAGTAATTTTTTCTACCTAATTAATAATTACATATGGCCACAGATTTTGCAATAATCTCGTAGTATATATTTGATTTATTTTAAAAACATTTGTTGTCAAATAGGTTTAACAAAACTTGCGTAATAACTAAAATTTCATTAAAAAGTGCATAATATGGCTTGAATAAAAAGACATGTATATTCTGCCTAGACTTCTACTGTCAAACTTGAGCAATTAATCATGATCACAGTTAAACATCTGTAACAAGGTAAACTTAAAATACTTTATAAAATACTAAATAAAAATTTGTATTTAAAATACAAACACGTAGTTTTGCGCTTTAAAACACGATGCAATAAAAAAGTAAAGCGTACGGTTTCTTATCGACAATTAATCACTTAATTCGTAATAGCCCCACTGGTCACTAATGATTAATCAATCTCCATATCGCTTACAGTAATTTGGTTTTCCACGGTACCTGCACAAGCAAAAATAATTTCTTTATGAGCACAATGCATATAATCCGAGTAAAAAATATGAGCTATTGCAATGAGTTATCGTCATCGCAGAGTTCAATGTTTGAAAATACTGCTTGATTGAATTTACCAATCATCTCATGATCTTCCTCTAACACCAAATCATCCCATGCGATAATGTCCTCATCGGGTTTACCAGTTAGATTGGGAGACGACTCAATACCTGCAGCGTATATTAACAGTGAACAATGTAAACATCATTTAGCATTAACAACTTTTTTTTACCGTAAACCAAGTGCTTGCAGGTTCTAAGCAAAACTGAATTTCATTACCATTGTCAGAAAATTCCACGGTAGAATTTACATCAGCATTTTTTTTCGCTATAATCTCTTCATCGTCATGAAAATCAAACATGGCCGCCTCAAAAGTTTCATCTTGCGATTTCGCCGTAACGTGATCTATAATTGGTTAAAACAAATGTATAAACTGTAGCAGTCAAAACCAAGTATTTTCACATAAGCAACTCCAACTTACCAACATTATGAAGTGCAACAGCATTAGTATCTCTGATGTCTACATAAATTCCTGTTTCGTCTCCCTGTAGCTGCCCACCGTTATTACTGTCATATTTTTCAAATGCGTTTTGGCTAACTTGTTTGCTTCCAACTTCTGTTGAAGAGGCTTCCTTGTCTATTCTACTTTCTACAGTGTCAATAGTCGCGGCTAAATATAAAACGTTTAAATTATTCATTGATATGCAACTTCTATTAGGATCAAACACATCTGCTCCACTCACGCTCGATGTCACTACCTTGTATCTGTTGTCTACTACTTCCATTGGAATCTGCATTTTCATTAAACAAAAAATCGGATTATAAATCAGTTTTGCATAAACATTGGGCAACCAGTATATTTTCAACCTATTTAAACCAGAGCTTACCGTAACAATCAAGTAAACTCAGTTTTACTCGCTTTGGTAGATAACTGGTCGAAGCCACAGTTTGTTTATGAAGCAAAATGTCTTTGCAAAATGTCTTAACAACCGCTCTAAAGCATTCACCTTCCTTACTTTTTACATCCAAATACAAACCAAAGTATTTATTAAAATAAATCAGTTTCGATCTATTCATTTTGTAAGGGCCGTAAGATTCCAATTCATCCAAGTATGGGACTTCAGCAAACAATGACTTCAAACAAAAACTGGAACAATTGGCCAGATTGAGTTTGAGATAAGTCAAATTATTTAACAGATAATCGTCCTCCATTGTCTTTTGTTGTTCTAAAAACCAGGCCGTTTTGCAGTACATCCCATATGGGTCGTCAAAACAAAATTCTTTTAAAAATCTAAGCTGACGCAGCAATATCCCTAAATTTAACTCATCTCTACGTCTACCAATCTTTGTTATTTTTAATTCTAATCGTTTCAACCACGACTTATCAGCTTTAAGGGGAAGACTGGGCATAAGCACTTCCAAGGGATCTCCGTATATTTTCAGAGTATCGCACTTAATAAATGATTCTTGCATATTCAACTGTATTGCATTAATGGTATTGTCCACGTGCATTATAACTCCCACCTAGAGGTTGAAAAGATGTTAATAAAATTGTAATGTTACTAAATAGTTTTAATTCCTTAAATATGTTGTAAGTCGTATAATGTCATTAAATGCTGCAACTTGGACTTACGTCTCTTATACGTTCACGTTCTTCTTGGTTAGTAGCATCCATTATAAAAGGTTTTTTTCATACTCTATTAATTTTTGTTTCGTTGACAGTTACCTTTTTTCAAAAGTACGTACTTTCCCAAATATGGAAAGTGTAAACTCTTACTTTTTTAAAGCGTATTAGTTGAAACGTTCTATCCAAAAAAAATTCTATACCTTGATTCAAACAAACCTCTTTACGACACACGTACATTTCAATGCCTAAAATTCTAAACTCGTATTCAAACAAAATTCATTACGAAATACGTACCTTTTATTGCCTAAAAGTCTAAACTCGTATTCAAACAGAATTCATTACGAAACATGTACCTTTTATTGCCTAAAATTTTAACTCGTATTCAAACAAAGTTCATTACGAGACACGTACCCTTATTTCCCTAAAGTTCTAAACTCGCATTCAAACAAATTTTACTACGAAACACGTACCCTTCGAAACAAGATATCTTAGACCGCTATTCAGCAAAATAAATCTACGCAAAACATGGCTTGCAAAAGGAAATTCTAAACTCATATTCAACCTACATTCATAACGAAACAGGTAACATTCAAAACAAAAAAATCTTCAACATAATACAACATTGCGGTATGTATTATCCAGAATCAAAACTCTAAATCTTGATTCATCAAGGCAAAGCAACGCGAAACAAACCTTCCAAAAAATCAAAACACTTATTCTACAAATAAACTTTAAAAAGCTAAATGGCTCAAAGATACGTACATTTCTATAAAAATGTGTCAAAACCTTTTACAACAATACAAAACAACACAATATATATCTTCCCTAACAAAGAAATTTTAAACCTACATTCAAGGAAACAAAGCAACTTGGTAAATACCCTCCGAAACAAGCAAATTATTAATTTTAAATCAGCCAAACAAAACAACTCGATACGTTGTACGTAATACGTACTAAATAGTACTCTGGCTTAATGCTTACTAACCTTTAATTTCAATTAACAACGGAGCAATTGGTTATGGATGTGTCGAATTACATCTTACCTAAGGATATCTTTACGCTATGCATTTTATTTATGCAGCATAGTTTTTAGGCTTTTTTGTGGTAATTTTGTTTTATTATACACATTTGGGTGACTAAAAGTACTCTGCAAAAATTGGTTTAGTATGTGGCCATGTGGGGAAGCAATTTTCTATTGATGAATCTCCCAAGTGACAGGAGTGTTTGTTTTCACGTTTGTAAAATATGTACCGTTTAAGTGACAAATGCTTTGTTTAAGTATTTGCAACATGAAAGTTCATGTTAGTAATGATTAGAGTTGTTTATGTTTTATTTTACATTTTCAGGGTCTTCGTTTCTGTCGCTTACATATCATTTAGCAGTTACAAATATATCAGGTCAGGATAACTCATTAAATGTTTACATATTACATGTTTTACGGAAGATGGTATTGAATGTACTGAATACACATCCTGACAACTCAAGATTTTTCTTGCATACATATTAATGTTTGTGCTTAACCCCAGCTTTATTTAACCTCTAGTAAGCGTTTTTTTACAAGCAAACATTTGCAATAATGATAATTGTTGGTTCCAACGATGGCTGTAATTTTATTCAGAACATTCGTTGCATAAAATATGATTTACTACACTCTACAAATTTTGATAATTTATTTTACAATTCAATTTATTAACATAAAAACTGGAAAACCAGTGCAATGAAGTACTTTTACATAACATAATATCTTATTTGGCGTCGGATACTTTTTGTTTGCAAGTACGAATAATCCATTTATGACTTGCCTGCACGCCTACCAACATATGTACTAACCCAACACTACTTTCGTTGGATTACAAATCATCATCAAGCATTATCATTTTCTTTCGGTGATACAATTCGTGGTCTTTCAACATAATCTTTAAATTCATCCAGGTTCTCCCGGGGTACTTCTACCCCAATCAATGTTTCAGATTCTGAAGAGCCGACACGTTCTGCCTGACAAACTAAGACTCTGGGTTGCCTTTTCAAGCTTTTTACAAGGTCACTCCAAACGGCATGTATATCACCAGTAAACAAATACACCATCCTACTTGAGCGACCATAGGTGCAATTCCCCGGGCAGTTCTTAGTTTCACTATGCATATAAAAATGTACGTAATTTATATAGAAATAACAAATAAATAAATGAATGTAATTTTGAAACCCGATGTATCTTATTTAACTAAAGGTTTTCAAAGATTGGGTAACGCTTATATAATACTTACGTATTGTCATGAAGACACGTCGTTTGTACGTCTAGAGCTTGTTGCCTCCACCGGTTTACATTGAATACCCGATCAACGGACACCTCAAAATATTCCAGAAAAGTGTTTAACTGTTTAAACGTCAGCCCCTAAAATATAAATAAATATTTAATAATAAGGCCGCAGAAGAAAGTTTGTTGATAATCAAACAATCAAGGTTCTTTAGTTGTAATTGGGCAAAGTATAATTAGGTATGCTTGTGTAAACTAACTTTCTTTTTCTGGTGCGGCTGGTGAGCATAGCAAACTATCTCATTGGATTTAAGGTGTTTTAGCATGCTAGGGTTTTGAGGATCTCCAACGTGGCATCGACTGGCCCATTCAAACATGAAGTGGGTAACCTTGTTATCAAGGTTTTCGAGGTAGACAATTCGACGCATTTTGCTCTGTAATACAATCCAAGCACACATTTTTGAATTTGTTGCAATCTATAAGTGTTAAATATTTATGTATAGGTGAAAATACATCTAAAATATATATTTGAACCTTTTCTACATAAAAGGCACTCATGATGTCGTAGCGGGAGTCGCACATATTATTAAAGTGATCATCCAAGTCCTTAAAGCACGTGCCGGGTTTCAACCATAGTAAGTAGTTAGTTATTTCTCCATGCCCAACTTCACCTTTACCGTCATACTTTTGCATCGGGGTTTGATCAGCTATTATGACCTTGCAGTCATCACTACTTATAACTTTTGAAACAAAGTTTGCAACTATTGATGATAATATCCTAAATAATTGTATATACTCAAATATATTGTTGCCTAATCTTAGTTCAAACCTTTGACTCCCTCCTTTAGATTCTCAACTTTCTTGTGTTGTTCATGAAAATAATCAAATAAATCTAAAAACAAGGTCTGAATTCTACGGTCCAACCCAACGACCCTATTTAAAATTCAAATGAGCATCCAATGAAAAATACCAATAAATATAAATTAGTCTAAATTTGATTGGAGCAATAAAAAGGTGTGCAAGACTGCAACTACATACTTGTTAAAAACTCGCTTGAAGTGAGACTCCCCTTCAAAACGGTTCTTCCTTCTGCTCGGTTTGGTGACATTCCAAGCTAATCGTTCTTCTAATAGAGAACATAGTATTCGTTTGTCCTCGTTGTTGATTCGAGGTGGGTTGAACTCAACGGTCTCATTCTTTAGAAACCTTGTCAAGTCACGCATGGCCTTTCTACCATTTGAATTGAAGTAATCAAATTCGTCAAGTTGTTCAAGGTTTGGTGTACTTCTTTGAGCCGTCGTAAAACACATCTTTAAAGACCAAAACATATCAAATTAGTTGTTAACAGCTCTCATGAATATATCATAAACAAATAAATGTATATATATATATATATATATAGATATAGTATGATATATATGTAGTGTGCAAAGACTAACTAATTTCATCAGCCTATTCAAAATCACGCAGACATATCGTGCCTCTGCTGCAAACGGTGATTTAATAAAAAAGTATTTCGGAAGATGCGTTTGGCCCATCCTATGAGCTCTACCCATTTGCTGGAATATTTGCTCAGCCAACCAAGAAAACTCCACCATAATTTGCCATCTTTGACGACCATCACCTTTTTGGTCACTATGAAGGCTTATTCCAGTAGAACCGGTTTCCGAAATTATGCAAACTCGTTTGTTTCCTTTGTTAAATGCTTCTTGTTCGTACTTAAGCAATCCATCCATTGTACCAGAATACATATCTTGTGTTTTTTTGCTCCAGTTTTTGCGCTGTTTGCAAAAATCTTCAAGCCGGTCCTTTATCCAGTACTTGTTTCCATCCTTTTTAACGTATAGTTTTCTAGAAGTTAGCTATCATCAGACCAAATTAGATATAAAGCCCTATTGTTTAGCATAATAAATGTAAATTAGTACCCGCAACCAATGCCAAAGCTTTTTACCTCAGCAACACCACAACCCATTTCCTCCACCTTATTTTTCAGTTCGTCCAAAAAATTTGGTTCGTGGTCTCTTATGTCAGCTAAGTCTTTCAAAAGTTTATTTCGAACGTCTTTAACATAATCATCCTAATCTATACGTGCAAGTTTTGGATTTTTGCTAAACAAACCAATACACGTGTATAGTTTACTTTAATAATTGCATGACATTTTTAAAATATGAAATTTAAATACATTACTTACCAACTGTCGCGGGCAAGTGCTCGTCTCTTTCTGTCCAATTCTGCATTTGTCCTTAAATTCAGTTGCCTACGATTAAAAAATACTATTGTTTATCGTATTACATCTTTCAAAACATTTAGCCATTATAAGCATAAATAATTTACCCGACAGAGTTAGCATGTGTCTGGTCTGCCTTATTAACTTCTAGTGAAGGTTGATTTGCTTGAGGAGATATAGGATTCTCCTTATTAACATAGTTCTCCTCTTTCTCATCCTCAGACTCAGAGATTTCAATATCATTAGTACACTTGTCGAATGTACTAACATTTTTGTCCATCTTCATCTTCTCCTGTTCCTCACGGGTTGCAAAATGTTGTAAGACAAAATATCTAAAAATTTCTCTGTAATTAAGTAAATTACACATGTTGGCTCATGTTAGGTACATTTGTTTGAAAATAAACACTATGAATAATTTTTAGTATTATCTTATTACGCCGCGTTTGACACATAAGCTAAGTTATAAGGATTCACGATGTCGTTTCCATCCTTGTCCTTAAAGTCTCGCTGTAGCACGTGTTCAATACTTGACTCTCCAGTAGAATGAATTGCAACAATAATGTTGCAATTGTTTTCCAAACCCTTCCTACGAAACATACAAACCAAAAATTCGATGATGAATGTAGCTATTACTGAATTTAAGAATTAATATCTATAATTTAACTAAACTTACTTTATAATGCTCATTACAGGTTCAAGCTTGGTACTTAATATTATAGCTCTATAAAACGTCATATGTGCATTCCAGAACCTGCTACATTTAACTCTGCGTGCTTCTGAGTCATCCTCATAATACATTTCCAAGTATTTAGTCAATTCAACAAAACTTTTTGTCCACTAAAATTTAACAAGACATTTCACCATTTATAACCTGCAATGGGGAATATGTAACTTTACAACTTTCAAACAAGTACATATTTTACCAGTTTCTTGTATTTGTCCATTTTTTTATCTAGTTTGTCTGAGCTTTCTTTTGAAAGTTTGAAATCAGGTGTTTCACACTTAATGTCTTTGCAGCAAAGCTGACGCGATATCATGGCACCAGATCTTTTCAATTCCAGAGCAATCAATTCCATCTGAGAGAGGCATCTGAAAAAAATGATACGCATATTCTTGCTTTTGCATTTGTTTTGGCAAGTTTTGTAATAGTATTTATTAAATCATAGAATCATAGAATTATGATCTTACTCATCCTTAACTTTGCTTCTCAACTCATCAAAGCAAGAAAAATACTTTCCTTCACCCCAGAGACCCAGACGCGTTAAATAGGAAAAATGTTCAGGCTTGATTGCTGCTGTGGCTGTGGCATACACAAACTTTGCTTCCGGAAGATATGTCTGAAGCGCTTTGATTTCAAGTCCAACCTTTGAAGTCTTTTCTTTTTGTTTCGAAGAAGTGTTACCCGCTGCATTTTCGGCTTGAATATCAATATCAATTTCCTCGTTTTCTTCACCCCAAACTTCTTCCTCGTCCTCTTCATTAGAGACAATCATGTCTTCCGAACCAGCATTTTTTGCGTAATGGGCTTCATCTAAAATTACCTATTGTTCAAAACTAAAATGTTATTCAAAACGTTTTTAGAAACTTTTTTAGGCTTAAATTTTAAAAGAGCACTCAACATACCACGCCATCGAAATCATCTGGGTTTCCTACGAACTCCCCGATCAACTCTACTCCACTTAGATATTTTGCTCGCGTTTCCTGACCTTCTGGGGGGCATTTCTTTGTTCGAATTAAAGTGTCGTATGTTAGAAAAAGGACACCTGAATGCGCTTTTAACTCTTGTATTGTCTTAAATTGGTCTGCCGGTTTAACAAATTCGTCAATGTCGCGCCCTGCAACAAACAACTTCAATTCTTTTTTCATTGGTCCCAACAGTAACCTAGTACAGGTGATGTAGATGTGTTTATGTGGAGCCGCATTAGGAAGAGTCGGGTTAGCGGCATCTTGACGTTTAACTTGGTTTGCAATTATAGCTGCACAAACACGGGCCTTTCCCATCCCTGGACCGTCCGCTACAAAAAGAAAAACCAATTTACAAAAACCTATTTGGAAAAAGTGGTACAAACGATAGCCATATATTTAAATGAAGCAGTTTTCAAACTGTACCCAGCAAAAACCCATTTGTAACTTTTTTTCTCGGTTTTTCAACAACCCGAGTTACGACATTAATGTTATTAACCCGGTTTTCATCACTTGTTATCTTCAGGTGAGTAAAGGTGTCCAGTCGTGTAAGGGCTACCAGCACAGCATCCAGTTGGGCTCCATTCAAATGTTTCTTTATACTTTCCTTTTCAAGGAAAAGCAGTTGAAGGTTTGGCTTTGGACTTTTTACAGCAGCCAGTGCCACTGACTCGACGGGATAAGTGTCTGTGCTTCCATCTTTATCCGCCAAGGTTTCAAAGTCTTTATTTTGAACAACATACTTTGAAAAATGCTCAACGCTTGTAAAATCACGAGATTCCGTGTCATCATCATCCAAAAATGTAAAGCATTCACTCAAACCCACATCTTAATTCAGTATATAAAAGTTTAAATACAAATAACAACATTATTTAAAGTACAAATAACAACATTATTTAAAATACAAATAACAACATTACTTAAAATAAAAATAAACATCTTCAACAGTTTTTTCTAATTGAATGCTATACCTACCTTCGTGCAAATTCATTTTGTTCGCAGCCAGTTACTTTGCTACTTGACTATAGCTAGATATATAAATTTACGGCAAATCACTGCAAGATTGCTTAAGTTACTATACAGATTCCACGTATCTAGGTATTCAGACCTGATTTCCTTTATCGTGTAGGATCTAATTTGTTCCAATAAGTAAATAATATAACTTTCAACACGTAACAACGTTTCCTGCAAATTCCATGGTTCAATTTACGCGAATAATCAAATTTCGATCCACGTGTGTTTGACCTAATGCCGTCTTAACAGGAAGATTTCACGGATATGCTCTTAATTTCGAAACAGAAATATTTATCCAGTTACTAGATAAACCTATTTAACTGCAAGATCATCCACATGAAAGCAGGAATATTTGCTTTCTCTCTAGTTTGACAATTTGGGGATATTGCAAAAACTCTGTGGCAAACCCTAATTTCACTTGCTTTAAATTCTTGCTTGCTTGTTATTTTAAATGCCTCCTCATTACATCAAATACATCAATCAATTAAAGGTATAAAGAATAACGCAAAACTTTGTGGATCTTTTCTATACCTATGCGTATAGGTGTAATAGGTATTCCAACTGCTCCAAGAATTTCAAGAACTCTAATCATTTATATAACATAACAACAAATAAAAACACCGTAGTGCAATACCAAGAACTGCCACATTTAACTCGTCCTTCACACTACGGGCGTACAGCTTCTAGAGATTCTAAACTTGTATACAACCAAAATTTATTAGGAAGGACGCACTGCTCAATACAAAAGAATTCTGTATTTACACTCTACTGAAAACAGTTAAAAATACGTACAGCTAAATAGGAAAAAATTCTATATTTGTATTCCACCAAGAGACATTAAAAACGACGTACAGCTCAATATCCAAAAATTCCAAACTTGTATTCCACCTAGAGTCATTAAGAACGACGTACAGCTCACTATCCAAAAATTCTAGACTTGTATTCCATAAGAGGCTTTTGCGAAACACGTTCCGTACAGCTAAATACCAGAAAATTCTAAACTTGTATTCCAGCAAAATCTGTTGCTAAACACGTTCCTTACAGCTAAATTCCTAAAAATTCTATACTTGTATTCCACTAAGAGCTGTTATGAAACACGTTCCGTACAGCTAAATACCAGAAAATTCTAAACTTGTATTCCACCACGAGCTCTTACGAAACACGTTCCTTACTGCTAAATAAAAAAAATTCCAAACCTGTATTCCACCAAGAGTCATTAAGAACGACGCTCAGCTCAATATCGAAAAATTCAAAACTTGTATTCCACCAAGAGCTGTTACAAAACACGTTCCTAACACCTCAATATCCTAAAATTCTAAACTTGTATTCCACCAAGAGCTGTTACGAAACACGTTCCTTACAGCTTAATACCTGAAAATTCTATACTTGTATTCCACTAAGAGCTGTTATGAAACACGTTCCGTACAGCTAAATACCAGAAAATTCTAAACTTGTATTCCACCACGAGCTCTTACGAAACACGTTCCTTACTGCTAAATAAAAAAAATTCCAAACCTGTATTCCACCAAGAGTCATTAAGAACGACGCTCAGCTCAATATCGAAAAATTCAAAACTTGTATTCCACCAAGAGCTGTTACAAAACACGTTCCTAACACCTCAATATCCAAAAATTCTAAACTTGTATTCCACCAAGAGCTGGTACGAAACACGCTCCTTACAGCCTAATACCTGAAAATTCTATACTTTTTTTCGACTAAGAGCTGTTACGAAACACGTTCCTTGCAGCCTAATAGGAAAAAATTCTATACTTGTATTCCACTAAGAGCTGTTATGAAACACGTTCCGTACAGCTAAATACCAGAAAATTCTAAACTTGTATTCCAGCAAAATCTGTTGCTAAACACGTTCCTAACACCTCAATATCTTAAAATTCTTAACTTGTATTCCACCAAGAGCTGTTACGAAACACGTTCCTTACAGCCTAATACCTGAAAATTCTATACTTGTATTCCACTAAGAGCTGTTACGAAACACGTTCCGTACAGCTAAATAAAAAAAATTCCAAACCTGTATTCCTCCAAGAGTCATTAAGAACGACGCACAGCTCAATATCGAAAAATTCAAAACTTGTATTCCACCAAGAGCTGTTACGAAACACGTTCCTTACAGCCTAATACCTGAAAATTCTATACTTTTATTCCACTAAGAGCTGTTACGAAACACGTTCCTTACAGCTTAATACCTGAAAATTCTATACTTGTATTCCACTAAGAGCTGTTACGAAACACGTTCCTTACAGCCTAATACCTGAAAATTCTATACTTGTATTCCACCAAGAGCTGTTACAAAACACGTTCCTAACACCTCAATATCCAAAAAATTCTATACTGGTATTCCACCAAGAGCTGTTACAAAACACGTTCCTAACACCTCAATATCCAAAAATTCTAAACTTGTATTCCACCAAGAGCTGTTACGAAACACGTTCCTTGCAGCTAAATATCAAAAAATTCTATACTTGTATTCCACCAAGAGCTGTTATAACACACGTTCCTAACACCTTAATATCCAAGAATTCTATACTTGTATTCCACCAAGAGTTGTTACGAAACAAGTTTCTTACAGCTAAATACCTGAAAATTCTATACTTGTATTCCACCAAAGTTATTTAGATTGACGTACAGCTCAGTATCCAAAAAGTTTTAAACTCAAATTTAAGAAGCTCAATTCCCAGAAAATATAAACTTATAAAAATATACTCACCCAAAACGTGGAAAGAGACGATTTGGTTATGATTGCTCAGACAATAATTCCATGGAGGAACTATGTATATGTCTTGAAAAGCCAACCTAGGTTGTGAAAGAGCAAATATGGTATATCTATTGGAAAACTAGCCAAGATTCAAATTGGAAGGGAATGTTTACACAAAACTTCCAAAGAGCAACTCAATTGGTAGGGTGTGCTTAGATTTAAAGCCAAAGAGCAATTCAATATGTCTACAGGAAAACCAACCAAATAGCCAGCTGGTAGGGTGTGTTCAGATTAAAATGAAAAGATAAAGTATATATGTTGGGAAACTGGCTAAATTGGGCCATTTAGTAAATTGGTAGTAAGTGCACAAATAAACATAACGTAAGCCAACCAAATAAACAAACTCAGTGATTCCCTAACTGAAAAAGTTTGCTTAATTTATTGTTTCATGGTGTAAAACACCTTAGGACAAACTTGCAAAGTCTTCGTTCCGCCCTTCCAAACCAAATTCGAAATTTATAACTTCTGTTCAACTAAAAGCTATTACTTAGAACGTCAGCTTCACTATACAAAACTTCTAAACATAGATTCAATCTAAAACAATTACTAAAGACGTTTGTTTGACTTTTAGAAATTTTATACGTGTATTCATTCAAAGCCTATTAGTGAAGACGTCAGCTTCACTACCCAAAAATTCTAAGCTTGTATTCAACAATATTTCGTCAATTGGCGCACACTTTCCACAAACCATAAATTACTAAACTGTATTCAACATTAAGATAATACTAAAAACGTCTATTTCACTACCCAAAAATTCACAGTGTTGTTACCTTTTGGGACCACGTGGGCATCGAAAATCCTCAAAAAATGGTATTTGTATTGGCAAATATGGTTATATTTATTGGTGGTTGTAATATTAAAATATGTGTGTCATATTTCTACAGACATATCATTGTGAATATAAGTAAACATTTTTCGCGAAAAACTTGCAGATATTGTCATCATTATATTATAATACATATCAACTATATCGCTTTTTATGAAGTTGTCATTCTAGAAAAGGTCACAAAACGTTAGTACTCACCTAAAATTCAATAGACCATTCGGAATCAGCCGCGTAGGAGAAAAATTGCATATGACATAAATAGGGCCACAAATGAGAATAAATTAGCCTTGTACGCACTAAAAACCGGAAAAAACGAATTGTAGGTAAAAGAAACAAGAAAATATTGGTAATTAATAAATATGTCAACTACTTAAATATTTTGATCTTATAACTGTTGATAAAACATAAAGAAACAAAAAAAAGATGAAAAGGACGTATTTAAAACTTTGTGATTTTTACAGACATATATACATGAAAAGTGCACGTAGTAATATTTTGTGCAAAGGAAAAGGAAGTATGTAGAGGAAAATTAACAGGTATATTTTTATCAAACTAACAACAAGCTTTACTGTCTCCCTATCTTGCATCGCATTCTACCCGATATTCTAAAGCTTTCTGTGAATGAGCTTCCTTGGCCCTGGGATTCGGCTGCCCGCTTAGGCTAAACTTTGAATGGTTTATTATCAAAAATATATATGCTTAACCCAACAACCATGTCGAGGGAATTGTTTTAATACAACAAATTTGGGAAATATCATGCTGGCTATGCTGGTCTTTTTACAAGCCTTAGTTAGCATCACCCGGACCATATATTCCATATATTGTTACTTAAATAATGCAATGGAGAATTACCAAAATATATCGTGGGTATTGTTTTATTAAAAAAATATTAGAATAATATCAAGTTGGCTGTACTGGTATTTTTATACAAGCCTTAGTATACATACTAGAATACCAGCCCCCGCTCCGCAGGTGGAGAGCCTGATTCTGGACCTAAATACACGTAATATTGTGCTTGGTGATATAGATATAATTTCTACACGTTGGGTGTAGTTAGGATAAATCTTTTGCAACAAAAATTCTTTTCAAAACAAAAGTTTATTTCTTAAGCAAACCATGCCAAATTTTGATTGTCTTTAAATCACCTGGGCCTTATGTGACCTTTGGGTGAAGTTCGTTAAGCCTTGTTCGAGCCAGGTATAACAGCCGCCAGCGACTAATCTTAAGCTTTAGATTTTTAAAGCTTGCTTATTTGCTTCCCATACATGTAGGAAGCATGGATGAGCATTGAGAGCTTGAAATGCAAATCCTACACATGAATCTTTATAACTGAATTTCAAGCAAGGTCCGGAACCATAGTGGCAAAAATCTTGTCGATAATCATGTGTTACTCAGTTCAATCACCAGACATTCCAGATTTGACCATTAAGGCCCTACTGATTAGAATTTTAACAATCTGACATCATATTCGTCCGTATGGTGAAAAATTGGACCATAATCATGTGTCGCACCGTGCAAAGGTGGGCGGGACTCCGACTTGAAGGGGACTCCGGGACTCCGACTTCATCGGGGACTCCGACTTCATCGGGGACTCCGACTTCATCGGGGACTCCGGGACTCCGACTTCATCGGGGACTCCGGGACTCCGACTTCATCGGGGACTCCGGGACTCCGACTTCATCGGGGACTCCGGGACTCCGACTTAAAAGGGGACTCCGAGACTCTGGGACTCCCCTGGGGACTCCGGGACTCCTGGAGTCCCGGTCATCTCTATACATGGGCGGGACTCCGGGACTCCGGGACTCCGACTTGAAAGGGGACTCCGGGACTCCGGGACTCCGACTTCATCGGGGACTCCGGGACTCCGACTTGATAGGGGACTCCGGGACTCCGACTTGAAAGGGGACTCCGGGACTCCTGGAGTCCTGCCCACCTTTGGCACCGTGCAATTACTTAAGATTTCAAATTTAACAATTTAGGTCCAGATGCAGGCCCTGCACTTTAGAGATAATTCGTAGACGTAGGGTTCATTTGGGATAAAGTTCAATAAAGGGATAAATAAAACAATATTCACGTATTAGTTTTACAAAACCAGTAATGTTAGCATCACATTTGCTTTACAATGTTGCTATATAATATATATCGGAGTGTTTCAAAAATATATCGTGTGTATTGTTTTAATAAAAATAATTAGAATAATATCAAGTTGGCTGTACTGGTCCTTTTATACAAGCCTTAGTATACTTATGACTGAATTACACAATTGTATATAAGAAAATAATATTCACGTATTGGTTTTACAAAACCAGTAATGTTAGCATCACATTTGCTTTACAATGTTGCTATATAATATACATCGGAATGTTTCAAAAATATATCGTGTGTATTGTTTTAATAAAAATAATTAGAATAATATCAAGTTGGCTGTACTGGTCATTTTATACATGCCTTAGTATACTTTTGACTGAATTACACAATTGTATATAAGAAAATAATATTCACGTATTGGTTATACAAAACCAGTAATGTTAGCATCACATTTGCTTTACAATGTTGCTATATAATATATATCGGAATGTTTCAAAAATATATCGTGTGTATTGTTTTAATAAAAATAATTAGAATAATATCAAGTTGGCTGTACTGGTCATTTTATACATGCCTTAGTATACTTTTGACTGAATTACACAATTGTATATAAGAAAATAATATTCACGTATTGGTTTTACAAAACCAGTAATGTTAGCATCACATTTGCTTTACAATGTTGCTATATAATATATATCGGAGTGTTTCAAAAATATATCGTGTGTATTGTTTTAATAAAAATAATTAGAATAATATCAAGTTGGCTGTACTGGTCTTTTTATACAAGCCTTAGTATACTTATGACTGAATTACACAATTGTATATAAGAAAATAATATTCACGTATTGGTTTTACAAAACCAGTAATGTTAGCATCACATTTGCTTTACAATGTTGCTATATAATATATATCGGAATGTTTCAAAAATATATCGTGTGTATTGTTTTATTAAAAATAATTAGAATAATATCAAGTTGGCTGTACTGGTCTTTTTATACAAACCTTAGTATACTTATGACTGAATTACACAATTGTATATAAGAAAATAATATTCACGTATTGGTTTTACAAAACCAGTAATGTTAGCATCACATTTGCTTTACAATGTTGCTAAATAATATATATCGGAGTGTTTCAAAAATATATCGTGTGTATTGTTTTAATAAAAATAATTAGAATAATATCAAGTTGGCTGTACTGGTCTTTTTATACAAGCCTTAGTATACTTATGACTGAATTACACAATTGTATATAAGAAAATAATATTCACGTATTGGTTTTACAAAACCAGTAATGTTAGCATCACATTTGCTTTACAATGTTGCTATATAATATATATCGGAATGTTTCAAAAATATATCGTGTGTATTGTTTTAATAAAAATAATTAGAATAATATCAAGTTGGCTGTACTGGTCTTTTTATACAAACCTTAGTATACTTATGACTGAATTACACAATTGTAAAAAAGATAATAATATTCACGTATTGGCTTTACAAAACAAATGATGTTAGCATCACCATGACTATATAAGTGTACTCCGAAGTATGTCATCATGGAGTATTGCCGACTGAGGCTTATGTGTCGTCAGACGGGCATTAGTTTTTTTTCCTTCCATGCCGTAAATTGGATTTTTAACATAAGGGTTTTTCGCATAATCTTCCCGGACAGCATTTTTGGCAAATTCCCATAAGGGGTAACCCCGTATCAGCCGGAGGTAATTTTTTTATGTGCTCGGAGTTGCTGAAAACTGGTTCGTAGATCAATAATGGGTTGGGAATCCCTAAAAAATATAACAAATTTTCCCGGGGTTTAATCGTTTACCCCCCAGGAGTAATAGCTACATATCTGGAGGTAATTCTTCACACCCCAAGGGTGGGAACCTGATCCCCCAGGGGTATTTTTTATATTTGCTCCGATTTTGCCAACTTTTGGTGTGTAAATCAATTATAAAGTAGAAACTTCAAATAAATGTAAAAATACACCCGTTGGATGAATGGTCCCTAAACCCGATCTGCAAGATGGACCACTTTCCAGAAAAAGTTTGTGTTGGGGGTGTTGGCTGAGAAGTTGTCGGCCGAAAACGGAAAACCGAACTAAGGCAAATTGGCAAATTCAAAAGTCTGACCTGTACTTAAAATTAGAAACATCTGCTCTCATGCAATGTTTGCAAATGATAATACCCCGCATAGCAATGCAATTTTTAAGAAATAAATCATGCTATCAATAATAAATTGAGGGCAAAGTGTACAATAACGGAGTACAAATATGTGACCATACCATTTGTCAAAAATGGACAAAAGAGTTCCGTCCGTAATTTAGAAATCGGCCGTGTAGGAGATAAATTGTATAGACCGTCCAGCAGACAAATGCAACGAAATCTAACAATGTACGCCCAAGAAACGGAGCAAAACGAATTGTAGGTAAAAGAAACAACAAATATTAGTGCGAAATAAATACTCCCTCTTGAGGTTTTTATAAACGCGTAAAAATGCAAACTGCCTGTAGTAACCATTATTAGAAATCGACAGATTCTCTCCTAATTACTGTTCCGGCCGTCCGGCCGTCCAGAGGTCCGTCCAAATGCGATTTTCACCGAAAAACTTTATCCGACTTCCGATTGTAAGGTCCTTTATTCTCAAATAGGTCAAATTAGTAGACCTTTGCTGTGCGACACATGGTTTCAGGTGAATTTTTGATCACATTTACAAATCCAAAGTAATCCAACAGCAACAAATACGTAGGAGGTAACAAGACGTTCTTATAAGTAAAGCACAAGCCACCAAATTTTTGCAAGAAACTTCTTACTCATACTGGTTTCCAACTCAAATGCCATACAAAAATTTTGCTGTTTGATAAGATTTTTATAAGCGTATAGGATCTAATTCAAGTTCTTACTAGCCTCGGCCTCGGACCCTATCTTATATTCTCAACTACACGTCAAGTGTTTCTATATAATTGCTCGTTTGAAAGAGCAACTCATGTGCTATTAAAGGCTTGTACGCCTGTTTCCATATTCGGCTGCGCATGGTCTGATTTTTCCAAACCCAATTTGCAAAAAATAAGGTTCAGAGCTACAACCCAGATAGAGGAATTATTCACTGCTTCACAACCATAACATAAGTGGTTACAAATAATAGCTCATTTGAAAAGGTACCTCAAGTACGTTTACATAACAGTACGGTTTTGTCCAGATTTAAGTGCGCATTGTACGAAAAATCAATTCAAAAATACGAGAGGGTTCCAGCTTAAAGAGAACTGAGAACTTAAATATGGCACTTTTAAGGGATTAGGAAAAGTCACCCATATGTTTAACTGATTAGTTCTGTTCTCAAACACTTACCAATCATTTTTTGTATGGTTACGGCTTGAACATAACAAGGATGGTACACATCATTTTTGTGCGGTAAAGCTATTTTTGGATGCTTCTGACTATAATTTTGGCATTGCAAAACCCATTGAGCCTCCACTAGTGAGCTTGGATTTCGCTCGCAATTTTTCTTGCCTTAGAATGAACCACAACACAAATCAGTGCACGCCTAGCCAAATCGTCCAGTTGGAGATTCCAAAGTTCTAAACACGCATCCGTCCAAAACTATTACTAAAGACACTCGTTTAGCGCCCAAAATGTTATTACGGCTTTGTTGAACTCAAAGTTACTACTAAATACGACGAAATAAGAAAATGTTTTAATTTCAGGCATATCCAATACACACAAGTGATATCATGTGTTTTTTAAAAAAAACAAATCACTGCTGCGGTTAGAACGTCTTTACCTTTGTCATTGGTGTCAAGCAAATAAAAATAAGAAAATGTTTGAATTTCAGGCATATCCAATACACACAATTGAAATCGTGGGTTTTTTTTATATTAGCACATTTTGCTGCGGTTAGAACGTCTTTACGTTTGTTATTGGTGTCAAGCAAATAAAAATAAGAAAATGTTTGAATTTCAGGCATATCCAATACACACAAGTGATATCGTGGGTTTTTTTATATTAGCACATTTTGCTGCGGTTAGAACGTATTTACGTTTGTCATTGGTGTCAAGCAAATAAAAATAAGAAAATGTTTGAATTTCAGGCATATCCAATACAAACAAGTGATACCATGTGTTTTATATACCAACACATTTTGCTGCGGTTAGAACGCTTTTACTTTTGTAATTGGTGTCAAGCAAATAAAAATAAGAAAATGTTTGAGTTTCAGGCATATCCGATACACACAAATGATACCATGTGTTTTTTATACCAACACATTTTGCTGCGGTTAGAACGTCTTTACCTTTGTTATTGGTGTCAAGCAAATAAAAATACGAAATTCTTCGAAATTCAGGCATATCCAATACACACAAGTGTTATCATGGGTTTTTTATACCAGAACATTTTGCTGCGGTTAGAACGCTTTTACGTTCTTTTACTTCGGAGAAGACTAACCAATATTACGTCGCCATATGAAAAAATCCTGGCTAAAACGTGATGTTTGATTTTTAAAAAGACTAACCAATGGAACAGCGCCAAAAGGAAAAATCCTAGCTAATATGTGATGTTTGTTTTTAGAAAAGACTAACCAATAGTATGCCGCCAAATAATCTAATCTTAGCTAGTACGTGATGTTTGTGTTTGAAAAAGACCTACCAATGGTAAGTCGCTAAACAAAATTATCCTAGCAAATATGTGATGTTTGTTTTTGGAAAAGACCAACCAATAGAACGCCGCCAAATGAAAAAATCCTGGCTTAAACGTGATGTTTGGTTTGGAAAAGGCCAACCTTTAGTACGCTGCCAAATAAAATAATACTTGCTAATACGTGATGTTTGTTTTTTAAAAACACCAACCAATAGAACGCCGCCACATGAAATGTCTATTTCACTGTCAAAATATTCTGTAGGTTAAAAATAAACCTAATTTACTTTTACTTACTACTTTTACCAAAATTTTACTTAACCAGAAACAATTACCACCAAAGCATTTATAACTCTGTATGCTTATATTGATCAATCTTTTTTTTTCAGTCGGAAATACTGTATTAGCATTAAATTCAATTGCTTCTTTTTTGTTATTGAACAGTTATTTTTGTTGTCCTACAGGAATAGTGTTATAGTTTTTTTTTTATCGAAGCGACGTTTGAACGACATTTGCCCTAAGGGAAGGTCTTACTATGCTTTATTGCTTTTCTCTTGTAAAACAACTTTGAGCAATTGTACTACTTTTCGATGGCAAATGGAGTATACTTTTTATTGCAGGCAAAAGTGCCATCAGAAACTATAATTGTTCCTAGTACATACTGAAATTAAAAGCTGAAAATATTCTTATATGGTTTTAAATGCATTGAAACCGTTTTATTGACAATTAAATAAAGTACATCAATAGTGAGTTATTCACATAACGTGACGAGCAACATTAGTAGTGTTATTAATCTACTAAGACAACCTACAGTAATATAGAATTCTTTTCAACTGTGCTGATGTATCGTCAGGTAACAACATTGTTTTCTATTCAAATCATGATTTTGAACTGTTTATACAATAATTTACATCTGGTTACTGTCTAAACAACTCACACAGGTTTATCTTGTTTACGCACATTAAATTTGCAGAGTACATCGATGAAAAGCATTGAACATTCAGGCAACAGGTTGAGTGTTTGTGTTGTCGGACTCAACGTTTGATAATATGTATTTATAGACTGTTTCAAATTGGTCAGTTGGTACACCAAGTCGAAGTAACTTTGACTTGGTTTTTTCTTTCGCTTCAACGTCTTGTCCTCGGCATTCCTTCCGGAATTCTGAGATGTGCTTTTCAATAGTCTGTTACATAAAATTATAATGAACATGCATGTCAATTGACGTTGAAAACATTGGAGTTAAACAAAATCATTTTGTCAAAATGGTTATCCGTATTGTAATAAAACGTACACGCCAAACCAAAATTTGACCTTGTTGGCCAGAATTTAATTGATCAGGGACTTGAATCGCCGTTTTTCGTGACTCACATATACTTCTGGCAATATCTGCTCCAACTATCCTTTGTCTAACTTCGGAATGTAGCAGCCTTTCACTTACAATCCTTATATAATCCGCGATTGATTCCAGTTTGTTTTTCTGAGACTCGCCTGCAAAATTATATCATGCAAATAATTGACTAGCCTGAGACGATATGGCGCTGAAATTATTACCTTTCTTTGGGCTGTTTTGTGCCTCAATTTTGATACTTCTGGCAGTACCATGACCTGTGGTGTCGATTGAACCAGCATCTTAAACAAGTTAAAAATGCAAGTAAAGTTGTCATGTTATACAAACTGGAGAGAAATTTTAATATTTGCATTAACATTTCCTGTGACACCATCAATGGTTTCAAAATAAAAATATGTTTAATCCATACCTAGTTTTAGCCTTTTTTCGTGGGCTTGGGTGTCGCTGTTCTCATGCTCCATTTCCGTTTTGGGTTCAACCAATGACGATTCTGTACATAATTCATGGTTTGTGTAAACTAGGAAAGCTTAGAGTTTGATTTTTGATAGTTGGTTTAAAATTGGTTGCTTACCACCAGGTTTGTCCATAACATATGCCTCAAAGTATCCAAAACAGTTGTTTGCAATGCCGTCAAAAACCAAATTGGGGCTGTAAATGCTGATATCTGGAAACGCTTTTAACAGGTGAATGAGTTGTAAAGTGCATTGTCCAGTGCAAATAACAATGACATCCTCTGATACTACAGAGCAAATGTTTCCACCGTGGTCCTAAATAGAAATTTTGAATTCAACATTAACACGCATTTGAAAAATGCCATCGAGCTGTCAAAAACTTTACAATACAACAATTAACAATTGCCAACGATCGACAAACCTTGATTGCCGAGCTAAGTTTGGTTTTGGTAGAGTCGCCGTCTGATCCATACACGAAAAACTTTTTCCCAGCAAGCAGTTTTGTCTACACAAATTCATCAAAAAACATTCGAATACAAGTACTTGATTACTGCTTTGTTTGTTCAAGTATTAAAAGGATAGTACCTGAGGCTTGCCATTCTCGCATGCTAAGCTTTCTAGTCCGTCAGGTTCTGCTTTCACGGTAACTTCACTTCCGGTTTTAGAGTACGCGGGATTCTTTACACATTTGGAAGAACTTCCATCCAAAACTTCAATATCACCGTTTGTTGTTCCTGAGATATCACCAGTCTCATTTTTGGTAGAGGCCTATTTTAAAAAATAAACATTTGGGCAATCGTGGATTGACTAGCAAGCTCATATCGTACGTAATATTCAAATTAATTTGATGAAATAATTTGCAATATATATGTCTAGCGTACTTACTGCATTGGGACTGCAAGACGTAAATCCATTTATGGGAGGCAAGATACCATTTATCCTCAACAGCTTTGAAGGCTTATATAAAGTAGTAAGCAGTATATTTATATAAATAGTATACTAATAATTATTATTGATAAATAATTTGGGGCGTTTATATATATTCTTATTTAACACGATTACCTTGGTGGGCTCTTCTGACTTTAACAGCTTTGAATGCAGAACAAGGTATCTTATGCAAACAGAGCGCTCGTAGTCGTACTTTGAATTACGAGGTACACACTGAAACACATTTTGCATTAACTTTTGAAAATCGTCAAAGTTCCATTCATGTTTTCGTAGTTCCGAGGACGTTCTTTCAAAATATTTCAACTGCTCAAAGTGCAGTGGCGCTAGATTCATGGTATCAGAAAGTGTCTTTTCAAACTTTAAACAAAGATCAGTTAGATACTCAAACTTTGGACCATCCGTGTCCTTCGGAGTATCAACTTTAGGTACGTTTTTTGGCTTGTTTGTAAGTTTCAGCTGTATTATACGACGATTTTCCATTGTTGAGAGCAACACTACAAATAACAAATTAATGCGATTTAAAATTAGGCAGTCAGACACAACATGCATGTTTCCGAATGTGTCCGAATTGAACAAGAATAATAACTTGCTTATACAAACTAGAACAACTTAAAGAATTTAAAACTACAAGTTGTCATTTATAAACTTCCAGCCTAGTGCCGTAAAGCGGGTGAGTGTTGCGAGGTTTTTACCTAACCGAACAAAACCTTACCTAATCGTAGTAATCAAGGGTATTTGTAACCCAACCGATCCTTTGAACAGCTTACTTTTATTACAGGAAACAAAGGTTCTCTCCAAAAACAAGATATTCAACAGTTTTCTGGCGTTTTTTAGTCCAACAATAGTAAAACCGCCACTGTTACGAAACAGCTAGCTCCTGTAAATATAAAGATACATATTAAAACGCTGGTTCATATCGTCTTTCCCATGAAGGTAGTAGAAAATCTAAACAGGCAACATGTTATTAGAACGTAATAGTAAGTACTACCTCAAAAGGAATAGCAAGCGTTTGAAACAATATGATCACGTATACATAGGAACCGCACAAAGTAACTTACCTTTGTTGTATTTGTTAACGCAGATATGCTGAAACAATTTAAAAGTAAACATCAGTATCGATGGTCACAAAATTCTAAACTTTTCTTCAGCACAACATAAAGTGTAAAAACGTGCCTGAAAACAGGAAATTCTGAACTCTTATTTAAAAGTACGAAATATGAGAAATCTGCCCCGTAAAAGAGAAATTCTTCAACGTTTTGCTTAAAGGGGTTTTTAACACAAAAAAATGCTTTTTTTGCCTAGCTCTCACTCGTCGAAAAAGAACGCGGAGTAACGTTGCCTCTACAACATAAAATTCTAAACTGTTATTCAACACAAGAAAAAACTGAAAAATGTGACTCAAGAAAACAAGATTCTGAACGTTTATTCAACAAATCCAAAATATGAGAAACGTAACGTAATGTAACGGCTTTAATCTGTAAACATTTATTTTGTCTTTATTCGTAACAAATTCAGCGCTTGTATGAACTTCATACTATGAAGTGAGTAAGAAACCGCGTTTCTACAGCATAAACTTCTAAACTGTTATTCAACACACCAGAAAATTCAAATACGTGTCTCTCAGAAACGAGTAAATCTAAACTGCATTACAACAATCCAAAAGACTGCCTCCAAAAAACCTAATAATCTGAATGTTTATTCAACAAATCCTAAAAATGAGAAACGTTAATGTAACGGATTAAATTTATAAACATTTATTTTCTCATTATTCATCAAAAATTTTAGCGCTTATTTGATATGAATAAGAAACTCCGTTTCTATAGCTTAAATTTATACTGATATTCAACAAACCAGAAAATTGAAAAACGTCCATCTCAAAAACATAAAAATCTAAACTGCTATTCAACACATCAGAAAATTCAAAAACGTCCCTCTCAGAAACGAAAAACGCCAAACTGCATTACAACACACAAAAAAGTTGCTTCCAAAACATAATATTCTGAAATTTTTTCCCTCAAATCAGAAAAATGGGAGACGTGCCCTGCGCAATTTTGTATACATTTAGTAAGGCTAAACCCTTCTCTTCTAGCTTTTATTTGTATTGGATTTCTAATCTAACCCGAAAATATTTGAATACTAATCATCAAAACTAAATTTAAGGAAACTGCCACACGTTATCACAAGTTGGTTAACTGTATGCGTAAAAACGAGGACTTTGCTCTGCACATCTAATTATTATTCAACCAATGACTAAAAGGAAACACGACCTTTCATTGTAAATAAGGGTGACAAATATTGTTTATCAAATGATTATAAAATAAAGGTTTATACAGTTGAAATGAGTGGCGGACAAATAATGTACACGTACACTGTTATAACCATACAAAAATGTATTTTCCTGGTGTGTAAAATTGAATAACGGACACACTATGTTTTAAATTTTAACAGGTAGTGCTTAGACAAAACTGGAATTTGAAAGCTAAACTCGCATGTATTTCATTGCAACTTGTGTAATTGTCGCGCATATAAAACAAGCTTCGTCTTTATTGCAAGCAAGCGTTTAATGAAATCGAAAACAATGATGGGAAAACCGTCCGTGTGACAAAATAGGAAAAAAGGTTCAAATAGAAAAAACGAAAACTTACTGTCCACTAGAAATGTCAAAATGGGAAAATTCTCTTAATCTAAACAGTGGAAGTGTTGGACGTCACAAATCGGTAGAAACACTCATATGTGCAGTTGTTTTACGAATCAAGTGCTGACAAGTATGTAGAACAAATAACTAATGCAATGGTTGGAAATTGGAAATAGAAATTATGAACATTATTTACCATACGTGAAGTGAGATAATTAGAAATTCAAAAGTTTAAAAAATTTAATCCCAGCCAAAAAGCAATACTATATATAAAAAGGAGAATTTAGTGCAATTTTAGGAGAAAATAAAAAGTTTCACGCCTAGAAACTAGAAACCGATTTAAACGAAGCCGAACACACCGAAGAAATATTAATCTCTTAAACACATATATAAAATTTGTTGCGTTCGAAACTAAAATTCTAAACCAATAATCAATCGAAAGCTACAACATGGTTTCTACCTTTCAAACAAGAACAATCTAAACTTTTATCCAACAAGACGAATTTACGAAAAATGATCTATCATATGCAAAATATTCTAAAGCTTTATTCAACAAGATGGATTTAAGAGAAACAGCATGTGCTTTTAAAAGCATAAAGTTCTTTACTTTCATCAAATCAAAGTTAGGATGCAACAAAAAATCAAGAATAAATCTAAACTCTATTCAACAAACAACATAAACGGTGTACGTTCTTTTCTAATCAAAAGAAGCTAAACTTTTATTTAACAATTATTCATAGCTAGATATGTTTTGGTTTTCATTATTAATTGTATCTACAAAACTCATTATTATTCAATTTAAATACACAAAAAAACAATTTACTTTTACAATATAATACAGTTATCAAAGCATGCAAAATATTGTGGAAATTGCATTATAATATATTATAAAATTGTTACTACAAAACCCTGGTACACTTGGATTATGGTTAAACGTCTAGACTCTCAAAAACGCCTAAATTAATTCAAAAGTTACTCAAATTTGATAGACAGGTCACAAAAGTTACTTCAAAACGTTATAGGCTAGCAGGTTATTACCTATACATATTTAAGTAGTGCCTTAGTTTCTACGGTTATCCATTTCAATGTACATCTTGGACAATTCCAAAGCAACAATACAGTTTTCCTTGAATAATTCGTTGTACTTGGTAGAAGCTTCTACCTTTTCATGTCGGTGACTCAGATACCATTTTAACCTTCTGGCGGCTTCTTGCTTTATCGTCTCCCAAATATCGCCTGACGCTTTCATCGACAAGCAAAACAGTTCAACCAAGTAGTCTACCTCAAACTCCTCACTTGGTTTATTCAAAAGTGTACCTTTTACTATATTATTTATATTAAAGGGAGCCGCAACGTTACAAATTGATGAAAGTATATATACAGCCAAGTACACGCCAATGTATTTGAAGTGTAACAACGGCACCATGGAGCACAAAAAGCTACACAAAATCCTCAGTTCCAACACAGACACGCTCAAGTCTTTTCCGGGAAAGCTTGGTACAAATTTTTCTTCAACAGATGAACATGCAATTTCGTGAGGTGACATTGCTGCTTTATTCAGAGCAGTAGCAAAACCTGACCCGAGTCTTTCAGCAATACAGTGAAGCTTCATAAATGCTTCTGATGCAGAAACCAGCTGAAATGGCTTGCCACGTATTACCACGCAAGCTAATTGTTGTAAATCCCTCCAAATTTCTCCTTCTAGACTTTTCGAGAAATTAAATATCTCCATAGCTACATCGACATCAAAAAAATCTCCGTAAGGGTTTTGGCTCAGGAGAATGAAACTGCTCACTTCAACGAGGCTTTGAATGTCGTATTTGTGAGCGGCTTGAAGTAACTCCAATACAACGTCCACTGAACCTTCGACAATCCGGTTAGTTCCGCCATAGTATATGAAATGCAGCATGGCTTCTATTGCATCCAGAGATTCTGGAAGCTTGAGACGGTATTCCTTAGCTTCCTTCCAACCAGCGGACTCTCTTAGCATATTTGCAAAAACCTCGCTGGCGCCTACGAATTGTAATAAAAATATTTGAGTTTTACGCATATTGTTAGTTTTGGAATACAAATCCTAAAAATGGATTTTGGATTTTGCCTAAAATCTTTACCAGCAAGTCTAGATCGTTGACACTTAATTGTTTTCACATTATATTTGCCTGGTGGGCAACTAGAACTTTCAAGTTCTAAGTCCACAAATTCATATTTTTCCAACTGTTCTCGCAGCAGTTTCCAGTTGTTACCCGAATGTCCATGCATTTGTCGAAGTACTTCCGATATTCCTGCGCGGTTTATGTTAAGGCGTACACTATGCACGATACTTATGTAGCGAGTGGGTTTTATATCCAAGCCTTGCAAATCTGTTCGAGTAAATGTCACGTCGGCTTCTGCCTCCCAAGCCAGTAGATTCTCGTTCCATTTTAGTTCTACACTTTTATCAATCCGAGGTGTATATTGAGCTTTGTACACTGAATCCCCATTAACGTAGCCTATTCCATCGGGTAGCGTCAACGACATGTTCTGAGGACCTCCACACAATCTCACTAACCTGGTCAGGCAACCTTTCTCCCTTTCGAAACATGGTACCTTAAGAGGTATGGTGGAAAACACCAGTACATTCATAGGGATTGTTATGTTCTTTGCATACTCGGTCTGATTTTTGTCGTCTACTTTTAATAATTCATTAATATCCAAATTCTGAGCACCACATAATGCAACGGTAAACGTAAAACGACTATAAACATTAAAAATAAAACAGAAACCATAGTAACTTCGGATACGTCGCGGAATCTAACATTTGGTCCCAAGTCAGAATTAATTTCTATGCGTAAATTAAAAACATTACCTTAATTCCTGATTTCGGTTTCTGAAGCTTCCTTTTGACATCGTTTTTAGGTAAGAAGCAAATATATCCCAGTAGGTAGAGTTGCTGTCGTCGTAATGTATGCTAAACGTTAAGGAGTCAGACACCAGGCCCATTGTACTATTATTTTCCTCTTGTGAATGCATCAAATACAGGTCACCTCTAGATCGACTAAAGACAACCTCGCGTAGCGAGTGTCTTAGGATAAAGTCAAGCGGCCACATGTTTTTATTTTTCATCCTTTGCTCCATCAAATTTCCGCAAACTACATAAATTAAAGGAACACAGATTCGTCGATAATATTTTAATGTTGTGTAAAATACTGTTGTGGGTATGGTGGGGTGCACTGCACCAAGCTTCAGAGAGAAAGAAACGAGAGGGTAGAGCAAAGACGTGCAAAATAGAAAGAAAAAATGGTCAGAAAACGGGGGAGAAGGAATGACAGAATGAGAGGTCGGGAGGTAGAGACTGACAGAATGAGAGGTCGGGAGGTAGAGACTGACAGAATGAGAGGTCGGGAGGTAGAGACTGACAGAATGAGAGGTCGGGAGAGAGAGAATGTCAGAATGAGAGGTCGGGAGAGAGAATGTCAGAATGAGAGGTCGGGAGACAGAATGTCAGAATGAGAGATTGGGAGACAGAATGACATGACAGAATGAGAGGCCAGGAGAGAGAGAATGACATGACAGAATGAGAAGTCGGGGCAGATAAAATGACAGAATGAGAGGACGGAAGAGAAATAGAGAGATCGGGAGAGAGAGAGAGAGAGAGAGAGAGAGAGATCGGGAGAGAGAGAAAGAAAGAGAGAGAGAGAGAAAGAAAGAGAGAGAGAGAGAAAGAAAGAGAGAGAGAGAGAAAGAAAGAGAGAGAGAGAGAAAGAGAGAGATTGAGGAGAGAGAGAGAAAGAGAGAGAGAGAAAGAAAGAGAGAGATTGGGGAGAGAGAGATTGGGGAGAGAGAGAGAGAGAGGGAGAGAGAGAGAAAGAGAGAGAGAGAAAGAGAGAAATCGGAAGAGAAAGAGAGAAAGAGAGAGAGATCGGGAGAGAGAGAGAGATCGGGAGAGAGAGAGAGATCGGGAGAGAGAGAGATCGGGAGAGAGAGAGAGATCGGGAGAGAGAAATCGGGAGAGAGAATGAGATCGGGAGAGAGAATGACATGTCGGAAGAGGTGGAAGCCAATGGATGCAGCTGGCGATGGAAGCAGAGCATGAGAGGAAATGAGTGGGAGAGATAGAATTGACAACTGATAACCAATCTATTTATGCACATATATTCTAAAGTCCTATTTGTCAAAAAAGATTTTCGTAAATGTTTGATATAACTAGCAAAATATATACAAATAGGAATTCATAAGCAACAAATAAAAACCAATCGTTTTGGATATAAAAATTCTCTACTTCTATTCAACAAATCAGAGTTACGTAAAACGTAATTTTCAAGTAGCAGCTTTCCTAAGCTGTAGCTGAAACCGAATTTCTCTTACTGTACTATACAACTTTATTTGATCACCAATCCCAATAAGCACAAAAATGCTAAACTTATATTCAACAAAAGTGATTAACGTGAATCTTTCTTCCCTAATTGCAAATTCTTTAGCTTACCAAGCAACTAAACTATAAATCCCATTCGATAAATAAACTCTAAACTGTTATTCAACAAACCATTTTTATGCGGAATGTCGAATATAAACAGCAAATTGTTCAGTTTATATCCAGTTTTTGCAAGTTCAAGCAGACCTTACTTCACCTTTACAAGCCTAACAATAGGCCATAGAATAATTGTAGAAATCAGAGCAAAATCAATTTATGATTGATAAATGGTATGTAGATTTTGACGTACACCAGCTGATTCAGCAATTTCCTTCTAAATAATTTGTGAGCCTGGACGGACGTGTTGCTTGTATTCTAAAGCACTTCTCAATTTGTCATCCTAAGGGGCGTTCCAAACTAGCGATCGGACATAAACAGCTGCCATTTTATACAAACGTTTCACCTCCTAGATACATATAAACAAATGTATTACAATTTTACATACAAGTTATATTTTACTTATCAAACCGAAATCATCCCGCAATAAACCGATGGTGTATAACTGATGAAAATATTCAACTTATTAAGCGACTCCCGAACGCTGAATGCAGCAAGATTTGATAGCCAATGCTGTTCGATATTCAAAATCGTAAACTAATACATATTCAACAAAACAGATCTAGGTTGAACTTGCACTCTAAACAAAATATGTTAAACCCAATTAGCGTCAGATGGTATAAAATCGTTTTCGATTCAAGTCCTAAACCTTTATTTAACAACCTAGTTTTATATGGAATGGTCCTGCCAAGTAATAAATGTTGAACAAGATGAGCTAAATAAGCCGCAAGTATTACGAAACCCTACTCAGTTCACAAAATCTAAACTTCTATTCAAGATATATATTTTATGTGAAACGTCCTTGTCACACAACGAATGTTGAGCACAACAAGCAAAATGTGATATCAATTTTATGTGAAACGTCCTTGTCACACAACAAATGTTGTGCACAACAAGCAAAATGTGATATCAATTTTATGTGAAACGTCCTTGTCACACAACAAATGTTGAGCACAACAAGCAAAATGTGATATCAAATTGTTTAAATAGGCAAATTTAAAATTTTATGTGAGCAACAGTAAAACCACAAAACAGTCAAACACAGTCAGAGATTGAACCAACGTAGTGCGACAGTGTTTACGACGGAGTGGGAGTGTGAATGAAATTATGAAATCCAAAATTTTGGAATTTTAATTAAGCAAAGTTTGTGTGAGTAAGAAATGCAAATCAATTTTGCAATTAATTGTTCTATCCAAGCAGCCAAGTGTGTGACAGAAAAATAACGGAGTGAGAGAGAGAGAGAGTGAATCAACGGAGAGTGAGCGAGAGTGATTCAACGGGGAGTGAGGGAGATTGATTCAACGGTGAGTGAGAGATTGTGATTCAACGGAGAGTGAGAGATAGTGATTCAACGGAGAGTGCAAGAGAGTGATTCAACGGAGAGTGAGAGAGAGAGAGAGAGTGAATCAACGGAGAGTGAGAGAGAGAGAGAGAAAGAATCAACGGAGTGTGAGATAGAGTGAATCGACGGGTACAGTGTAGTTCACTAAATGTGTATTTCGCGATTTCATATTGTGTATAATTGGTTGAAATTCTCGCACAAAGAATATATGCTCAAAGAAACGATGCAACGCTGCAAAAGATATTTTAGACCTTTAATTCACAACAATTCTAAAGTTTTGACGTAGGTCCTTTGTGAAACCAAAACACATTGCAAAGTTGTGATACTCGTTCAGCAGTAGTAACTGATCATATATGGAAGAATTTGGATCGCAGTGCAAATCTTACTGTCAAGACTCCTCCTCCAAAATTAAATCGAAAAAAAGAAAACCGACAGCGCCTACGAGAAACCCGGAAATTCATTGCCAAAACGCAAGTCAAGATGCTTATTGGAAACGACCTTGCCAAACCGCAATATGTTCAGCCCAACGAGCAATTGAGGGTGTTCAATGCTTTTTGATACACAAAACTCAACATCACCAGCAAACAGCACAAGGATCCAATCACACACGGTGCGCAAAATTTTAAACTTGTATTCAAGAAAACAGATTTGTGTGAAACGTCCTTTAAATAAGCATTTTGATGAGCTTAGGTTTCCTTAGTCAAAACAGCATCTCCTGGGAACCATGCATTTCAACTTCTCGGTACCACGCATTCCAACTCCTGAAAACCATGCACTCCAACTCCGGGGAACCGTACATTTCAACTTCTAGGTACCACGCATTCCAACTCCTGAAAACCATGCATTCCAACTCTTGGGAAACATGCATTCCTATTTAAACCATCGAAAATGTTTTAAAGGGCCATACTCAAAGAACGAATGGTCTGGGCCCATGCCTTATTTTCTTAGTAACACACTGGATGGTTACAGTTCATAGCTCATTTGAAAGAACATCTCTTGCTTATTAAGTAGCCGCAGGCTAATTATTCATAATGGACCTTTTGTCTGTATCGGTCCGTCCGCCCGTCCGCCCGTCCGCCCGCCCGTACGCCCGTACGCCCGTCCGTCGCCCCTAAAACGCCCCTTAGAAATGGAATTTTTGAATTCTGTTTTTTTTCTAAACGGTAGCTCACAACAAGACCTCGCGCCTGGTCCAAAAACATTTTCACAAAAACACACAAGAGGGCGCTAAAAATTGAAAAAAGTGTATAACTCCGTTCCCTTACAACTTTTTTCAATTTTTTTTCTGGAATGGGTTCCTTAGGCCCTAGTGCATCTATTGACACCCCCATTTTCCCCCTAGCGCACGCCCCCTGGCGGCCAAATTAAAAAACGTCATAACTCCGTTCCCTTACAACTTTTTTGAGTTCTGTTTTTTGGAATAGGTTCCTTAGGTCCTACTCCATCTATTGACACCCCAATTTTTCCCCAGCGCACGCCCCCTGGCGGCCAAATTAAAAAACGTCATAACTCCGTTCCCTTACAACTTTTTTGAGTTCTGTTTTTTGGAATAGGTTCCTTAGGTCCTACTCCATCTATTGACACCCCAATTTTTCCCCAGCGCACGCCCCCTGGCGGCCAAATTAAAAAACGCCATAACTCCGTTCCCTTACAACTTTTTTGAGTTCTGTTTTTTGGAATAGGTTTCTTTGACCCTAGTGGACTTCCACGACTCTTTCATTTTGAATAAAAATTTCTATGCGGCTACTTACTTCAACATTTACAAGGGTTTATTATAACAGCATATTAGTTTTGACTATAAATTGCTGCACACTTTGTGTTTTATGCAAAAACATTTTCCAAAAATGCACTACTTAGCATGGGCACCAAGGTACAAATCTTGGCAACTCTGTCATTACATGTCGGATGGTTACACTTTATTAGTAGACAAACGAAGTTTGAATACTATTCGGATTGCTCACTTGGTCTGTTCCGGGTCCGACCGCCCGCCCGTCCGCCCGTCCGTCGTCCCTAAAATGCCCCTTAGAATTGGAATTTTTGAATTCTGTTTTTTTCTAAACGGTAGCTCACAACAAGACCTCGCGCCTGGTCCAAAAACATTTTCACAAAAAAACACCAGAGGGCGCTAAAATTTGAAAAAACTTTATAACTCCGTTTCCTTACAACTTTTTTCAATTTTTTGTTCTGGAGTAGGTTCCTTAGGTCCTACTAGATCTATTGACACCCCAATTTTTTCCCAGCGCACACCCCCTGGCGGCCAAAACTTTAAAGTCATAATTCGGATCTTTACGACCTTTTTAGTTCTGTTTAAAAAGAATATCTACGTTTGTCTACTCTGTCAACATTTACAAAGGTTTATTGCTCATTCGAACAAGCATTTTACAGAAAATAAAACAATGTGTTGATTTCCTCAGCAGCTACTTACACAAACATCATTTTAGGATACTCAATTGAAAACAATATAGGATACGATGTTACACAAAGTAATGTGCATGGTAGTGTATATGCAAAAGTGTCAATTGTGCAAGTAGCTGCTGGTTAGATCAACACATCGTTCGATTCTCTGTAAAATGCTTGTTCGAATGAGCTATAAACTGTAACCATCCGACATGTAATGACAGAGTTGTCAAGATATGCACCTTTAGTGCACATGCTAAACAGTGCATTTTTCCAAAATGTTTCTGCATAAAACACAAAGTGTGCAGCTAGTTATAGTCAAAACTAATATGCTGTTATAATAAGCAGGAGATGCTCTTTCAAATGAGCTATGAACTGTAACAATCCTGTGTGTTATTACGAATATTAGTCATGGGCCCAGATCCTTTGTTCTTTGCATAAGGTGCCAGCACATTAGTTGGAAATACTGTTTGGTTTTCAGATTCCAAACTTCTATTCTAAAGCACAAATTTACGAGAAACGTATATACAAAACTGCAAAACGTACGGCCTTATCAGGATCTTATTTTAAACAATACTACGTATTGTACAAATAGCTGCATACGTAGCTTTTGCCAATGCAATATTTTTCCTTTTTAAATCTTCGCCACGTTACAGTATGTGAAAAACCTCATTCGTAAAATGGTTTTTTTATTTTTTAAGCACCTCGGGGTGATAAAAACTGTGCAAATATGCTTCTTAATGTAGTAATCAACACAAATCTAATGCCAAAATTATCTTTCGTGTATTGTTTTTTAATACATACGGGACCACATTTTAATGCCTTGATTATTTTTTGTAGTTTCTTGTTCAAAATTTGCAGTACTTGGACCAGTGCATTGCCACAACCATAGTTCTACTAACAAAAGTTTTCCGTGCCAAATTGAATAAAACGCACCAATCAACCAGGAAAAGAAGACACAGTGTAATGTCAAACAATCATAATGTCTGATTAGCTTTTTAATCATCCTGCACCAGTTGAACAAGTCTAATGCTGACGAAATCTCCGTTTTTTCCAAATCTAAGATACTTATTAATTAATAAAATAATTGATCGTTTGCAGTGTCAACTTTTAATTATTTCCACTGTACATGAAACACAATTTTCAACACAACAAATTATTAAATGCGCCAATCATATATCATAAACACCAATTCTAATTAACTTAACAACTATAGCAGTTAACGGGTAATCTAGAAATAAACAATAAAAGTAATTAAAGAATTTTAAATCTATCATGACCACCTCTGGTTGTTTATATCATCAGTTTTACTTATCTCATTCAACTCAACTGCCATTCTTTATAGTAATTCGTTTACTCGCTATTAATTTTAAACTAGGTAATTAAAAATATCTTTCATGACCACCTCGGGCTATTTACATCTCAAGTGTCCAAAAAACATCTATCATGACCACCTCGGAATCTACACATTATCAATATTTACTTATTTCGTTCAACATTTCAGACGTCTGCACATTAGTTACCTCAAAAAATTGTATTTTAACACTACAACCTAAACTAAACAATAACAAAATGAATTCATTTTACTCTCAAGCATCTTGTTTTTGTACTTCCTACTTTGTGCTTTGCATTTAAGCAAATTCCAAGTACATTTTAGACAATTCCATACCATGAGATCTGTTTTGCTCGAATAATTCATTGTACTTGACTGACACTTGTATTTCAACAGGTTGGTTTCGTACATACCAGTATAGCTTTCTTGCTACCTCTAGTTTAAGCTCCTGCCACACTTTGCCTGACATTTGTGTCGACATGCGATACAGCTCTACCAAATAATCTATTTCAAACATTTTGCTTTCCTTATGTACAAACTTCATTCTAAGTATGTTTTGCATATCAAATGGAGGTAAAATGTTACAGAAATTTGCAAGCATGTATACAGCCAAGTAAACATCAATATGTTTAAAATTTCTTATTCGCATCGCAGAGCATAAAAAACTACACAAAAAATTCACGTCCGTCAGAGACACATTCAAAACCTGTGGTAAGAGGCTTGGTAGAAATTGTTTTTCTGCATCGAAAAAACGTTTCAAACAAACATTTTCTAATGCAAACACAAAACCTGGTCCAAGCCCTGATGCAGTATTAAGCAAATGCTTATAACTTTCCGATGTGCAAACATGTTCAACTGGCTGGTACTGGAATACGGCGCAGCTAGTCTCGTGCAAATCGTTCCATACTTTTCCATCCAGATTTTTTGTAAAGACAAGAAGCTCCATGGCAGCATCGACATCTGTTTTGAAGTACCTACCACCAGGACTGTGCCCCAACAGGACAAAACTGCTAACATCCACCAAGCCAGGAATACCATATTTGTGTCCCGCTATTAGCAACTCTACAACAATCCTCACGTGCCCATCGACAATACGGTTGGTTCCACCATAGTAAATGAAATGAAGCATGGCATAAATGGCATCGTCAGATTCCGGAAGTTCAAGGCAGCCATTTTCTGACTCTTTCCAACCGCCCGACTCTCTTAGCATAGAAGCAAAATATTCGCTACTTTCTACAAAGCAGTAAGACCAAAATGTATTATTAATCTACTCAGATTACACCAGAAAACAACTAAGTGAAAAATTAGTAGTTCTTGTAGTAGTATTCATATTATGAGTTACGAGTTTTACCTGCCAATTTAATACGGTGACACTTTATTTTGATTGGTGAGCTAGACTGCTTGCTAGTAATCTCAAAGTCAGTGAATGTCATATCTTCCAGATGTTGCTTTTGCAATTGCCATTTGCGCCCTGGATTTCCCCAAAGCTGTCGAAGAACTTCTGATATTCCGTCGTTGGTTAAATGTAGTTCTACACATAAAACAATGGTTTCAAAACGGCTGGTTTGCCGACCAAATTTTCGTTTCAATTCATCGCGCGTAAAAACAACATCTTCATCCGCTTCCCAAACAAGAAGCTCTTCATTCCAAGTGAGTTCTACTTGAAAATCGGTTCGAGGTGTGTATCTACGGCGATCCACAGCGCCATACATTTCATCACCAATTCCATCCCTTAGCGTCAAGGAAATGTTTTGAGGCCCTCCACACATTCGCACCAGTTTTGTCAGGCATCCATTTTCCTTTTCTAAACGCGACGATTCAAGAGGCATGTCCGAGAACACTAACAGCTTCATAGAAATTGCCACGTGCGTTGAGGGCAGGTCATCATTTTCAATTGCTGGGGATTCTAGTACTTTTTTGATTTCCAGAGTTTCAGAGCACAAAGCCACTCTAAATGAAGTTCGACTGCAAATATATCAAACACAGTAATACATTTTTATTAGAGTGATTTTCATTACCAAACAACAACAGTAATAATAAAAATATGTATAACAATAGGTGATGTCAATATTAATTAGAACAATCTTATTTACCCAGTATCATTTTCATTAGCATTATTTGAAGTATTTCGAAGGTCCGTCGGATCGGTGAATTTTGCAGTAACCACGCTTTGAATGTAGGACCCGAACTTGTCACGGTATTGAGTATCATCTGGCACCTCCACTGCAAACGGCAGGGAATCCGAAACAATGCTTAAAGTGTTCTTTTTCTTCACTTGGGAATTCAGCAAGTACTTTTTGGCCCTTAAACTGGCAAAAGTGACTTCATCAAAATCGTATTTTATGTATAATTTACGGCCCCATTTGTCATCCAGGTCGTCCATTGTTTACAAACTCCTGCCCTTGTATAATAATTAACCACAATTATATCCTTACTATCCAAAATGTCCACAATGAGCAAAGTTAACAATTATTAGACAAACGTTAGCAAATAAACTTACCGTAGTTTACCGTCAACTTATTAAAAGATGTAAGGTCCGCCCCGAAGTAAATTGTTTCACGTTGAAGATAGATAGATAGAACTGCAAAAACTTCAAAAATATTTTCAAAGGATTATTACAATAAATTTTGTACCGGAAAAATTAGGCTCTTTTGCAAACATTGTATGGGTAAATCATTAAAATAAGATTAGCTAAAAACGTTTAATTCTTGATAAATAATATACCTTCGATTGTTGTAAATTTGTATGCTTTAAATTTGCAAGTTCACCGTCAGCTTAGTTGCCAGTTACTAATATATTGGATTTTTATTTTCAAATAAACGTGGGCTACGGCCAATTCTGTGAATATTACTATCGCACGTTGTGTTGGCTTCGGCCTTTTTCAAAAGAAGGAATAACTTCTTAAACAAATACCAAATTGCGTTGCGTGAATGTGTTATTGTTTACGGTACGGTTGAAGATTACCAATGATTACTTAACCACACTGCACGTTATGACAATTATATAGGCGGGTTACAAATACTCGATTGCCACAAAGAAAAATTTAAAACTTTTTTTACTAAAAAGTGGATTAAGTATATAAATTAACATGTCTCCAACAAATAAAGTGACAAAATTGGTTTCAATCGGGAAAAATAATGCCATTGAAATCGATATCTGATAGCCGAATTTTGTTTTTAGTTTATAGTTATGACTGTACCTTTCATGCACCAATTTGCATCCAAAGTAAAATTTTTGCAATTTTGTTGATAAGCAACTAATTGTGCATAATAACTCAGTCCTGTCCTATCGTTTCAATCCAAAATAAAGCCTACTAAATGTAGCTTTATGTTTAATTATAAACAAATGCTAACAACTGAACACAAATTTGTAAATTCAACAAATTTACTTGTATAAATTCTTACCAATACGCCAAATAATCCGCTGTGAGCTTGCAAAGCCTTCTTCTTTCGTCCATAAACTAAGCGAGGTTCAATTACCAGAATGATTTTATCTCGACAGGTTATTTGGTGTCAATAATTCTACTAGTAGTCGTCAGTCTGTTTCTAAAAGCAACAACAAACGTTATGAATTAGTGATTCATTCTTGCCACAATAAAACTTCGTCATATGCATGTCAACACAAAACATATATACGGAATTACCCTATATGCTAGCAGTTTTCAAGCAAAATACATTTGCAACCTTTTGCTAATGCGACTTGGCAGGAATTGTAATAAAAATGATTGTTGATTTGAAACAAGTATAATCAACTTATTCTGTCCCAAGCAAACAGTATTAGTCTTTTTGCCTAGAAAATAACCTAACCGACCCAGAGTCTATTCAATGGGTCAGTTTATTAACCAAAAAACACTTTAGTATATGCTGTTATTTCCAATTGCAAAAGTTTTCTGCTTAAACTTCATATATAAGCACAAGGTAGACGGAGAAAAACCTCAAAATATAATTATTTTGCAAGTCGTAAATATGTAAACTCATACTAACTAATAAATTTACATTCAAAAGCTCAATTTCGTTGGAATCTCGCCCATCAATATAACCTCACAGTCCTAGTCTAATGAAAAGAAGCTAATAGTTTGCCAGATTTTATTTGAGTAGCAGAGATTGACTGAATTCGTAAAACGCCAGCGGTAAAATTTTCTAAGAAAAAATTAAGAGGGGAATTTTTAACTGACTACACGTGACATGGCATATATCCTATCTAATTGAGTGATGTATGCAAAAACAAGATTTGTAGCCAAAATTTAAAACCAAGCATATGCTTTTTAACCATCCTGCTCTGAGTGAACGTTATTATGGATAAACGTATAAGTTCCGTTCATTCTTGTGAAACAATTTTTAGTCGATGAACTACCATCCGTCAAAGGCAAAAATACGTAATTCAATGCAGAACAGCAGTGCAATGAGTGTTTGACAGTCGAGTGAGTGTGTGACAGTAGACTGAGTGTGTGACAGTAGACTGAGTGTTGTTTTATTCCAATTAAATTGAGAGCTTAAGTTGGGGATAGTTTACATGCGACCTGATTGCGATATAAGAGGTGTAAATGTGTGTGCCAATATGCAAGGATGAAGTAAAGCTTGGACAAGTGTATAATAGGTTATAGGATAGAATAGCAGGTTACTTTATTGACCAGATTGAAGAGTAGAAGGTTTGACTTGGATGAGAGTCTGTAGGAGACTATCCTTGCATTACGCTTGCGCGTGTATATTATATTCTGTTGTGGTAGTCACACACACCACATGCCTATATTAAACCACTCTTGCTATGCTGGGAGGATCCACTTTAGATGGGTATAGAACAGTGTGTGACAGTAGACTGAGTGTGTGACAGTCGAGTGAGTGTGTGACAGTCGAGTGAGTGTGTGACTGCGGAGTAAGAGTGTGTGACTGCGGAGTAAGAGTGTGTGACTGCGGAGTAAGAGTGTGTGACTTCGGAGTAAGAGTGTGTGACTGCGGAGTAAGAGTGTGTGACTTCGGAGTAAGAGTGTGTGACTGCGGAGTAAGAGTGTGTGACTGCGGAGTAAGAGTGTGTGACTGCGGAGTAAGAGTGTGTGACTGCGGAGTAAGAGTGTGTGACTGCGGAGTAAGAGTGTGTGACTGCGGAGTAAGAGTGTGTGACTGCGGAGTAAGAGTGTGTGACTGCGGAGTAAGAGTGTGTGACTGCGGAGTAAGAGTGTGTGACTGCGGAGTAAGAGTGTGTGACTGCGGAGTAAGAGTGTGTGACTGCGGAGTAAGAGTGTGAGAGCGGAGTTAGAGAGAGAAATTTTAAATCTATTAGATGAGATGTAATGAATGGCTGCATTTAAATTTCTGAACTCTGATTCAACATAATATATTTGCGAAAAACCGTCTTTCGAAGCAAAGTTTTGATTGTAATAAGCAACAACTGAATGTTAATTCTTTCTGTTACAAAAATTGCATACGCATTTTCAACAAAACCGATTTATGTTAAACGTTCCTCCTAAGCTGCAAAATGTTTACCTTTCTAATCACCAACTGAAAACCATCACCAAATCCAAAATCCAAATCCATCCTTTTTTACCAAATCTTACTTGGTAAAAAAATTCTAAACTTTTATTCAACAAAACAGATGTATTAAGAACGTCAATAGCAAACTGCGAATTATTAAGCTTACGAAGCAGCTAGTAATGCAACATATTTGATACACAAACTCTATACTGTTATTCTACAAACCAGTTTTATGTGTAACGTCGTATGTAAACAGCAAGTTCTCAAGTTTTTTGGAAGTTCATATGACCGTTACCGAAAATTCTAAACTGTTATTCAACAGAACATTTTAGTGTTGAACGAACCTACCAAGCAGTACAATTTCAGCATTAATGTTGCTCCGCTTTTCAGCTCCACACAATTTCGGAAAGCGGAGTAACAGTATAATCAACTACATGAAGATAACTTAAATATATACTTTCATACATACTATTCTAAAATATAATTAAATAAGAAAACTAAATAAAATTGAGTTTTGTAGTTTTCGATATCAAGTTCTAACTTTTAGTTTAACAAAACAGATATACATATTATGCTGAATGCTGCATATACATGTCCAGCTACACTTAATGATAATTTATTTAAAACTAATTTGTGAACTTGATTATTATCTAGACAAGCCAATTATAAATATCTGATGTGACCACCTCGGCGATTCTGTATATATCTTCCTCGAATTCATATCAAGCATTCCTTCAAAGTTAAACAGTTCCATGGCAGCAAAAAAGCGGCGCAAGACTTCCTTCCAAGACTTAAAATTTATACATATTACGATTTAAAAGATTCCCAAACTGAATCAGTAAAGACTAAAAACTAAAAATCCAGATTTATATCAAGTTACATTGATTGGGATTTACTCAATTTTTTACATTTAATAAAGTTATAAAATCATTTACATTATACTACTAAAATATTCGATTGAAAATGAGACAACTATCTGGGTTTCTAGCATTGACGTTAATGCAGGGTGATGGGTAATGTAGAGTTACCGAATTTAAGTAGAATTATTAATGCTATGCCTCCATCAATTGAAGATTGCGCCATCTCTCCCTACATTGACGACCAGTCCTTTTAATCTGAAAAATGAGAAAAAAACCCAAAAGATCGAATTATAACAACATCGGACACTTTTAATTTCTTCTATAAAGCATACGTGTACTTGACATATGACGTAATTGACGTATGACATAATTTAATTTGTAATTTCCGACGTACATCAGCTGATTCTGCAATTTGTTTCCAATTAATTGGTGAGCGAGGACGGACGCGTTGGTAGTATTCAACAGCACGTCTCAATATGCTGAAGGGAGAAACTCTGGGTAAATAACAGTATTGCTGACAACGTTTCCGACTCTGTGGTCACTCATGTAAAATTTTACTCCGAATTATTTAAACACGTCCACAGGGGGCAAAGTAACAAACCTTTTACTCAAGAAAAGATCTCTGAAATACTGCTATGTTCAAATAAGAAGAAAGAAACAAAGGATTATCGACGTATGATTGATTCCATTCGGCAGCAAGCAGAACTATCCTGCACCACGGAAAATGTGAAATATTTGAGTGCAAGGATGGAGCTGCTTGTTAGTTACAAAAAGTTTCCTGGTAGGTATTTTTGTTTGGAGATTTTGGACACTGCAAATGATTTTGTCGAGACAAGAAACGGAATGCCACCCTTGCAAGTAGAACGAATTCAAGATGTGCAATAACAGGTCACTTGCTAGTTTTAACGGATTGGTCATGTTTTGAGTTACCATGGCTTTTAAGTTGGTCCCAAACAGGTCACGATAATCGTAGCCCTCGTCAAAGCTTTCCATGGCAAACTGTAGTGAGTTGGAAACAATGTTTAAATCATTTTGTTTCTGAACGTGTGATCGTAGCAAGTACGCTGGCCTGTTGCAGTAGTAAATGTCACTTCATTGTTGTCGTGTCTTATGTGGTAGTCCGTGGGCCATTCAAAACAGTCGTCTTCCATTGTATAGAAAACTCTATAAATACAAACAATTACTAATTCTGCAAATTTGGTCCCGTTCATTTTCCAATGAACATTAACTGAAAGTTATCAAAACGCTTAAAATCACACTTACTTATTGTGGTATCCAACCAAATGCTTGTTTGAATACAAGTACTTGTTTACTGCAACTTTTTTAACGTGGACTTCCGATGATTTAAATTTTGAATGATTCAACACTGACTTACGTTTATTTGCAAATTCAATCGGTCAAAAACATTCACATGAAATTAAGTTGAGCATTCAAGTTAACTTCCAAGCGTCTGAACACTATAAATATTCCTGGAGTTGCTATATTAAAATGTATGCTGTTAATAATACATCGTTTCCCGATTGGTAACGTCTGGCAGCTTTGTTTTTTTGTAAATTTTAAATTACATTGCACATACTGCAGCACACAAAACGAAATATTGTGGAAATATAACCAATGAAAATGTTGTTTTAAGCCAAACCTACATGTTCCAGACAAAATACTTAATCTGGATAGATAGTTTCCATTTTTCTGAGGAAGCAAACACCAAACGCAAAATTGAAAAACACTATCTTTACAAAAGACCTAAGCAAAAACACACACAATACGCAATAAGCTTTTTGATTCCAGTTTTGTGTAAAGCACAAAATTCAAATACGAAGGGTCTAACTGTAGCTGGCGGCAAATAAAAGATATTACCTCCACTTTTGGATTATGTGTACGAGACATAATCACTTTTTGGAATGGTTAGTTAGAATTTACCATAGGTTCACCACTTTGGTTAGCATAAACAAAAATGCAAAAACGTTATGTACTGACATTCAATTTATTGTGTCTGGCACAAATCGATTGCTTAGGAACTATCAGGCCACAGTTCTATTTTAACAAAAAGTTAATCTATAACTGAACACAGTAACGACTAAAACAAAATTCTGAAATGATCGTATCAAAGTTTCAACTTGTAAATCAACGGAGATCGAATGAGAGTTAATCATCGGAATGACAGAAGTAGTGGTACAGTAGGGTGCACTGAATGTTTATTTCAGGTTCAAATTCTCGCTCAAAAAATATAAAAATAAACAATTCTAGACCTCTCTTCCACAAGATTCCTTAAGTCATGGCGTATGACCTTATCCTTCATATTCCACAAAGTTGATTTACGCGAAACGTTATTACCACGAAAAAAACTGATGGATTGACTAAGCAACTAGTGACACCAACACTCCAATCATTAGGTCAATTGTTCAACAATTCACACCCAATTCACTAGCCTAAGTCACTTTAACGCCAACCTCAAACTTTTGTTAGCTTTTGGTTAACCAACATTCCAATGCTAACTTTTGAAATCAAGCATTGCTAGAAAATTCAAAATTTTAAACTCAAAACGTGCATTCAGCAAAGAATTTTCAAATTCAACAAAACCGAATCATTATATCAAAATTTTTGTTCCTTTTTTGCAACTATTATTAACTAATAATTAGTTGCAACTGCTGCGTGGTATTACAAATTCCAAACTTGTATTCAAAAACACAAAATTATGAGAAACCTACTTATGGAACTGAAAATGTTCTGCCTCATCAGTAATTATTTTTAAACAATACTAGTCAGTGTACAAAATTTTAAACTTGTATTCAAGAAAACAGTTTTGATTGAAACGTATCTACCAAACATCAGAATGTTCAGCTTAACTAGCAACTAATGTGAACAATTCCTGCTATTCCGTAAACAAAATTCTAAACTTGTATTCAACAAGTCAAAATAGCGTGTAGCGTCCTTCCAATACCAAACACTGCTAAGCCTTATAAATCAATTTCGTTGGCCAATAGTTTTTGCTACTCAAATTCTGACATGCATTTAATAAAAAGGTGTATGTGAAGCGTTCCTTATAAGCAGCAAAATGTGATGTCTATGAAGTTGAACAACTTGCATAATAAATTGGTTACACAAGTCAAATGGAGTGGTTCTTAACTTATGTTGAAACTAATTACTAATGTTTTGAACTACTCTAGCACAGAAACAGTAGTTTTTTATTCGAACTGGAAACTAGTGATCAGTCAACTGTATCAACTACATCTTTATTACGGCGTATTCTCCTGAAGCACAAGTTAATGAATGAAACAACGCAGAGTTAAAATTATAGCATACGTAGCTTTTGCCAATGTAATGTTTTTCCTTTTTAAATCTTACACATGTTACAGAATGTGAAAATACTCATTCGTAAAATGGTTTTTTGTTTATTTTTTAAGCACCTCGGAGTAGTTAAAACTGTTCAAATATTGTTTCTAATTTAGTAATCAACACAAACCTTTTTCCAAAATAAAGTCGGCAACATGCCCACATGCACCAAAGTAGAGAAAGTGGTAGTTTAGTTTCAGAACAAACAAAAAATCGGTTCTAAATAGAATTCAATCAACAAGGGGGCTATCACAAAAAAAATTGTTTTGTCGGTTTTGTTTAATTCAAACGCCCATTATTGAACAAGTCGACTTTCACGAGAACAGATTTTAGTTTTGACCTTTAGAGTTGACCAATTGACATTAAATTTTGCGCAGAGCTGGCTCATATTATAGGACTCTTTTGTGCCAAGTTTTGTTAAAATCAGTGAAACCGTTCAAGAGATATCGCACGGACAGACAGAGTGACGGACGGACAGACAGAGTGACGGACGGACAGAGAGACGGACAGACAGAGAGACGGACAGACAGAGAGACGGACAGACAGAGAGACGGACAGACAGAGAGACGGACAGACAGAGAAACGGACAGACAGACATACAGCGCCATCTAATAAAGTAGCTTTTGCTACTTAATAATTCGAAACCGGTATTCAATTAAAACATGTTCAGAAAAACGTCTATATAATTACCATAAATATTCTAAACTCGTATTCAACTAAAAGCATTTTAGAAAGACGTCTATATAATTACAATAAACTTTCACAACAAAATTTTAGTTTCAACCTTTGGCGTTGATCAATTGACATGAAATTTTGCGCAGAGCTAGCTCATGCTATGGGACTCCTTTGTGTCAAGTTTCATTGAAATCGGATTAACCGTTAAAAAGATAACCCATGGACAAACCGACGGACGGACAGACGGACATACAGCGCCATCTTATAAAGTAGCTTTTGCTACTTAATAATTTTCCGTGTATTGTTCTTATTAATACACACGGTACCATATCTTATGGCGGTAACTTTTTTTTTCGTTTCTTGTTCAAAATTTACAGTAACAATGCCACAACCTTAGTTCTACCAACGTGAAACAAGGTTTTCTCCGACAAATTGAATCAAACGCACCAATCAACCAGCAGAATAAGAAACACTGTAATGTCCAACATATGTCTAATTAGCTTTTTAATCATCTAGCACTAGTCGAACCAGTCTAATGCTAAACTAAAATTTTACTAGTTTCTTCTTAATCATCTTGCACTAGTTGAGCAAGTGTAATGCTGAAAGAAACTTTTCAGTTTTTTTCATTCTACCGTAAATAAATATAAGTTTCACATAATATTTAAATATTTGATTAGGCGTAATGCAAAATGTTTCATACAAGAAACGAAAAAATTTAGCACTGCGATTAATTCAAAATAAAGAAAAGTGTTTATTTACAAACGTGGATTTGGATTACAACTTGTACTTATAAACATAGAATTTATTTAATTCATTCATGAATAGATTGTTTACAAATTAAATATGAACGTATCAATCAACATTGCATAATATTAGGGAAAATTTTTAATTCACAGGGCATCTTGATAAAACTTGTGACTTACAAACTATTATTACCGTTCAATATTACTTAAATACAAAAAAGTTCAACAAAGTAAATTGAGTTTTTTAATCCTTTAACAATTAAAGTATATCTACTTTACATATCTACCATGACCACCTCGGGCTATTTTAATTGCCACATTAAAATCCCAAACCCTACTTGTGTATACCTAGTGGTTTTCACGCCATAATCTGTCCTTACAACAGTGGTAAATGTATGACAACAAACAAACTTTCCTGTGACATTAAAGAGGGGATCCCTTTGCTATTCACATGGCGCGTACCCGTTTTGAATTGTTGGATACCAAATGAACGGTATAGCCAGTCAGGTGATCACGTGACACCCTGCAGCATGCACAACCATTTATTTTATCAATTACTAATGTGCACGCGCCAAGTGAATAGCAGAGGGATTCCCTCTCTATAAGGTGTACTACTACTTATACTTATTACTACTACTACTTATACTTATTACTACTACTACTTATACTTATTACTACTATTTTTGCCGACGTTGTTTACCACTTCGCGAGTACATATTGCATTAGGGAATCCACGTTTTACAACCCAATCGCTTTCCCATGGGATGCCTGTCGACGAACGCACAGCTAACCTCAGTGACTGACTGTCACAACCTAATGCATACGTTACAGACTGTAAGTAGGGAAAGTTCCAAATATTGGACTCTTCAAGCGAAAATATATTCTCTAGAACATGCAGGTTTTGAATGCTAAAGGCACCAGCAATCAAGTCGACAAACTCTTCCCTAATTGCAGAGTAAAACAACAGAACTTCTAAACTTTCCAGTGTTTTCTCTGCAGCAAACAAAAAGTCTAGTGGGATTATGTTTTCCATCTGTATACTCACTTGCTTCAGTTTGGATAGCTTATACTTTTTTGCCTGCATGGCTTCCAATTCACGCAAAAGCTCGGCTTCAACTTCTAACCCTCAACCTCTTGGTAATTCTAGATGCAAGCGCTCAAGTGTATTTCCCCATCGATTTCCTAAAATCAATAACACTTTAGACCAGGAAACGTAATTTTGCAAACTAAACAATTGAAACCAAACCAATCTGTCCCCTATACCGGATGAGAGAATGTTTTCAAGCGCGTCTATATCTATCTCTGTTCTGTACACAAATGCTAAATGTTTTAACTGTAAACTAGTAAAATTAGTCATATCAATTTCCGACATGTTTTGTACATTATGAATCACCAATCTAACAACCTGCTGACATTTTGAGAGCACGGCATTAAAAGTTACAGCATCTACTTCTAAATCAAGTTCCTGTATGTTGTTGAAATATAGATCGGGATTCCTTCGTAAGATTGGCCAGAAAGAGTTTCTACCGTAGGAAAAGCGAGGAGTCTCGACACGCATCGTTTTAAGAGATGGCATTAGTTGCATCCAGTCATTTAACATGTAGTAATAGTCCATTGGTTTAAGTTCAAGAAAATCCACATTCTGCCACCATGTCACATCCACGTGCCGAATGTGCGAACCGTAATTCTCTAACAAGGATTCAACGTTTTCATAAGAATCTCCGTTCGGTAAGCTCAAAGCCACAGCTCCATTGAGAAAGGGCGACTTTAAAGACCCAACAGGGTGCGTCTTCTTGAAGTGTTTTGTGAATTCTCTTAACTCATTACTGTCAAAATAATGTCCAAGACCTTCATCACTAAGTTTGTGCTCAATTGCATCATTCCACTTCTTGCATACCAAGCGACATTTCAGAACTTCTTCATTCGCGGGATCCACACGTTCATGTACTACATCCAAAATTTTGTGATACAAGAACTGCGTTCTCCTTGCTAAGAGTATGCTTCGGAACACCAAAGATGAGTTTGTCAAGTTTTCCAAGAGCTGGTTGTCCTTTACTTGAGAGAGTACGATGTACCACACCTAGTTTCATAAGTCATAATTAGTTTTATGCTTTTTTAAAGTATTTATGTTCATTCAAACTAATAAAATTGTAGTACTGAAAGATTATTACACTCTCTTACTTCTAGTGGCATCATTCCAGATAGAATTAACCTGTCACTCTCCTCCCAAATCTCAGTCTCTCCTTCCATTCCTTTCATTGCAGAGGCGTCCTCCTCAACAACTTCATTGCATTCGGTGTTCGAGCCATACTTACTGGATTTCAGTGCAGCAGGTAGGATATTGACGACGACTACTTGTTGACCACCGTCCTGTCCCGTTTGGCAGCTGCCCCGTTCCCCTGAATCACCATTGTCTTCCTTATGATCAAAATGGCATCCTATAGACAGCATTCCTATAGCTTGCGTATAGCAGACCACTCACTAGTTGTATTTAGCGCAGGAAACGACGAGGCGTGATGCCTTGTAACTAAACCAATACAACACAAACAAGAGTCATTAGTGATTACTTTGTCTCAGAATGCAGAACTTGCATAGCTATACAGCTATACAGTAAATATTTATAAAAATTCGGTGAACCAATTTTAAAAATTATACTTATTTTACTTCTTTGGCTCTAAACCTAACTCAAATACCTAAAGCAGTGTAATGTCGCATTTTTGTACTTAGTTTCTAGTTATGAATTTACTTTTCATGCACCAATTTGCAGCCAAATGAATTTTTTGCAATTTTTTTGATAGAGAATTTATTGTGCAAAACAACCAAGTTTTGTTTTATCGTTTCAATCCAAAATAAAGCCTACTAAATGTTTGTTTATATGTTTAATTAAAAACAAATGTTAACAAATGAACCAAAACTTGCAAATTAAACAAATAACTTGTATAACTTCTTACCAAATAATCCGCGGTGAGAGTGCGAAGCCTTAGTCTTTCTACCAATAACTAAGCGGGGTTCTATTGCCAGAATGGCTTTTTGATAGGTAATTCGGTGCCACTAATTCTACTAGTAGTCTTCAGTATGTTTCTAAAAGCAACAACAAAAGTTGTGAGTTAGTGATTCCTTATTGCCACAATAAAACTTTGTCATATGCATGCCGAAGCAAAACATACTTACGTTATTACTTAATGCGCTAGAATGTTATGTTTTTAAGCAAAATGCATTTGCAATCTTTAAACCTTTGCTAATGTGACTTGGCAGGAATTAAAGTCACAAAGTAAAATAAAGTGTAATAAAACTCGTTTTGTCCTAAGCAAACAGTTTTATATGTTCTTTTTACTTAGAAAATAACCGAACCGACCCTGACACTATTCAATGGTTCAGCTTATTAACCAAAAAACACTTCGGTAGGAACTGTTAATTCCAATTGCACAAGTTTCCTGCTTGAACTTAATGTATAGGGACTAGGGACAAGCTAGACGGTAAAGCTTCTCAAGCACGACTATAATTAGTATGCAACTCAGACTAATAAAGTCGTCAAATATGTAAACTCACACTAAATAATCAATTTACATTCAAAAGCTAAATCTTGTTAGAATCTCGCCAAGCAACTCAAACTTACAGACCTAGTCTAATGATAAGAAGTTATTAATTTCAGATTTTATTTGAATAGGTGAGTTTGACTGAATTCGTGAAACGCTAGCGGTAAAATTTTCTTAGAAAAAACTAAGAGGGGAACCTTTAACTGACTACACGAGAGAGATGGAATATTTCTTATATAACAGAGTGGTATATGTGTACAAACAAGATCCGTAGCCAAAATTTAAAGTAAACCCTAGGACAATACCTTCTTACGTAGTTGAACTGTGCGCACTTGGTTTGTAAATTACGTTATTAGTTCTCTAGTTACAGCGCACGTAATGAATTCGTGTAAACGAACAGCAACAGCATGCTCTCTAACTGAACCTTCTTGCATTTCGGTTACCACATCAGTGAGGGAGTAATAGAATTGTCAGCCTCACATACAAGATATGAGAGAAGAGCACTCCAAGTACTAGTGCTTTACGACCAGAGCATGGCAAACTCGTAGGACAGCTTGCATGAGGTGTACTGGTCTTATGCCATCAACATATGTTGCTAAATACATTTTAAAAACACATATGAGGTAAACTAGTCGACTTCCATTTGAATGATTTGCCAGGTGTTTGTAAAATACCCCAATTCTGTTAAACCAGTTCACCGTCACAATTTTAGTTCTGCCAACGGGAAACAAGGTTTTCCTATGCCAGGATTAATCAAACGAACGAATCAACTAGCAATAAAAGACACAGTGTAACGTTATAAGGTAGCCCAACAAAGGCGAATGTGTGACAGTGGAGTGAGTGTGTGACAGTCGAATGAGTGTGTGACAGTCGAATGAGTGTGTGACAGTCGAATGAGCGTGTGACAGTGGACCTTGCTAGCGTTGTATTACAAATTCCAAAATTGTATTCAAAAGCACAAAGTTATGAAAAACCTACTTACGAAACTGCAAAGTGTTCTGCCTCATCAACATTTTAACCAACACTACTCAGTGAACAAAGTTTTAAATTGTATTCAAGGAGATGGATTTAAATGAAACGTACCTACCGAGCATCAAAATGTTCAGCCTAACTAGCAACTAATGGGATCAATTCCTGCTATTCCGTAAACAAATTTTTAAACCTGCATTCAACAAATCAGAATAACGTGTATCCTCCATCCTATACCAAAAACTGCTAAGCCTTATAAGCAGCAAAATGTGATGTCTACTTGAATTCAACCAGCTGAAAGTGTGGCGTTTGGTGTTCTAACGGTTAAGATTAATATAGTCTTAACTTGTATTCAACAATATATAAATTTCAAGGACGTACTATCTGTTTGAAAGATTTAAGCTTGTATTTGACAATATAAATTTGCCAGACGTTCTTTTCAAAGTGTTTTCAAAAATAATTATTTTGGGATAAGAAAGAACCGTGTGTGAACTTGTAAACATGTTGTTTTGCTCCTTACAACAAAGACTACCTTATTTATTCGGTCTATAGCTCTCGCTCAATTTATGACCCCCCACGAATTATAACCTCCTTTGAAATGAGAACGTTGAAATTTTGGCGCGCCACGGTTTGCAGCCCCCCGTATTGTACTTAACCCCCAAGTGTACGTGAGATTAAACAGGTTACTAGTAAAATTCTTATCTACACAAAAACATTAAGGAAGGCTTTCCTTGGGTTCACTGCTACCTACTCATGATCATTTTTATCTTCCCCAATCTGTCTATGGCATGAAATATATATGGGTTCAGACTAAGTCTTTTTACCTGTAAGACTCCAGATTTATGTCAAATTTCGGTTATTGTTTCGTCAGGATGTTATTGCCTAAAATGTCCGTCAGCTTAATCTAGCCGAAGTACTAGAAAATTACCCATGGGATATACTTAAACGGCTTGTTTATTAAATTTAACTTGGATTCCTGAAAAGTCTCCGCCGCCTAGTCTTTAAATTCATTAATCGCATAGTGACATGTACTGCCTGCACATTATGGTTCACAATATTCGCCTAGAGATTCATCGGAATAAATTCCAGACGTGTATTTAACAAAAGGCTTGTACGAACTACATCCCTTTTAGCGAATCAATGTAGAAATTATCTTGAATAATGACAACTAGCTATTTTCCCCGTGACACATGTCACGGGCCTAGACTGCTCGTAATTATCTTATAAATCCAACACAAACTACACCCAATTAATGTTTTGCGTCAGCAACAATTATCTCAAAAGAATTGTACACAAACAACATCTGCTGAACAGCACACATCATGCAGTTAAAGTTTGCTCCAGGAGCTTGGGGTAAGTGAAAGAGAGAGATAGTAGGTGGCGCGGTGGTATGCATTTGTTTTGTTGTGCTGTGCTGTATCAAGCAATGTGATGCTCGAGCAAGCATTCTACAAAAAGAGAGAGAGGTCGCATGAACGTAAGCGGAACGTAAGCAGCCAGCGCACCATGTTCAATCCTGAAAAAAGTGCACACAGACAAACAAACACACTCTTCTGAATTAGTATAAGTTAATGGTTTTGGAAGAAAAGCTTTAGAAGGGTTTGTATTAATAGGTTATGTGGTGAAAATGTTCAACAACGGAAGGTTTAGAAAAAAGTCCAAACTTTTATTCAACAAAAACTTATTACACACGACAAGCACTTACAGGATAACATTTTAAACTAATGATACACATTGTTTGTTAAATATAATGAGATCTCCACATCAAAAAAATGGTCTTCAACGTCAACGTTTTTAAACGTTGACGAACTTTCACGTATCATGTTTGTTGAGAATAGGTTTAAAAATTCAACGAAAGGGAATACAAAAAAATCAGGACCTATATTCAACAAAAGATTTTTGCACAAGATATAGACTGACAGCATATTATGTTGTAGTAAAGATACGATTATATTCAAAGAGTCTTTGTTGAACACGGGTTTAGAATATTACGTATGTAGCACGAAAATGGTTTTAGTGAGTGGCATTAACTAGAAACTTGAAAGCGAGACGTCAAAGTGAGAATGAAGCAGCGGAGTGATAGTGTGACAGTGGAGTGAGTGTGTGATGGCGGAGTGAGAGTGTGACAGTGGAGTGAGAGTGTGACAGTGGAGTGAGTGTGTGATAGCGGAGTGAGAGTGTGACAAGAAGGGAAAGTGAGATTTTGACAGCGGATAGGGTGTGATAGTGCAACAATGGTTGAGTAGTTGTAGAATTGTTTTAACCATTAGGGAACAGCTTCTTGCTCCAATGAATGCTTAGATGAAAATGTAGTAAATGGCCGTCCTCCAAAAAATAAGCCTGCTACCAACCCAAGTTCTGTGTTTTATGTTTTAGATTACTGGTTTCGGCCCCCTGACAATACAAAAATTGCAAACTTCTATTCAACGGAAAACAAATTGCAACAACGTTATAATCAAGCTATTTTATGCTATACCAATATATGTTAGCAGGACATTTTATGATAGGATTGGATAATGTTACCCTGCAGCATTTATCCTAAAATACGTAGGTATGTCGATTTTAGCGTCGCACCTGCAATTAAAGCAAAATGTTTGTAACTATTCAAAAGGTGCACGACCATGATATGTGAGGCATGAGAGGCGGCGGAGTAACAGTTAATATGGATGTTTTGGGAGTTAGTTACAGCATGCCGACACAAATAGTGTGTGAGTGAGTAACAGTCAGTGGAATGATATAGGAAATAATTGCCACTTTTACATACACAAATATATATTTAAAAGTATTCCACAATTTCCACAAATTTAATTTAAGTTTAATTTACTTTCAGGGGTCAACCTGCTACAATTTGTCAGACTTAGATTCTTGCTTCCGGATTGCAATACATTTTTAATTAAAATTTTAATCCATACCGTTATACAAGTATATTGAGGTTAGGTTTTATATTACGTATAACTGTAAATATTTAATAATATTTTAACATACATATATACACTTTAAAATACAAAGTTCCAATTTCCCATATTTCACGGTATAACTACCTCACAATGTCAACCAATTTTTCAAATTTATACTAAATAATTTTTTCTAGTATTTGCATGCATTTTAAATGCACTAACATTTATTACTACAATATACAGGATAAAATTACACAAACGCCTAGTTTAAATCTACAAGCTATAGACTATATTTGTATATGTGGTTAAAAGCATTTAACTTGACTAACATAGCTGGGTATTTCGTATTCCACCAGACCTAATATCTAACATAAACATGACAGCATAAGAGATGATTGTTTTTTCTTTTTAACAACATATGAAAGTGTATTTGATTTACTATAACTTGTTGCATTGGAATTCAGAATGGCTTCAAGATTAATTGTTCATTTTAAAAAACACTAGAAGAACAAAAACAAATTATTTGAGTTAGGTTTTGTATCTTGTACACAATTGAAAGACAAACAATACGACGTACCTTTACAAATTTTCCTAGCTCTTCTGAGTTTGTGGTTTCTTTAATTTTTGTGCCCATAAGGTACAATGCTGCGTTTTTACGCATCTTTAAAAAGTCTTCGTTGGTGGCTGCAAAGTAAGCTTTGTCTTTTTGAAAGATCGTATGCAAATGACTGTCCAACCATTCAGATTCTGTGTGGTCCTCCGACGACAAAATTTGATCATTTATTGCATTAGCAACTGCATCCGTGGATAAGACCTCCTGCTTTGCAAGTGCGTGGAAGAGGAACATATCACTGAACTTGCATGGTTGAGACATAAGTAAATGAGGAACATCAGAGTTAAGCAATTCACGGTTGGGTAAAGCCCGAGTAAAGAATGATTCCATAACACATTTTACTGACATCCCCGTCGTAACCTACATAATTTCAGGCCTGCTTAATATATTCAATTTGTAATATTTAATCGAAATTTTGCGTAATAAAATTTTACATTTGTTTTCTCTAAGATACGCTCCCAGCCCTTCTCATAGTACAGCGGATCAAACTTCTGCAGTTTGTTGATAAAATCAATGCATTTTTTCCAATCTGCCATGGCAAGCGGCCTGCGAGCATGCATTTCCGCGTATCGGGACTCTTCTGTTCCATACATCCTAAAAGTGACATAAACGATATTAAAGGGGAATAAAGTTTCCTAAAATTTTGAGTAAAACTTTGTTTTTATCTAGAAATGATTATATTTACCGGGCTGTGTATGTAACTCGTTTAAATGAAGGCTCAGTTTGTTCAAAATCCTCAGCCATCCCAGAATCATTACTGATATCAAAGCCAGGTTCTTCGACAGAGTTTTCATCAACGACTATCTCAATTTCTTCATCATCAATTGGCAACCTCTCTAATGCTTCCGTTCTAGAGGATCGACATGTTCCATCTTCCAATTCTTCGGCCTGATTCTGCTTAGGCATTGACTCTTTTTCAGAATCACCATTTACCACAGCATTCTCGGTTTCGTCGCTTAGGAAATCAGGATTTTTCACTTCCGTACTCTGAAACCAGCCATTAAATGACTAATTACAAGGAGAACTTTAGGATAAAACACAGTATTAAATGCAGGCATTGCATGCATACGGTGTCTGTTGGATCCAAAATCCAATTTTCCACCACACAAACACTCTCCTTAAGCGTTTTTCTTGTGTCTTCTGGTAGCTGTTGAACAATCTCTGGCAAAGATTGTAAAACCATCTTTTCGAATCCTTGTCTGGTACCGCAATATCCAATCTGAAAAATACAAGTTTCAGAGTAAAAATCACAGCACACTAAGTATACACTTTATGATTACGAGATTAAACCTTGTTCATAACATTCAGGGTCCATCTTGTCGAACAGAGCAGACCTCTTATATCGGAAACCTTAAGCAATTCGACAAGTCTTTTCTTAACATTTACGGGCGCTTGTGGCGACTTTGATTTTTTAGCAGTTGAAGCAGATTTCTTAGATTGGGAATTTAGATTTTTCCATTTTTGATAACACTGCTTTTTTGTTTTCGTAGGAAGCTATATAGAAACAAAAACACAATAAAATTATTTATTTAAACAAACTAACAATGTCGACAAACCAATAACACTTCCTTGTTGGAAGCGACTTTAACTACTGAACTGAAAACTATATTCCTAGTTTACATATGTTGCAGAACATCTAAATTAGTATAACATGGTCCAATATATTTACCTGTGCGCGCTTCTTTATTTCCTCCCAATCCAAAAACGGGCCTGTTTTATGATGTATGAAATATGTAACAGATTCTCTTAAACGTACAAGTTCGGAATGTGTAAAATCCGGCGCGCGTTCACCAGATGATTGACCTTTTGGAGACATCCTTGATGTTTTTAATTAGCCGAACCTTATATTCAAGAAAGGTTTTATGCCATCACAGATATGAACTGTTAATATATTTTCAATTCTTCAGAAATTTACCGAGTCTCTTACACCCAAAAGCTCTAGTCGTCTCCGTTACCGTATACCAGTAGCCAATCAACTTAGAAGCAAGATTTCTTTCGTCGATTGGAGAGAACACCTGAATACACAACAAACCAAGTTCTTAATTAAGCATTTAAGTAGAGTAAAGTTTTTATGGTAACGGTATTTGTGTGCCCAGGCTACTTATTTGTAGAAATATTTAAACTTGTTAGTAAAAACAGAAGTGGTACATATTGTCTTTCGTAGAAAAACTTATACCATATAACTAGGCACACTCTCTCCCTTAATTACGGCAAGTCACATTAGATTTTGTCAAACCACTTCATTGCAAACTTAAGAGAATAACAATAAGAAAAGTTTGTTGGAATTTTTGAGTTGACAAACTGTCACTGAGGTTTTTAAACTCTCATACAAAACCCAATGAATGTGCCTGAACACTGTAACAGTAGCTTAGTAAACCTTACCCATGCGGTATTTTCAGTCGTGGACTTCTGGAAATTTATTTTCGATTGATTTCGAAAAATCAAAACGTTCATTTTGAAACGGTTTTTGACCAGTGGATTAAACCCGGACGCGTATATGTAAAAAAAATTATTAAATATAGTAAAGGCGTCACAGAATTAGAGATAAAGAGTTATACTACCACATTATATTGTCTGATTATTCTACAAGATTTTACCTACCTAGGTTTTTATGAAATACTGGCTTCGGGCAACGTCGATTCATCTAGAGCGCGACACCTTCAGTAGTATAGTCAGTATGCAAAACAAAATAATAACGATAATACCTTAAGCCAAGTTTACCAAATTATTACGTGTGAATAATGTTACATAGTAAATGTTAGCACCAAAAATAACTAATTACACAATTTCTGTCGTTGGCCTTGTTTGCATAAGACACAAAAACACAAAAAAGTAGAAACTGGTTTAAAATGAATCGTTGGTTACAATTATTTAAATACGGCAAAAGGAATCTAGTAAGCAAATAAGCAAGATTCATTTAAACAGACAAAGTTGCTGTTGAGATTTCCAGAGAAAATTAACAAATGCATTTACAAACCCGCAATCCCATAAAAATACAACAATTCACCCAAACAATCCATTTCTACCATAGTGTGCAGGGAGTGCTAATTAAGGAAACGATAGGGCTTTTATCAACAATTGACAACTTTAATATAGGATTTTAAACGATATATAATAAAACACTTATTGGTTATAATTGGTATTGCTACACGTTGAGTGTTTGATGGGATTTATATTTCTAAATTTTCTTGCACACCCGATGTTTTATAGCATAGAAGTCAGATGAAAGATGCAAAGTCGAAAGAAGTACACACCGTCAGCAAAACAGAGCTTAATAAATTTTGAAGCTATATTTTATTCATATTAGCGCACATCCATGCATAATAACAACACAACAAAATCATAAACACAACAGTTTGTTTGGTAATTCATTGTTTGATTAGCTTTAAACCCCTTAAGTTTTGCCACAACAATTTTAGCTTGGCTATGAACAAGTAATAGGAGAAGGAACAACCTAAACACCAACACTATAAAGAGAACTCGAGCCACTAATGCTTTGCAAATGAGACAATTTGAATGTCTTATAAGCAATACATTAAAGGTGATAATTCCCTTCTTAGTGTTCATTTTATTCTATAAAAACATATTTGTTTTTTAAATATATTAACACAACATAACTCTTGTTATGACATGAGAATATTAAGTACTCGTTAATTTTTTAAAAATCGTTATGAATGCAAATTAAATTAATATTAGCCATTCACTCGTATTATTACTATACTACAGAACAGTGTAGAAGCAGTATTAGTACATCTGCAAACAATGTTAAATTTACGAAATGTTGCACTTCATAATGCATCGAAATATTTTTTAAATAAAATTTTGCGAAGAACCATATCAAGAGGATATTTTTTTGCTCTTTTGTCACCCCATTTTGTCTGAAACTGTTTTAGTAAGTCTGCAATTTCCTTATCGGTCACCTTATCTAAAGCTTCAGGGCCCAAGTGTTTTTTCATTACAATCCTAAAGTTTTGCAAAATATTTGTAAAGCTGTGCTTATCGATAAGTGAAAAACTACAATGTGATGTCTTGTACACTGGCAAAACTGCCTTAATATCTGTAGGAGTATTTGCAAAAAATAAGATCCCTTCGCGATACACTTTTTCTTCAATAAAAAGTTCAAACATAGTCCAAAACTCGGATTGTTGGTTTTGTGAAAGCTGTAGTTCAATATTTTTGAAAATACTTTTCAAACTCAACAGATTTCCCGATCTAGTTTTTTGCAGCAAATGAATGAACTCTGGTACAGAAACCGGATCAATCGTCTTTTCATCACAAACTTTCTTCTTTACATCACTCTCGGAATAATTACATCCAGATCTATCATGCCTACTTGAACCATAAAGCTGTATGATGGTGTGATCTAGCATTTTTGTAGTTAAAACTTTACAAAGATTGTCAAATCCTGGTGAAGTCATCGATAAAGGTCCTTGAAGTTTGCAAAGCAATTTAAGGTTATCCTTAAATTCTTTCATTTCCTCTTCCGTGAAGCACATGGACAAATAAATGGCAAGCAAATATTCGACTGGAACCTCCTTCTTTCTAAGCGTTTCAAAATTTCTTTCAAATGGATCTCCTGTACGAAAGTCTGCTTTGTTCATTATTCCAAGCTTCTCTCTAATCAAATAGTCATCGCGGGTCATGAATTTGTAGTGACAATGACCATAGATGACGACTCCAGCCACACTCTCTGCTACTACAGCCTCTCTTAACATATCTGAAATGAATAAAAAATTGCGTTTTTGAACATGTGTGCCCATGGACGATAAATATATGGTTTACTTATAATTAAGTGTCTGGTTAAATTCACACAATTTCAGTGGATACTGCACACAATTACTGTTTATCATCATACATTTTGTATTTGATACTCTGGGTAGTTCGTCAATTATACATTTCATAAAGTATTACATACCTTTTGTGGGAAACGTAAGTTCATTTCGATTTTCATGAAGCTTTGCGTCTAAAATAGACACAAGATGATCCAACGCGGGCTTGAGCGTTTGATTCAAGTGCGTAATGACACGATTTACAGGAATCATCTCCATTGGGGGAACGCCCATACGTGTGTCTATAAACGTATTTGCTGCATTCAAAATATCATTAAGAAAAGAATTGGTTGGTTTCCAGCAGCTAACAATGAGTTCCATTCTTGCACTTATGCATCGCTTTTTAAGTGGTTTCCTAGAGTGTTTCCGAATATTCTCAATCGTGATTTTGTAGTCTTCAATGTCTTCTCGTGTCCACATTTGGGATAACATGATTTTTGCAATCTGTGAACTCTGCTGAAATGGCTTGTTGCTAATTCCCCTGTGAACGTCCTTAAAGATTTCTGAGTAAAACTTTGCGTAGGTTACATGAGCATCGTTTAAGTCCTTATCCATTATGTCGTAGTAAAAATTTCCGTACTGGTTGAGCATTAAGGGATAGTATTCATCGACTGGTTTTTTATTTTGCAACTCGGCAACTGTGTTCAATCCATTCTCTATTTTCCAAAAGAGGGACTTTCCGTCCACTTTGTAGTCATTTGCCACATGAACGACAATTTCACTCACGTTACTCAAATCAAATATAGATAGTGTATTCTTCAATTTTTCAAAACTACAGTTCTGCCCGTAGCTCTCATATTTTGCGTACACTCTTGTTCCTTTACAATGTATTTCTAAAGTATCCTTTAACTTTGAAAGAAATGTTGCACAAAATCCAAACACGTCATCAGCGTGAATTCTTAATTGCCTTTTGCCGCAGGTGGCACATCGCTTGCGATATTTTGCATAAGTGCTGCAATGCGTAACTAAATCGTTTCGTGTTTCCGAGTTTACAGGGAGCCTTTTAAGTGCAAAGTCAATGCTGTCGTGAATCGCAGCAAGAACAGCCTCATGGGTCAAACCAGATGGTCCAACGATAACATGATCAATCCTTTGTCCTTGTACTTGTCCAACGCCAAATACAAAATACTTTGCAAATTTATGCAACAATCTTGATCCCTTAAATTTGCTTGGTGATGATGACTCAAGATAGACATTTTTCAGTACAGTTGGCCCCTCAAGTGGTTTAAGTAACGACCAATCCGTGGACAAGATTAACACGCCGTCCATTTTTTGGTGAATTTGAAGATTCTCCATTTTACCTGAAAGATTCAAATATTACTGAAAATAGTAGTACATTTCAAGTATCTAAACCCAATATGACAAATTTTACGTGAAGATGTTAAATTATACCTGTTCCAGATATTTCAGAATTCCCACTGAGTTTTGTGGTATCCCTGTATCCTTATTGAGGTATTCACCCCAAAGCAGGCATTTGTCGGTCAGAGCAACTCCCGGGTCTACGTTTTTTGGAAGAGCAATAATGCTAAGAAAAGTGCAAGAAAAGGGAACAAGTCCGGTACTACAAAAGAAAATTGTCAAAAATTACATATTTCAATATTTTATTCAATCTAAACTTATAAAATAGTACGTACATTTCTACGCCATCAATTCCAAACTTATACTCAATCAAAACTCTCTAAGCTGTACGTATATTCCTATGCCATAAATTCCAAACATTTGTTCATCCAAAACTCACAAAAGTATACGTACAGCTATACAAAACAGAACCTAATAAAATCCAAGACTAGGAAGGGAATTCCCGCCACTAGTGCTTTGCAGATGGGACCATTTGAACGTCCCATAAGCAATGCATTAGCGGCGGTAATTCCCTTCCTCTTGAACGTCTCTTATACCTTTTCTAATTTCGGACAGCACATTCATACGCCAGAAACTCCAAACTTGTATTCAATCAAAATTTACAAATCAGTACGTATATTCCTACGCCAGAAATTCCAAACTTGTATTCATCCAAAACTCACAAAGTTGTACTTACACTTCTACGCCAGATATTTTAAACTTGTCATTATTCAAAACTCACAAAATTGTACTTACATTCCTACGCCAGATATTTTAAACCTTTATTCATCCAAAACCCACAAAGTTGTACGTACTACAAACTTACAAAATAGAACGTACATTCCTACGCCAGAAATTCGAAACCTTTATTCAAGCAAAACTTACAAAATAGTACCTACATTCCTACGCCAGAAATTCCAAACTTATATTCAATCAAAACTCTCTAAACTGTATGTATATTCCTATGTCAGAAATTCAAAACTTTTATTCATCCAGAATTCAAAAAGTTTTTTCTACAATCGTACGCAATTAATTCCAAACTTTTTTCTATAAAGACTCACTAAGTAGTAAGTAATATCCTACGCCAAAAATTCCAATTTTTTATTCAATCAAAGCTCTCTAAGCTGTACGTGTATTCCTACGCCAGAAATTCCAGACTTGTATTCATCCAGAATTGAAAAAGTTGTTCGTACAATCTTACGCCAGAAATTCCAAACTTTTATTCATCCAAAACTCACAAAGTTATACGTACATTCATACGCCAGAAACTCCAAACTTTTATTCTATAAAGACTCACAAAATAGTAAGTACATCCTACGCCAAAAATTCCAATTTTTTATTCAATCAAAACTGTCTAGGCTGTACGGATAACCCGACGCCAGAAATTCCAAACTTATATTCAATCAAAACTCTCTAAGCTGTACGTATATTCCTACGCCAGAAATTCCAAACTTGTATTCATCCAGAATTCAAAAAGTTGTTCGTACAATCTTACGCCAGAAATTCCAAACTTTTATTCATCCAAAACTCACAAAGTTAGACGTACATTCCTACCTTAGAAATTCCAAACTTGTATTCATCAAAAACTCACAAAGTTGTACCTACATTTCTACGCCAGATATTTTAAACTTTTATTAATCCAAAACCACAAAGTTGTACGTACAACAAACTTACAAAATAGTACGTACTTTTCTACGCCATCAATTCCAAACTTTTATTCAAGCACAACTTACAAAATAGAACGTACATTCCTACGCCAGAATTTCGAAACCTTTATTCAAGCAAAACTTACAAAATAGTACGTACATTCCTATGCCCGAAATTTCAAACTTGTACTCAATCAAAACTATCCAAGCTGTACGGATACTCCTACGCCAGAAATTCCAAACTTATATCCAATCAAAACTCTCTAAACTGTACGTATATTCCTATGTCAGGAGTTCAAAACTTTTATTCATCCAGAATTCAAAAAGTTTTTCCTACAATCGTACGCAATTAATTCCAAAGATTTATTCATCCAAAACTCACAAAGTTATACGTACATTCATACGCCAGAAACTCCAAACTTGTATTCAATCAAAATTTACAAATCAGCACGTATATTTGCACGCCAGAAATTCCAGACTTGTATTCTTCCAAAACTCACAAAGTTGTGCGTACATTCATACCTCAGAAATTCCAAACTTGTATTAATCGAAAACTCACAAAGTTGTACTTACATTTCTACGCCAGATATTTTAAACTTTTGTTCATCCAAAACCACAAAGTTGTACGTACAACAAACCTACAAAATAGAACGTACATTCCTACGCCAGAAATTCGAAACCTTTATTCAAGCAAAGCTTACAACATAGTACGTACTTTCCTATGCCAGAAATTTCAAACTTGTATTCAATCAAAACTGTCCAAGCTGTACGGATACTCCTACCCCATCAATTCCAAACTTATATTCAATCAAAACTCTCTAAGCTGTACGTATATTCCTATGCCTGGAATTCGAAACTTTTATTCACCCAGAATTCAAAAAGTTTTTCCTACAATCGTACACAATTAATTCCAAACTTTTATTCTATTAAAACTCACAAAGTAGTAAGTACTGTCCGAAATTAGAAAAGGTATAAGAGGTATAAGAATGGTCCGTCAGCCAGACGTTCAAGAGGAAGGGAATTACCGCCGCTAATGCATTGCTTATGGGACGTTCAAATGGTCCCATCTGCAAAGCACTAGAGGCGGGAATTCCCTTCCTAGTGTTGGATTTTATTAGGTTCGGTTTTGTATAGCTGTACAATCCTAGGCCAAAAGTTCCCATTTTTTATTCAATCAAAAGTGCCTAGGCTGTACGGATAATCCTACGCCAGAAATTCCAAACTTATATTCATCCAGAATTCAAAACGTTGTTCGTACAATCTTACGCCATCAATTCCAAACTTTTATTCATCCAAAACTCACAAAGTTATAATTACACTCCTACGCCAAAAGTTCCAATTTTTTGTTCAATCAAAATTCATAAAGTAGTATGAACATTCCTAAGCCATAAATTCCAAACTTTTGTTCCTCCAAAACTCACAAGGTTGTACGTACATTCATACGCCAGATATTTCAAACTTTTATTTATCCAAAACTCACAAAGTTATACGTACATTCATACGCCAGAAACTCCAAACTTGTATTCAATCAAAATTTACAAATCAGCACGTATATTCGTACGCCAGAAATTCCAGACTTGTATTCATCCAAAACTCACAAAGTTGTGCGTACATTCATACCTCAGAAATTCCAAACTTGTATTCATCGAAAACTCACAAAGTTGTACTTACATTTCTACGCCAGATATTTTAAACTTTTATTCATCCTAAACCCACAAAGTTGTACGTACATTTCTACACCAGAAACTCCAAAGATTTTTTAAATCAAAACTCTCAAAGCAGTACGTATATTCCTACGCCAAATATTGCAAATGTTGTTTAAAAAATCTATTACAAATTACAAAGCACTTATTTTCTCAAATATAAACTACCTTAAATTTAAACGATGCATGGAAATCCCCTTTTTTGCAGAAAAAGAGGTTTGAAAATTTATTACTTTTAAGAAACTAAAAAACTTATTCAAACTAAACTCACATAGTAGTTCGTATATTTCTACTCGAGAAAATCCAAACTTGTATTCAACATCCTGAATCCGTTTCTAAAGTCTAAACTACTATTACGCAACAGTTGTCTTTCTAGAAATTTTTCGTCGAAAAACTTAGAAAATTTGAAATATTGTATTCAACCTTATCTTAATACAAAGAACTTTTATGCAAAATATATTGGACACTTGTTGAACAAAATGTTACTATAAACCACTACTTTAATGCAAACCTTTACTTGGCAACTATTGTTTTCACAGTCTACAAACTGCGTTGGTACTGGTGGTATTCTTGCAATCATTGGTGTCATATTATTGGATGAAATTATATGACTTTCACACTTTTCTTTTGTTTTCAGGGTTTGGCATTGAAAAAAAATTGCATTGAGGTTTTCATTTCTCAGACAGAACTGTAGTTATGTGACAGTTCTAGTGCTCTTCTTGTATGACATTATAAACCATTATCTCAATACTAAACCAACAAAACGTGCTCGCTGCTATTTTCGCATGCCTCAGTGATTTAAGAGTCCAGTGTGCCACGAAAAGCTTAAACAACCCTAACTTTTGCACTGTCACCAAAGTAAAATAACAAACATGATATTAATTTTTAGAAATGTTTATGATTCCAAATTTTGAGAGTAAATGCTGACAGACGTACATACTACTTAATTTTTTTCTTTGTAACACAGCGAGCTAATTATAAGCCGGCGACGGCACAGCGACGCTAGAAACAAATATAGTATACCTACTGCTAATGGCACTGGAAGGCACAGGAATATAAAGCAAGTAGTAGCAGGCTTACTTATTCTGGAATGAAAATTTATGATTAATTATAGTGCAAATGATGCCTTTGTGTACATCGCATGAGTCTCAGGAAAAAAGTTCACTCACAGCAAAACGAATTTCCAAGAATTTGAAGAGATCTACTAACTATACGTACTTATCAATGCCGAGTCCAATTTAACGTGTTAACTGCTGAAAGTTATAAATTGGTAAAAAGTGCTTCAACTCGTTTGATTATAAAATAAATATGAGAACAAATAATTTTTGTCGACATTGCTGTCGTGTTTGGACCCAGCATTCTGATTGGATTGATATTGCTACCACTCATACTACACTCTACCCAACATAACTCTCTAAGACTATTTGCTCTTTAAACCAGCAAATGTTTAGCTGAAATTAAATGATTGTTTTTACATTAGTCGACCTCGACTACTTTTCCTGAACAAGTAAAGGCTACTGCTACATGTTAAGGTTTCTAAAGTACTGTATAGGCTTGGTATGCAAAAGTGTACTAAATTAAGCCGTGTTCATAAAGTTATTCATGTAACTAGGTTAGAGTGGCCAACAAAGTTATTTTGTACATCGTGTGGGGCAGAATTTAATGCGAATAACTAAACGTATCACTTAAATACGCTGGCAGGTGGATCTGAAAAACTGCTTTTTTTCTTCTTAATGTGATCTTCCATCAAGAAACTGCAAATGACTTCGTACTCATTAACCGGCACACCCATCTTGACTACATTTGATTTTAATTTTTCTTTCAGTTCAGTATCATTTCCAAGCAGTTCCTTTTTAAATCTGGTAATGTTATTTTGTACTGTACCGGTGACAACCTAAAAATTCCAAATGAAAATTTATTTAGGCTTAAACTAAAAATTCAAACGTTTTTGTCTACCAAGATACATAGTATTGTAATATGTGTAATGCAGTATTATGCGGGACTCACAGTAACAATATTCGACATTTTTTCAATCTCTCGGGCTACCTGCGCAATGACAAGCTTACGATTGAAATTTGTTTTAGCCAAACTTGCATAAGCAGTTGATATAAACTCTGCAACTGTTTTATGATAGCTTTTTGGATTTTCCTCTGTAAAAACATATTAAAGGTTTATGTAAACTTCAAATATACAGCTATACAAAACAGAACCTAATAAAATCCAACACTAGGAAGGGAATTCCCGCCACTAGTGCTTTGCAGATGGGACCATTTGAACGACCCATAAGCAATGCATTAGCGGCGGTAATTCCCTTCCTCTTGAACGTCTCTTATACCTTTTCTAATTTCGGACAGTAACAAACGACAATTGCAAACTAAAAGTTTACCTTCCAGGTTCAAAGTTGTTTGGTTAGAAATTTCACCACTGCTACGATTTTCTATGGCTGCATCATGATCAGCTTCTGGAAGAAAACGTGCTTAGGCATTGAGTATTTTTTATGGTGAAACAATAAATTCGATTTGAAATTTGCAATGATTTTGTACTACATCTACAGAATCACCTTTAATAAACTCCAGGTAACACTTGCTTCCAGGGCTAGAGGCGGTCTTTGGCTGAATTGTGTGTGATAACATTTTTTCAATGATGGATTCATTTCGTAAGTTTACTTAGATTCAGGAATTTAAAAATAACCATATTTACATAGGTTTAAAATTTTTTCATTTCAATTTAAATAATTGTTAATTTAATTATTTTTATAATTTTAACATAGTTTTAATACCTGATTGGTTGACAGTTTTGAGTTCACTCACGCCATTGCCTATTTATAAAGAAAGAAACAAAACAAAAAGGTAAAAAGAGTCTTGCTGACCCGTTATCTTACTATGCAAATGTCTAGAAGTCCGTTTTTCTTACCGAGCTTCCTTTTCATTGGAAAACGTCTTGAAGTTGGAGTGGAGGTTTTCCGTATCATTATTAATAAGGTTATCTAGAAAAATTCGCTTACTTAGCAGCTATCCAGCGAATGCGCGTCGAAGTCTCACAAACTTATTTTCAGGCGGTCTCCTTCTTGCAAGGAGGAGCTAACAAAGGTGTAGTGTGTCCGTGTTTCTGTGTGCGTCTATTTCCTTTTTTAAAAATAGGCTCAAAACCAGGAAAAAGTGTCTCCTTAACAGGAAAAATTGTTTATAAACCAGGGAAAATTGTCACTAAGCCAAGGAAAATTGTCACTAGACCAAGGAAAATTGTCTCCTAATCAGGGAAAGTTGTCTCTAAATCAGGGAAAATTGTCACTAAACCGAGGAAAATTGTCACTAGACCAAGGAAACATGTCTCCTAATCAGGAAAAGTCTCTAAATCAGGGAAAATTGTCACTAAACCAAGGAAACTTGTCACTAAACCAAGGAAAATTGTCACTAAACCAAGGAAAATTGTCACTAGACCAAGGAAAATTGTCTCCTAATCAGGGAAAGTTGTCTCTAAATCAGGGAAAATTGTCTATAAACCGGGAAAAATTGTCTATAAACCGGGAAAAATTGTCTATAAACCGGGAAAAATTGTCTATAAATCGGGAAAAATTGTCTATAAACCGGGAAAAATTGTCTATAAATCGGGAAAAATTGTCTATAAACCGGGAAAAATTGTCTATAAACCGGGAAAAATTGTCTATAAACCGGGAAAAATTTTCTATAAACCGGGACAAATTGTCTATAAACCGGGAAAAATTATCTATAAACCGGGAAAAATTGTCTATAAATCGGGAAAAATTGTCTATAAATCGGGAAAAATTGTCTATAAACCGGGAAAAATTGTCTATAAAGCAGCTTAAACTGGCTCTTAACCAGCTAAAACGGGCTCCCAACAAGGTAAACAGGGCAATGGACGATATGAGTTGATGTTAACATGTTTCCCTTTTCATTGTGCGTAAATGCATATGCTCAATCAACTTGCAACGCATGACAGATGGAAGAAAACCTGCTATTGCTACATATAACTGGGTAACAGTAAAAAAATGAATGACGTTTCACACCTACAGTTATTATAGCGTCAACCATTTATCGCTGTTTACATATTTCGCCTTACTAGGGTCATTGTAGCACGCCTGGATTAAAAATACCCAACTGTGAGGCACAAAAATAGAACAGGTATTAATGAACAGTGAGAGGTACAATTGATGATTATGATAGCTCATACTCCCTCGCCCATAGAACGTAAAGAAAAACGTCAAAACCTATATTCCGCACAACGATTATCTAAAAGACGCTCCAAAAATTTAAGCATTTAAACGAAGACAATCTTATACGACAAAGGGCCTTGTAAATGTTGAAATAAGCAGCCGCCTATATTTGAATTAAACAAAATAGAGCTGTGGAGATATATGAGAGTCACAGATACCTATTTCAAAAAACAGAACAAATTTTAAGGGGCCAGAACTATGGTTTTTAAATTTTGAGAAAAAACAAGATAAATTAAAATCCTCCCAAACTTTGCAAGTAACAGATATATCTAGATTAGTACTTCCCAAATTTAAATCGAATTATTATCGTTCATCTTTGAATTATCGTGGTATAGTCTAGTGGAAAAAAGTCTTAAAGGGAATGGTATTTGATAATATAAGTTTGGAAAAGTTACAAAAGATGATAACTGGTAAAATGTAATGCTAATTGTTAACTTATTTAATTTTAATGTAGCATTTAATGGACATTTCGCATCCACCTAGTCAGACTGGGCCACTTCTTTTTATTGTCATAAATTTTCAAACCTATGTTGTCATATGTTATCATTTTGTAAATGACCTACCCAGGTATCGTGATAACGTAATATATGGATGAGATCCATAATGTTTCATAAATGTGGCACAAGAAATAGAAACAATTAGTTTACACCTCTATTCAACAAATGACTTGAACAAAAGACGCCACCTACAACAAAATGATGAACACATATTGCAGGATAATGTTCATATAAGTCAGTTTTTGTAAATATATCTCATTGCACACGACGGAATATGAGTATGTAGTAGTCAAGTTTGAAAGACGTCTGAACAACGGAGTTGGGAAGAGTGTGTATGTCAGGAGCGATTATTGTAAATCACCAGAGTGGCAGAGAAACTTAATCACCAAAGAGGCTGAGAGGCTGAATCACCCAAGAGGCAGAGAGACTGAATCCCTAAAAAGAATGAGCGACTGAATCCCCAAAAAGGATGAGAGACTGAATACCCAAAAAGGATGAGAGACTGAATCCCCAAAAAGGATGAGAGACTGAATCACTAACGTTGCTGAGAGACTGAATCACTGGACTGGGAGAAAGACTGAATCACCGGAGTGGGAGAAAGACTGAATCATCATTCATCAGAGTGGGAGAGAGACTGCATCACTGGAGTGGGAGAGATACTGAATCACTGGAGTGGGAGAGAGACTGAATCACTGGAGTGGGAGAGATACTGCATCACTGAAGTGGGAGAAAGAAGGAATCACCAAAGTGGGAGAAATAAGGAATCACCAAGGTGGGAGAGAGAAGGAATCACCAAAGTGGGAGAGAGAAGGAATCATCATTCATCAGAGTGGGAGAGAGCTGAATCATCATTCATAAGAGTGGGAGAGAGACTGAATCATCATTCATCAGAGTGGGAGAGAGACTGAATTATCATTCATCAGAGTGGGAGAGAGACTGAATCATCATTCATCAGAGTGGGAGAGAGACTTAATCACCAGAGTGGGAGAGAGACTTAATCACCAGAGTGGGAGAGAGACTGAATCACCAGAGTGGGAGAGAGACTGAATCACCAGAGTGGGAGAGAGACTGAATCACCAGAGTGGGAGAGAGACTGCATCACTGGAGTGGGAGAGATACTGCATCACTGAAGTGGGAGAAAGAAGGAATCACCAAAGTGGGAGAAATAAGGAATCACCAAAGTGGGAGAGAGAAGGAATCACCAAAGTGGGAGAGAGAAGGAATCATCATTCATCAGAGTGGGAGAGAGCTGAATCATCATTCATAAGAGTGGGAGAGAGACTGAATCATCATTCATCAGAGTGGGAGAGAGACTGAATTATCATTCATCAGAGTGGGAGAGAGACTGAATCATCATTCATCAGAGTGGGAGAGAGACTTAATCACCAGAGTGGGAGAGACACTGAATCATCATTCATCAGAGTGGGGGAGAGACTTAATCACCAGAGTGGGAGAGACACTGAATCACTGGAGTGGGATAGAGACTGAATTACCAGAGTGGGAGAGAGAGAAAATGAAACATCAGAGTGGGAAAGAGACTTAATCACCACATTGGCAGTAGTAGTTAATGATTAGTAATTAGGTTAGCAGGATAAGCAATACATACAAGAGCAAATGAAAAAAATGTTTGTGTGTGAGCTGTAAATTACACAATGAAAACAGATGTAAGGTTTCTGTGGAACAGACATTGCAAAATTGTAGTCTTCCATTCAAAATACATTAATTTCATCATGCGTATTGCGTGCGTGGTAATCTAGGTTTTACACACGATATCAATTGATGTTTAAATGTACTGCCTTTATATAATGTTTCATAAATGTGGCACAAGAAATAGAAACAATTAGTTTACACCTCTATTCAACAAATGACTTGAACAAAAGACGCCACCTACAACAAAATGATAAACACATATTGCAGGATAATGTTCATATAAGTCAGTTTTTGTAAATATATCTCATTGCACACGACGGAATATGAGTATGTAGTAGTCAAGTTTGAAAGACGTCTGAACAACGGAGTTGGGAAGAGTGTGTATGTCAGGAGCGATTATTGTAAATCACCAGAGTGGCAGAGAAACTTAATCACCAAAGAGGCTGAGAGGCTGAATCACCCAAGAGGCAGAGAGACTGAATCCCTAAAAAGAATGAGCGACTGAATCCCCAAAAAGGATGAGAGACTGAATACCCAAAAAGGATGAGAGACTGAATCCCCAAAAAGGATGAGAGACTGAATCACCAAAGAGGCAGATAGACTGAATGAACAGAGTGTCAGAGACACCGAATCACCAAAGTGGCACAGAGACTGAATCACCAACGTTGCTGAGAGACTGAATCACTGGACTGGGAGAAAGACTGAATCACCGGAGTGGGAGAAAGACTGAATCACTGGAGTGGGAGAGAGACTGAATCACCAGAGTGGGAGAGAGACTGAATCACCAGAGTGGGAGAGAGACTGAATCACCAGAGTGGGAGAGAGTCTGTGCCACTAGAGTGGCAGAAGTATTAAATCATTTGGTTGAAAATAAAAGCAATGCATTCAAGAGCTAATCACAACAATCATTGTGTGTGTGGAATCACAACTACACATTGCAAACAGACGTAAGGTCTGTGTGGAACTGTTTTTTAAAAAACCTTATTCTTTGCTTCAAAACACACTGGTTTTAGCATGCGTATTGCGTACGTGGTTACATAGTTTTTACAAAGGATATCAATTGTTGTTAAAATGTACTGCCTGCATCTAATGTTTCATAAATGTGGCACAAGGAATAGAAACATTTAGTTTACACCTCTATTCAACAAATGACTTGTACAAAAGACGCCACTTAGAAAAAAAATTATAAATACATGTTGCAGGACAATCTTAACATAAGTCTCTTTTAGTAAACTGTCTCGGGACACACGACGGAAAGCGTGTATGTATTTGTCATGTTGCCAAGTTTGATTGACAGTTAAACAACGGAGTCGGTGTAAATGTGAATCTGAAGAGTGGGAAAGAGACTGACTCACTGGAGTGGGAGAGAGCCTGAATCACCAGAGTGGGAGAGAGACTGAATTTCCAGAGTGGAGGAGAGACTGAATCACCAGAGTGGGAGGGAGACTGAATCACCAGAGTGGGAGAGAGACATGAAATCACTGCATAGTGTGTTCAAAAATTTTAAATATGTTCAGACCTCCAAGCCAAATAGGAAAAGTGAGTGCCATCAGCACGAAACAGGGAAAGTGGTCGAAGTAAAAATGCTACGAAAATTTTAAACTTTTATTCAACGGACAACAATTGTAGCAACGTAGTACTCAATCTCTTTTATACGAACCAGGTGATGTTAACGTTGTCTAGTTAAAATTTATGTTGTGAAATTTCTATGCGACTCTAGCAGAAGTTTTAAAAGGTTCACGTTGCTTGTTTGTTGAATATAGGTTAAAAATTTCTTTTACACGGAATATAAAAATTCCAGGCCTCTATTCAACAAAAAATTAATACACAAGAGTACACGTGTACTCATACATCATACTATGTTGAAGTAAAGATGAAAAGATTCTGAGAATGAAAGTGTGACACCAGTGTAAGAGGGTGACAACGGAGTGATAGTATGACAGTACTGTGACAGCGAAGATGGTTAAGTGTACCACAGCAGTGAGAGGGTGAGAGTGCGACAGCAGAGTGAGAGGGCGACAGTAGTGTGCGAGTGTGATAGCAGAGTGAGAGTGTGACAGCAGAGTGAGAGGGCGACAGTAATGTGAGAGTGTGATAGCAGAGTGAGAGTGTGACAGCAGAGTGAGAGGGCGACAGTAGTGAGAGAGTGTGATAGCAGAGTGAGAGTGTGACAGCAGAGTGAGAGTGTGATAGCAGAGTGAGAGTGTGACAGCAGAGTGAGAGTGTGACAGCAGAGTGAGAGTGTGACAGCAGAGTGAGAGTATGACAGCAGAGTGAGAGTGCGACAGCAGAGTGAGAAACTGCGTCACAAAGGTGAAAATGTGGTTGTTCAATTAGAAGAAGTTATTAAAAGTTGCGGAATTATGGCAACAAGTGCGTCAACTACTGGTGTGATGTGTGTCTTACAAAGAATCCAAACTTGTATTCAATGGAAAAGAATTTTATCAACGTAATACGCAAGCTTTTTTATGGGACATCAATATTTGTTAACATTTACAAACTACATTTTGTTCTGAAAATTCCAAACGCTTATTCAACATAAGTCTGAATGTTAAGACGTTGGATGTATTGTCGTAAAATCTTCTACACGTTTAATGTAAGACCAGTGTGTTGAATATTGGTTTATAATTTCTCACATACGTAATACAAATAACAAGTTTCATACCAATATTTAACAACAGCTTTCCAAACATAACATAGACCCACATACCAATTGAAAGCCGATAGCTGGAAAGAGGAGAGTAATACGCCGAAGTAAAAATGTTACATTGGAGCGTGAGTGAAAAAGCGGGGAGGGCTGAGTGTTTGACTGCTTGACACTTTAATAATTCTAAACACATATTCAACAAAACCTTTAAAATGATGACGTTGGGGCATTGCCAACTGGTAGCCACGTTAAAAATAAAGGCTATTTGTTAAACAGGTTAAGATTATAATGCATATAGTATATAAAAATTAGGAATAAAAAATCAACACTTGTATTCAACAAGAGTTTTGTGCGGTAGACATGTATCCACAGCATGGTATGCTAATGTAAAACAACGGTTGAATCCAAAGGAACTTTCTTGAATATAAGTTTAGAATTTCAAGTAGTAAAAAATATAAGTGAGACAGGCAAAGTAAGAATGAGACACCGGTGAGAGAGTGAGACAGGCAAAGTGAGAATGAGACACAGGTGAGAGAGTGAGACAGGCAAAGTGAGAATGAGACACCGGTGATACAGTGAGACTATGTAAACGGAGTATCGTCGTCGATATCTCTCTCACTCACTCATTCACTCAACAATTGATTCCCTCTCCAAACAAAGTGATGCGTTCCCACCCTGGGGGATACTAAGAATCACCTGTACTCAATGAGCAGTGATAAAAACTCACTGGAGGGCAATGAGAGAATCGAGAAACGACGGTGCTGCCAACTGGTGTCAGTGAGACAAACTGCAATTTGTCACGATGGGTATGTAAAATCCTGGGTTTTCATACCCATCGCTATACCCTAACCTAACCTAACCTAACCTAACCATTTCAAATTTTGCAAGGGAAAATGATAAATCATACTTGCGTTCTTAATGCTGCAAGGATAAAAGCAAACAATTGTTTTCCCACGATCTTCCCTCTTGCTTTCCGATTGATATATACTTAAACTTGCTTTGATTGTATTCATGAGTCATTTTATTATACACTAAACACCATACACAATGAGGATTTTACAATTTGGAAAGAAAAACATGATTCTTAAAAATCCTCTTTGTGTTCCTATTGCTGCAAGGATTAAAGGGAAAATATCGTTTTCTCATGATTTTCCCTCTTGCTTTCAAAATGTGATATACCTTCTTTATATGTATACACTAGTGGGAGCCTGTATGCTTCGCATTTCAATGATGAATTAACACTTTCACGCTAATTAACAGACTACCGACGAATTAACAGACAACTGACGAATTAATAAACTTCCTTCCAGATAAATTAACCTACTCTTCAAAAAAAACACACTTCCCATAACATTTCTACAAATAATGAGCCCACTTAGTGAGAATTCGTTATGCTTCTAATTTGATAATGAATTTAATTAAAACGTACCCGGACAAACTGTTGAGCATAGCATGAAGACTTCATTTTATACACCATAAGACTACCATACTACTACTATTAATAACTAGATATAGTGCAGGCATACGCCCTGCCACTTTGAAAACAATCAGAATATAATGTATTTTATTTTAATTCACAAAAGGTAAATTAAGTGGTTTGAAATTGTAAGTGAATTATTATATTTATCTCTAAAGACACAATCCTTTTATTTCTCGAATGCACTTTTCAAACGTTCCAAGCATAAAAGTTTAAAAGCAATCAGAATGTTGCTTCTTACGCACTTATATAGCAGTGTGCAAAAACTAAAAACATGGGGGTTTTCAACTTCTCGCATGCACTTTTCGTAAGTTGAAAGCATAAAAATTTGTGTTAACGTACTATGTTGTTATTTATGCATACCTATAACAGTGTGCAAAAAATAAAAGGGTTTCAACTTCTCGCATGCACTTTTAAAACGTTGAAAGCATAAAAGTTTCTGCAAAGTTAGTATGCTGATTCTTATGTAGCTCAATCGTAGCGTGCAGAAAATTATAGGGTTTCAACTTCTCGCATGCATTTTTCGAACGTGGAAAGCATAAAAGTTTTCGAAAAGTTAGTATGCTGTTTCCTATGTAACTCAATCGTAGTGTGTAAAAATGTATGGGGTTTCAAATTCTCGCATGCAGTTTTCGAACGTAGAAAGCATAAAAGTTTCTGAAAAGTTAGTATGCTGTTTCTTATGTCATTCAGTGGTATTGACAGTCTCAGTCAGCGTTTGAATAATAAATAATTGACAAAAAACTATATTAAAATTAAAAAATCTCAAGAACTTTATTTTGAAACAAAAAGCTTATTACACCAGTAAAAGCAGCCTCAAAAACTGCATTTGTGAAATGCTACTCAATTCTACCCATACCTGTGTTTGAATATAAATAAACATTAATTGACATTTCACTAATTATGTAATGAAGTAATGATAATTATGTATTTGTATATTTCTTGTGTAATTAAGTGGTAGTGTGCGAAACATTAGGGGGTTTCAACTTCTCGCATGCAATTTATGAAGTTTGAGGTCATATACCGCATATTTCTACATTTTGAACGACGACGACGGTCACGACGAAAACTACATTTTTAAACAAAAAAAATTAATTACACCATAACACACTGGTTACATTACTATAATTGCCATGCTTACATTACTTTGAATCCATAAATACAATACTTTGGTTTCCATGGATACATTACCTTGGTTTTCATAGTTACATTACTTTGGTTTCCATAATTACATTACTTTGGTTCTCATGGTAACAGCACTTTGGTTGCCATGGATACATTACTTGTGTTGCCATGGTAACAACACTTTGGTTGCCATGGTAACAACACTTTGGTTGCCATGGATACATTACTTTTGTTGCCATGGTAACAACACTTTGGTTGCCATGGTTACATTACTTTGGTTGCCATGGTAACAACACTTTGGTTGCCATGGTAACAACACTTTGGTTGCCATGGTAACAACTCTTTGGTTGCCATGGTAACAACTCTTTGGTTGCCATGGTAACAACTCTTTGGTTGCCATGGTAACAACTCTTTGGTTGCCATGGTAACAACATTTTGGTTGTCATGGTTACACTGTTTACATTTGTTTATATTGTTTACATTGTATACATTTGTTTACATTGTTTACATTGTTTACATTGTTTACATCTGTTTACATTGTTTACATTTGTTTACATTTGTTTACATTGTTTACATTGTTAACATTGTTTACATTGTTTACATTGTTTACATTGTTTACATTTGTTTATATTGTTTACATTTGTGTTGTAAGAATTGTAACAGACGTCGGAATCACTCTATATATATATAGATGATAAGGATGGAACCTACTTTACTAAAAACTAAGCACATCCTCCAGAACAAAAAGCAATTTGTGAAATAATAAACATCCTTTCACATTATTTTTATTTTACACATTATTCCCGACACTGTCGTTAATTGCCTAAGATATGCATAGTTCCCAACAATGATTTTGTTATAATTATTATCTAGTACTTTGTAATGATGACTCATTGCAACTGATGACGTCTTTCTGTACATTGCTAAGTATGCTGAATGAATACGCTTACACGCTAAAGTAGCAATTTTGTAAAAAGGTGAAAGTTTACAAAATGGTAACTTTGACTGTTACGTTAACGGTTAACAACTAATATTTAAAAAAGAGGTATCCTTGGATCTTTTACTGTGCTTAAGGATGTTGTATGCAAAATTTGGTGATTCAAAGTGGTCTAGTTTTTTTGTCAAGAGGGACCGATAGAATGGTCAAGAGTCCCATGTTAAAGTAAATGGACCCACCTAATTAGCATATTATCATCATATTATTATAGTGATAAGTCACCCTGCTATAAATTACACACTACATATAATCAATGAAGAATGTCATATTTTGTACGAGAAAATAATAAGCCCTATAAATCTTATCTATATTCTTACTGCCGCATTGAAAGAAACAAGAAAATGTACATTTTCTTTCATTTTCCCTCATTTTCATTTCCTGTTGTGATAGAATTGCTTTGTAGTTATATACAAACTTCCCCAATTTCATTTCCCGTCATCATCATGCACTTTTCATGTTGCAAATAGCTTGCGAAACAAGTCCATAAGGTTCGAACATAACTGTTTTTTGAACTGAACTGCCTTATTGACTAAACTATCCTTTGAATTGAACTGTCTTTTAAACTTAACTGAAATGACTTTTGCAGAGGCTTATCTATAATTCTAACCCATCTAAGAAAATGGCGAAAAGATAGATGCCTAGCTGAAGGCTCGTAACTTCTTCTCCCTTTATAAAAAGGTTTAAAAAACAACGTACATTTATCGCCATGTCCGATGAAAAGTAAAAAATAATTCACTCTGTCCCAGATAAATCGCGACTCGCCACCAAAAAATGCACCCGTTTGCATAGAATTTATAAAGACATTTTATATAAAACATTTTCGGGCGTTCTTCGGCTTGTCAAGACATTGTTGCTCAAACGGTAAACCGGGCTCCTGCATGTCCATGTTGGCACTAAATGTGCAAACATAACATGCTATGCCTGAAAACTTTAACCCAACACTCAAATTTAATGCGCCCGTTATTGCTTCCGGTTAAAAATTAAAAAATCTTATCTTGCAATATTTACCCAATCCTGTTCTCTGTCTCTTGAATTAAAAGAAAACTGTGAGCCTAGTTAGTAGGTAACATATCGACATATTATGTATCAATCCAAAATGTTCTTCAGTATCCAATTACCCTTAGTATGAAGTTTGACAATACAGTATGTACAGGCATTTTTTGGTGGCGAGTCGCGATTTATCTGGGACAGAGTGAATTATTTTTTACTTTTCCTCGGACATGGCGATAAATGTACGTTGTTTTTTAAACCTTTTTTTATTTTTAGATTTTTATTTAATAATTCTAAAACGATTTTACTTCACTACTATATCTATTGTGCGAAGTTTTGTTTGTGGTTCAAATTCCACTTAGGTGGTGTATATTTTTCTTTAGCTTTTACACGTAAGTTTTACAAAAATGGATAGGTTACATTATATAAGCATCCCAACAAATCTCAAATATACTTTTGCAAATTCAAACGCGCCGAAAACGGTACATCCCGTGAAAAGGGTAGCCAATGAACGTATTGAACCACGCATGAATGGTGTAGCTTAATACGTCAGGCTTTAGGTAGTCCGATTTAACAAAACTACATAGCTCTATTGCTCGTTCAAACTAATGGACAACAACAGTTTATGGGATTTTCAAGATCTTATTAACTTTAAATTTTAACTTTTCCTTTCGGTGCTTTGCTATATGTTAGCACTGCTAAATGCAGGCTACTGTCTTTAATAAATATCTTGATGGTATTCTTTTCCAGCCGTGTGTCCGGCCGTATGCGTTTTTCTCAGCATGTCGTCCATGCACGATTACACCTAACCCCGACACCCGACCTCGGAAACAACCTTATTGAATTTCAGATCAATAGCTCAACTCTAGGTCAGAGGTCACAGCGATTTCGAAATAGTTTATAAAGAAATCTATAGGATTCGACACAATTTTAGGTCACTTTTTAAGCAGGTTTACAAATTTGCAGCTAGTTTGTTAAAATTTAAATGCCATAAATCAGAGCCTTAATTGTCAGATACTAGTTTTACAGCCTTCTTGCTGTGCGACACATAATTTTAGTTCAGTGTTTAACCGAGATTACAAATCTACAACCCGTTTGTTAAAATTAGGGGTTTAAAGCCCTGATTAAGGCGTTTTAAGCGATACTTAATTCTGCTTTCTTAAAGTTTATTTGACATAAAATCCATCCTTGCAACAGCAATTTTATTGACGTTTGCACCATAATAAACAAAACATGGTTAGGTTAGACATTAGTAACGTTACAGTTTATTGAAATATGCAACTTTCCCCAAATTTTCAAACAATAAAGATGCCAAGAATGTCCAACAAAATGTTGCATGCAATTTGGACCACTGGTTTGCGTGATAATATGCAAAGCATGGTTTTTCGGACATTAGCAACATTATACCCGAATGAAACATGCAACTTTTTCCAAACTTCCGGACAACCCACAAACCCGTAGGTGTTAAGATTGACAAGAAACTTTGTTTCATGCAATTCAGACCGGTGGTTTGCAAGATAATATGAAAAATATGCTAATTTTTGACAATAGTAACATTACAGCCTATCGAAATATGACACTTTTTCAAAATTTTCGATCTCAGCACACACCCCCGTACCATTTTAAAGTCAATATTTCTTGTTTCATCAAAATCGGTCAAGCCGTTCCTGAGAAAACTCCCTGAACAGCTAATCCGAGGGTATCAGTTACATTACAGCCTATCGAAATATGACACTTTTTCAAAATTTTCGGTGAGTGCCGGCATCCTGAGATGATGAGAATGTCAAATTTTTTTGTTTCATCAAAATCGGACAATTCGTTCCCGAGATAATTAGAGATCATTGAAAAATGGAGGGTAGTGAATGCAACATACATTCTTGATAAGCCTTTTTGCTTCTCAAGTTACGAGGGATAATCACCTGCGCTACGCGCAGGTGATCAGAATCCCCAGATAAATGTACAAAAATGGAATGAACGCTCACTTCACCCAGCTGCTGAAAAAATATGCCAAATCAATTTGCATACATTTTTTCATGACTTTTTTCAGGTCGAATAACATGGGAGAGGGTACAAAATGATTAATCTTGCCTTGCATGAAGTCTCGTAATATTTACATGCTTTATGAAAATGAAATAAATTCTTAGGATACACATGCTCACTCAACGGAGCTGCTGAAAAAATATGTTAAATCAATTTGCATATATTTTTTCATGAGTTTTTTCAGGTCTAACAACATGGGAGAGGGTACAAAATAATTAATCTTGCCTTGCTTGAAGTATCGTAATTTTAACATGCTTTATGAAAATCAAGTGAATTCTTAGGATACACATTTTCACTTCAGGCAGCTGGTGAAAAAAAAATTTTAAATCAATTTGCGAACATTTTTACATGACTTTTTTCAGGTCTAACAACATGGGGAGAGGGTACAAAATGATTAATTTTGAGTTGCTTGAAGGCGCGTAATTTCTACATGCCATATGAAAATGGAATAAACTGTTGGATTACACATGCTCCTATCACACAGCAGCTAAAATTATTAATTCCATTCCAGCCTCAGACATTTTTTCATGACTTTTTTCAATCTAAATACAAAGATAAAGATGGAATCTTGGAATATCTTTTATATTTTATCTCGCAGCAGCTAAAATGCTACTTTCTTTATATTTTGAAACATTTTTTATGACTAACATATGGTTCAAATTTTAAAATCACTGCCGGCCTACTAAGGTATGGTTCAAATTTTAAAACCACTGCGGGCATTTAGTTCTGTGACGAAAAGGTCATTTTCAGTCTATTTAGAGAGAATTTTGAGTGTGGCTAATGGGCTAGTGCTGCACAAAATTAATGTTGTGTACGATCTAAATAATACTGCGAGCAACTGAAAATTACTGTAAATACAAGATAGATTTTAGAACCTAGGACTGCACCGTTCTTTGACTGAAAAAACCATTTTCAGTCATTTTTTGGGAGGATTTTCAGCGATATTTTCAGTGTAGCGTGTAGGCTTATGCTGCCAAAAAAGCTGTGTACGTTCTAATGACATCTGCAGACAACTGAAAATTACTGCAACTACAAGACGATTTATAAATTGTTACGACTGCACCGTTCTCTGAATGAAAAAGTCATTCACAGGCATCTTTGGGAGGATTTTCAGTAGTTTTTTCAGTGTAGCGTGTGGGCTTATGCTACAAAAAATGCGGTGTACGTTCTAATGACTTGTTACGGTTGCACCGTAGTCTGAATGAAAAACACGGGCAACCTATACGTACTTCCGCTATCTATAAACAACGCATGGAGAATCATAAAGCACTTACCCACTGACGGGAAAAAACAAATTCAATACTAAACAATCTCCAATCCCTTCAATACAATTTGCGGATAACATTAATAAGATACCATACCTCACCTATCCGAGAATCACCACTACTTGTATGGTTCAAATTTTGAACCACTCTCGGAATGGTTCAAATTTTGAACCACTCTTGGAATGGTTCAAATTTTGAACCACTCTTGGTATGGTTCAAATTTTAATCCACAGTCTGTATGGTTCAAATTTTGAAGCACTGTCTGTATGGTTGAAATTTTGAACCACTCTCGGTATTGTTCAAAATTTGAACCACCCTCGGTATGGTTCAATATTTGAACCACTCTCGGTCTGGTTCAAATTTTGAACCACCCTCGGTATGGTTCAATATTTGAACCACTCTCCGTATGGTTCAAAATCATGTTTGAACCACCAAAATATTGAACCAATATTTGAACCAATTTTTCGCGATCAGCTGAGAGGGTACCATACTCCTTTGGCGGTTGCTTACCCTCTCTTAACCCTTACCAGCCCCACCTTTAATTTTTGTAGCCATTTCGAGCGACTGCTGCTAACCTTGGCTGTTTCCTCTTTGGATTTTATTTAACTTCCGACACTTGTTGTAAGTCGCTGCAGTCGCATCATCGATAGCTGCAGTGATGTCCGGCCTGGAATCCACTTGGTATGGTATTGCTTTGGCGTGTACATCATGGCATTGCCTTGGAGTGCACAGCATGGTATTTCTTTGACGTGCACAGTATGGCATTGCGTTGGCGTACACAGTATGGTATTTCTTTGACGTGCACAGTATGGTATTGCATTGGAATGCACAGTACGTTTTTATTAGCCGACGCTTCACGGTCAATTTTAAGGATGAAGGCAAGCATGATTATGTTATCAGACAGTATGCAAACAGATATCGTTTTATTTTAATTGTTCAGAAATTTAACAACTGATGTAAATAACGTTAATCAAAAGTTTACAAACAGCAGAGTACCTTATTTGTTTTTGTCAATTTGAGATGCCATTTCCACCTGGATATTTATAGTCACAATGTATTCCTAACGGGACTGCACCAAAATGAATTAATGGCTTGTCATATTCAAAATAAAAACATGCTTTAATTACCATATTCCTCGTCCTGACAAAATCCTGGGACACAATACAAATCTTTATCTAAAATTTCACCATCTCCACACTGGTATCTGTTCCAAGTCAGATCACCCCAATCAGAGTAGCATATATAAAATTCGTTGCTAAAATCAGATAGAGAAGTTTTGTTTTTATTATTACTATCACGAACGTTTAAAAGCCAACAAACATTAAATACCACTGTCCGGGAGCCATAGCACCAAATTCTGTGCAAGACACTCCTGTTAAATTGAGAGAATAGCGTTTGAATTCGAATTCAGCTGGGTTCCATTGATAGACACAATTCCAACCTGGCCAACCTTAATGAACAATAACATCCATTTTTTATCCTAGCGTACTGGATTCACAATAAAAAATATGTAACTAACCATCTGGCATGTTCTGGCAAATTCCTGGCTTACAATCACCAAACGCATCTACTACTTCACCTTCCTGGCATCTGTATTTTAACCATACCAAACCTGCTGTGGGAAAGTCGTGGCAGATGTAAAATTCGTTACTAATAATGAAAAGGTTAGATTTCAGATGTAGCAATCAAGAAAAAGGTTGACAAAATTTATAAAGTTCTCATAATCCGCAATTACCACAGTCCTGGAGCCCGTGCTGTTAAATCACGACAACGTGTGTGCTCTACGTTAAAAGAAAGTGAAGGAGTTGACATAACCAGCAAGCTAAACACAAGCAGAATGTGCATGCCTACAAACTTTAGTGTACTAGAAAAGAAATCCGGGATGCAAAAAGTGAGCGAGACGGGAAAACAATATTTGTTTTGTTATTTTCAAATGTCGCAGTATTATTAAGGGAAATATTATAAAATAGTTACATGAGTGCGATTTTCCAATGACTACTTCAAAATCAAATTAATTCTTTAAACAGGCTTCAGGCAGGCTATCTATACTACAGATGATTTTTCAATTAATACTTTTCGTGTAACGATGACACGATGACAGACACCACGACGTGTCTTTCGAGCAATTGTGAATAAAATTCCTGGAAACTTGTACGGTTTCACGATATAATTTGCAATAAATCAATGGCAATATAAAGGTAATGCTTGCCTACTTGCTTGGTATGCTTTTAGTGATGATATGAGGGGATCTCCTATGGAAAAGATGAGTGTGACCAACTTATTAAAGAAACTATTACTATGAGTTGTCGAGAAGCAAACGGCTAAAAAATAAAATGTATGTAGGTTAGCACAAAAATTCTTTATTTTAACTTAACATGAAAACTAATACTTCTTTATTAATACTCAGAAACTTAAACTCAGAATTATAAAATATAACTATAAATTAAATAGAAATAATGATGAGGCAGCAGTGAAGAAAACTGGTCTTCTCAGCTTAAAAAATTGTTAAAGATTGTCCTCTGGAATCGTCGTGGTAGTGCAATTGTGTCCTCTGGTTGGTTGTCCGGATGGGTGGTATGGGGATGGGAATAAATGCAAGTACTTTTTAGTAGCAGAAATACTCAACTTAAGCTTATTCAGTGATTTTCCCCAATTTAATAGGTAAAAATATCCGCAGATTTACAGCAATTTTTATCCTGATGCGACTGGCAAATCTACTATAGCTGATACTTTTTTGGATAGCATTTTTATTCCGTCCTGTGATTGATGTCCAAAAAATTTTCCCTCATAGAAAACTCATCTCTAGTGATTGTTTAGCTTGCTTTGTCCAAACGTAAAGATTTTTAAGAAACGAAAATGAATGAAATGGTCTTCAATTTTTTTAAATATTCAATTATATCATTGAGATACACAACACATAATTGCGTGGAAGAATTAAAAAGCAAATACAACAGTTACAAAAGCTTCAAAATTGTGCTGAACAAAGGTAAAACGCATACATTGATGTTTTGAAACTAGCTAAATGGCCAAAAGACTGGTTTGTTTGGAGATTCTTATCAAACGAGGGAGGAAAATTTCCAAAAGTGAGTCCAGCCAACCAAATACATCCGATTGATCAAAATCCAATCATGGAACTGTCAAGGGTGGAAGTTTCACGGACAAAGGCTGACAATGTGTCATAAATGACCATTTGTGTTTAAAAAAGTGCTTTATCATCAATATAGACGTGGTTCAACTTAAAAATTCAATTTATTATTTGATTTCCGCTCAACCTGCAAACGGTTTCTATGTCTTCGTCAGGCAGACTATATCAAATCAATCATAAAAATAAAACCTTTGATTCATCAGTTACAATTTAAAATATGCAATTTTTATAATATTTATAATAATACTTTGCCTGCTACAAATTAAAACTTAATTTATCTATATTGTACCTGTTTTGCTTTAGCAAATATATTTAATATTTTAGCCGTCCTTGTATAAGTGTGTGGTATAGGCCGACTTGTGACTTACGACGTAGTAGTATCATGGCCCATGATTTATGGGTATTCATTCATAGTAAGTTGTTGATACAAAATATTGAGTGGAGGTGTCGCTTCGCGCCACAGTGCTGTCGGAGGCAAACAGCTTTTGGAATACTGGAGAAGACATGTGCTCAGCACCTCGAGGCTGCACAAATCCAGCAGCTTGCAAAGACCACCAGCACGGTTTCAGAGGAGCTGCCTACAAAACACCACACCACTACCTTTTACATACACTTCTCATTCAGATCTTGCCAAGTCGAGAGCAAGCTGAAATTTGTCCTAAAGAGCTTGACTAGAGCACAAGCTTCTACCTTCTCTATAAGACTTGCTATCGAAAGCAAGCACGGGTTTTCCCTTGAACAATTTTCTGATTAAAAGTTATTTCGCCCTTTGGCCATTAAAATTTAGAAAATAATAAATTATTCAAAATTTTTGAATCAAAATAAAGTGATCTCGTAACTGCTGAAAATTATAGTCTCTGGCCTTCTCACAGATTTAGTTTTCTGGAAAACACTGATCCTGATCCGAACCTTTCTGTGACATATTCAGATGAAGCGTGACATGGGAGCATCACATACGTCACACACATACTCATCAAAAATATTAACTGCTGAGCGCTACAAACGCACCATTTACCGACATATCTGACAAACCAGCCAGAATCAATCTCTAGTTAGTAATTCTTGAGTTAAACGTGCAGTTTAGAGAAGATGGCGGATTATGGCCTGCTGGATAATAAGGATGACCATGGTTTTAAGTGGGCGTGTTACCGAAGGGCTCTTGAAGTCTATATCGACGACGCTTCCAAGCATGAAGAGTTCCTTTGTCGCGAAAAACGGGGTGATGAGCTGGAAAAGTTTTCGTATCAGGTTGCACCGCACGACCAGGGTTGCAAAATCTATCCGTTCCTAACATCTTGAGTTATATTTTGTGGCAAGTTGTGTTCAGGGGCAACACGATTACACTTTTCCCTTTATGAAGAACAAAACATATTTTCTATGGCCCCATATACAAGCATGTATATAATAAACCCCAGCAGACCCGTTATTACCCATTTCAACCCAACCCGGCGGGTTTTAATGAGGAAATTAATGGGTTTAGCCATCGCTGTATAAGACGAAAGTTGATTTTGTGAATGTTCTAAAAACACTGGATATGTTTCGTGATTTCATTTGGCACTGAAATCAAATAAAGCAGAATACGTATTTCTGAAATCAGAAAAAATTGTAACTGTTGACACGTTTTATTACACTCAAACATGAAAAATAGGGAGATTTTTTTGTTTTATCAATTGGTAGCAAGAAAATACAAAACCCGGAATGTCATAATTATCGGTAATTCCCATCGAAATTTTCGACAATATAATAAAAATTTACTCTTTTCTCAACTCACTCAGAAACTGTTCACAACTTCTGAAACCTAAATCTAGTCCAGCATTGAAGGTTTAAATTGAATATCTCTAAAATGCTAAGAAATGTAACGTGTGTGTGTGCAAGTTTTTCTTTTTCCTGTCTCTTCGTGACTGCCCAATGCTTACGTTGTTGTGGTGGTGTGCTGCTCGCTGAGCGAACCTCGCTCTTCCTTTTTGTAGCGTGCAATGCTTAAGCTACACATAGCCTGACGCAGCAGAATAAACAAAATGCGTATCATCGCGCCACCTACTGACCTTCTCTTTCACTCACTTCATGCCATTGAGTATGCCATTACCCCACAGCATGGGCGCTTCATACAACTGCACGTTGGCTGCTGATCAAAACAATTCATTTATTATTATTCATCCCTTTCAATGATCATTCTTTTGTGCTATTCGTGTACAATTTTTTGCAAAAATTATTTTGTTAATTACTACCGTACTGGAATATTGTGTCATTTTGTGAGGGATTCAAATTCAAAACGAGTCAAGTGTTCAACACCGGGTTCAAATTGGGGTTACACGGATTATTAGGTAAGTACTTCATTTATGATGAATAAATGTTTCGCGATCATGCATCATTCAAAGAGCATGTGTGTGGAGGTGCAAAATGGTTAAATCCGTTAAAAATAAGTGGACCGTTTACTTTATTACAGGTGCAAGCAGAGCAAGAATTACGTTTCACCCGATTATTTGAAGGAGCGCTGGCAAGTTTAGATTGAAGACGATTTGAATTCTTAACACTGGATTCAGAGCTCAAATAGAATTTTGACGGATTATTAAGTGCTTCATTTAAGATTGATAAATGTTCCATTGGTCATGCTTCACTCAAAGTGTATGTGTGTGTTGGTGCAAAATGGTTAAATCCGTTAAAATTTAGTAGACCGTTTACTTAATTACAGGTGCAAGCAGAGCGAGGGTTTACGGTTCTACCCAATTCATTGAAGGATTACTGGCAAGTTTGTGTTGACGATTTCAATTCTCAACACAGGATTCAGAGTTCAAAATGGGGTTGGTCGGATTATTAAGTAAGTTTTTTATTAAGCCGGAATAAAAGTTTCATTAATCATCGTACACATGCGTGTGTGGTGCGAAATGATCTAATCCGTTGAAATTAAGTGAAGCTTTTACTTTATTACAGGTGCAAGTAGGACAAGAATCTACCGTTATACCCGATTCTTTGAGGAATTGCTGGCAAGTTTGTTTTGGAGAGAAGGAAACATGAATGAAGTGGCCTTTTACCTTTTACTGAGGCAAAAACCGAATCAATTGTTGGCACCTGACATACGCATACAACTACAAAGCAGAGAATACCGAATCGCTGCGAGAAGTGTTTTGAAGGATTGAAGCAAGTTTAAAAATGTTTAATTAAATAAACGAAAGAAGAGGTGAAGTTGATTAACGAAAGAAGAGGTGAAGTTGATTAACGAAAGAAGAGGTGAAGTTTGATTAACGAAAGAAGAGGTGAAGTTGATTAACGAAAGCAGAGGTGTAGTTGATTAACGCAAGAAGAGGTGAAATTGATTAACGAAAGAAGAGGTGAAGTTGATCAGCGGCAGAAGAGGTGAAGTTGATCAACGAAAAAAGAGGTGAAGTTGATTAAAAAAAGACGTTAAGTTGTTTAACGAAAGCAGAGGTGAAATTGATTAACGGAAGAAGAGGTGAAGTTGATTAACGAAAGCAGAGGTGAAGTTGATTAACGCAAGAAGAGGGGAAATTGATTAACGAAAGAAGAGGTTAAGTTGATCAGCGACAGAAGAGGTGAAGTTGATTAACGAAAGAAGAGGTGAAGTTAATTAGCGAAAGTGGCACAAGTCACAAGATAAATATTTTGACTGATTCTACAAACTGTACCAAAAGTAGCAAAATACCAAAATCAAATAAAAGAAACTCAAGTGATGCTGATCTGTCGTCTGAGCAATTAGCGGAACGAAAAGCCAAAAAAGCTGCTTATGATAAAAGTAGACGAGATAACGAAACGGAAGGTCAAAGAAAAGCTCGGCTAGAAGCTAATGCTGCACGACAAAGAAACAAGCGAGCTCAACAAACGGAAATTCAAAAAACAAACCGTCTTGAAGCCAATGCTGCACGACAACGCAATGCGCGAGCTCTAGAAACGGAAATTCAAACAAAAGCCCGTCATGACGCTAACGCTGCACGAGAAAAAGAAAGGCGAAGTATGCTTAGCTCCATTGAGGACGTACCAAGTAGAAATCGACGCCTTGCGACTAACGCTGCAAGACAAAGTTTGCATCGTAGCCAAGATTCAGATTTACAAGCAGGCGTGTTTCCTATAACCTAACATACCAAACAGAAAAAAGAATGTGTGGTGTTTTTGGTCATCTATATGACATGAAACTTGCTAAAATATTAACTGCCGAGGTGAAAGGTACGCGTGAGTGTTTTGCCTTGTCTATAGTGATCTTTATTTAACTTTAGATAATAATATGACAGAGTTTAAGTGAGAACTATATTATGGAGCGTGTGCTCATAAGGCTGGTGGATTTAGGTCTGGGCTCTGGAGAAGCCTGGAGCAGCATGGCTTGGCACTTTGGCATGGGCTTCTCTCTCGCCTCCACTCATAGGTGTCGTGTCGTTGGGCTGGGGATATTTGAGATGTGATCGGACATCACATTTTCCCTTCTCTCCAAATGTTTTAATAACCGGCTCGGTCCAAGCTACCCGTGCGTCAGTAGCGGCGGTGCTTCCGGATCCAATCCCCGGTTTTCGAGTTGGTGCCATATGTGGCCTGATGTGGTCCACATGTCTCTTTTGTTGTCGGCCACCAACATCCAGTAGGTAGGTCACTGGTCCCCGTTGTGCGATCACTGTTCCAGCAGTCCACTTGCCTTTATTTCTGGAGAAAGTGCGGACGAGCACATTGTTTCCTGGCCGAAAGACTCGCATCTTTCTTGTGCGGTCATACTGCTGCTGTTGAGCTGCTTTTGCCTTTCTTGCAGTGGCAACCGTGTCGGGGTGGACCAGAGAGAGCTTGGTTCGGAACTGTCTTCCTGTCAAGAGTTCCGCTGGAGTTACCCCCGTCTTTTTGTGCAGAGTACTCCGATAGACCATCAGGAATTGGAGGAGGCGTCTCTGCAGTGGCACGTCACTAGCCGTCATCTTGTCCTTCAATGTGCAGATGAAGCGCTCAGCTTATCCATTGGATCTGGGATGATAGGGGCTGCTGCCTATCTGCTTTATCCCGTAGGATTTCAAAAACTCTCCAAATTCCTCTGTGGTGAATTGTCTCCCATCGTTTGAGACGACTTGTTCGGGAACACCATGCGCAGCAAATATTTCCTCTAGCTTCTGGGATACCGTACCGCTTGTGATGTGGTTCCGTTCATGGGAAACACCTCTGGCGACTTTGAATGTGCGTCGATCACCACGAGCCACATTTTATTCATGAAAGGGCCAGCTAGGTCAATGTGCAGGCGCTGCCACGGTCGTTCTGGAGTCTGCCAAGGGTGTAGTGGTGCTGATGATGAACTGGGTTGCTTCTGCTGGCAGGACGTGCAATGTTTGCACCATTTTTCAATATCCTTGTCCAGTCCCGGCCACCAAACGTGAAGTCTCGCAATTGACTTCATTTTCACCATTCCCTTGTGCCTGTTGTGTAGTTCCTGCAGGATCTTCTTTTGTAACGCTGCAGGTATGATCACCCGTTTTCCCCACACCAGAATATCTTTCACTATGGCTATTTCCTCCCTTCTTTTAAAATACTGCTTCAGCCTCTCCTTTTCGTCAGCTGGCAGATGAGGGGGCCATCCTTTGAGTATGTAGTGCTTCACTTTGGACAGCACCACATCCCGAGCAATGAAGTATTTTAACTTTTTATGAGTGACTGGGAGTGCACTTATCAACTCAGCAACCACTGTGTTCCCTTGAAGAACTTCCTGCTCCGTTTGACTATTTTGTGTGCTGGGGACTCTGGAAAGGGCGTCGGCATTTCCATGCTCACTGGTTCGCGGCTGGAACACATCATCAAATTCTCGGAGGTGGGCTTGGACATCCGTGTCCTGCTTTTTCTGAGGTGCTGTTCACTGGACTTTCTTGATTGTCTTTATGACATGTTCATGTCCATTTATTTTGGTGTCCACCAAGATTTCACCTTTGCCACCTATCTTCACAGACTTTAGTTCCACGACTTGGTTGGTGTTGGCCTGCTTTTTGAAGCACACGTTTGCAAAATGTCCAATTTTATCACAATTAAAGCACTTGACATTTTTGTGTGGACACTCTTTAGCGTTGTGTTTGGGCGAGCCACACCTTGTGCACTTATCTTGCTGTGAACTATTTTCCTGTTCATCTGCAGAGTTTCCGGCTGATGATGATGATTGTTGCTGGTTTGCAGTCTGCTGCTGCTGTTGGTTCTGTCGTCGAGACCTAAACTGTTTTCGTCCACCAGTTTGTCCAGTTTTGTGAACCAGAGCCTCTTGTGAAAAAAATTCTGAAGGGCCAGAACCACGAACAATTTTCCGTTCTTTTTATTTTCTAACTCTTTCGAGACCACTATCTGGAGGGCTTCATCCAGGGTCAGCTTGTCGTCTTTTCGAACATGGCTCTCTGTGCTCGGCTGTTCGAAAGTCCAAAAATGAACTGGTTCCTTAGCCTGGTTTCCAGTTCTGCTCCAAAGTTGCAGTAACGTGCAGCGGTTTTGAGAGCGGCTAGGAATTTGGCAGCTGTTTCTCCCGATTCCTGCTTTCTACACGTGAACTTGAATCGCTCTGCTAGCGCTTTGGGCTCTGGCTTATAGTATTCCTTCATTTTCTTGATGAGGTCAGCCAAGTCTTCAGATTCCAGGGGGTTCGGTGCCACCAAGTTCTTCAAAAGTGCACAATTTGCTATTCCAATATGTGCAAGAAAGACTGCCTGACACTTTTTGGCATCTGTCTTCATGTTCAGGTCATTCATTGTGAGAAATTATCTGAAGGTCACCTCCCAATCTTCCCAATCGTCACTGGCTGCGTTGAAGGGCTGTAGTGTACCGATGAGCGTCATTCTGGTCGTCATTTTGGGACTAGTTGCTCCTGGTGGCGGCGGTGGTGGTGGTGGGGGTGGAGGAGATGTTGAACATTTTGTGTTTTCACTTTCCTCGTCCGTTTGAGGCTTCTTGGGTGGCTTCGGTGGAGGATTAGGTGCTTTACTGCTGGAAGAAGCTGTTGTGGCTTTCTTCTTTTTGGAGGATCCTGTTGCTTGGGAGGCGTCAGCAGCTTCTGTTTCCTTTTTGACCTTCTTCTTGGTCTTGGTGGAGGATGAGCTTGCGTCTCCTTGGGCGTCTGAGGAGGATTCCTCTACAGTGGGGTCACCTTTGATCTCGTCTGGATCTTTTTTAAAGTGATCGGTTTCTCCCGAATCACTCATCAGTGACTGAATTTTTACTTTTCAGTGCACTGGATACTCGTCACATTCACTAAAGTGGCGTATGTTCACTTTTGGGGCGTATCACTATTGAGACAGTTATCCTCGTCGCCAAATGTGGTGTTTTTGGTCATCTTTATGACATGAAACTTGCTAAAATAATAACTGCCGAGGTAAAAGGTCGCGTGAGTGTTTTGCCTTGTCTATAGTGATCTTTATTTAACTTTAGATAATAATATGACAGAGTTTAAGTGAGAACTATATTATGGAGCGTGTGCTCATAAGGCTGGTGGATTTAGGTCTGGGCTCTGGAGAAGCCTGGAGCAGCATGGCTTGGCACTTTGGCATAGGCTTCTCTCTCGCCTCCACTCATAGGTGTCGTGTCGTTGGGCTGGGGATATTTGAGATGTGATCGGACATCACAGAATGCAAGCAATTGCTACAAATGGTGCTGCACGCGCTAATCTAAAAACAATTGCTGAAAATACTTTGGAAAACGAAACACAAATAGAACCGTACTATTGCGGGAAAATGGATAAGCTCTGTGGTGAATGTAATGCAAAACACTTTACAGATGAACCTTACCATAGCAAAAACATTAAACAAGCAAACGGTGAGGTACTACGCAGCAGAACCTACGCAAAGTGCTGCAAGAATGGGCAAATAAAAATTGACGAAAAAGAATACCTTGATGTTTTCCAAAAGCTTATGCAAAAAGAAAGTGATATTGGAGTTAACTTTATGAACAACATTAAATCAATAAACAGTTCATTTGCATTTGCTTCAATGGGTGCAAATATTAAACCACATCCAGGATACGGTCCATGGTGTTTTCGGATTCATGGTCAGATATACCATAGAATTGGAACACTGCACCCTCCACCAGGAGAAAAACCGCAATACGCACAGTTGTATATTCTCGATGCTGATGAAGCCAATAAACAAACTCTGTTTTAAATACGATTGCAGAGTTGAGAAAGAATCAATAAAAGAAGCTGACCAAAACGGAGGTGAGATTAATCAAGTGACAATGGCTATTGTTAATGACCGTAAGAATGACAAAAACCGGTACAACCTGCAAACTGCAAATGTGGTAGCCTAACCTTTTCCATACAAGAAATGCGCCAAATGACCCTAACAAGGGCATGAAAACAATCAGTATTTTACACAAAAATCTTGAAGCCATGGTTTACCCATTATTGTTTCCATATGGAGAACATCGGTATGGCCTTGATATAACAAAAAACAGCACCGGAAAGAGAAGTAAAGTAACGATGATGGAGTATTACTCCTACCAATTATCACAGATACGTCAAAATGGAAGCTGATAGATTAAATTTTATCAGAAATAATCAAAAAGGGTTTAGAGGCGACACTCTGAAAGGGATACAAGACTATGTAGCTACAGAAAATGATGTTGAAGGTAAAAAAACCTGGAACAGTGGTTTTGCTTCCATCTTCGTTTCAAGGTGGCCCGAGACACATGCAACAAAATTATCAGGATGCAATGGCAACTGTTACAAGATTTGGGAAACCAGATGTTTTTGTAGCAATGACTAGCAATCCGAAATGGCCAGAGATACAGGAAAATATGCAACCCTGGCAAAGTGCTGAACACCGCCCAGAGTTGGTTGCCAAAGTATTTAAATTGAAATTGGATAAGTTAATCAGCGAGATTGTTGGAGAGAAAGGAGGAATATTTGGAAAAGTGGTGGCTTGGGTCTATGTAATTGAATTTCAAAAAAGAGGTTTACCTCACGCACACATATTGCTGATCCTTGACTCTGCTTCAAAACTTACTACTGAACAAAAGATTGATGCAGTTATAAAACCCGAGATTCCGGACAAAGAGAAAAATCCAATTTTGTTTGATATTGTTACCAGCCATATGGTGCATGGACCATGCGGGAAAGGTGTAAAGTGTCCATGTATGGTCAATGATAATTGTAGTAAAAAATTTCCAAAAGATTTCCAAGAGCAAACTTTAGGTAATCATGAAGTCGCTAATGGATATGCAAAATACCAAAGAAGGAGAGGGCCTGAAGTGGTTGTAAAAGACAAGACCATCGACAACAGATGGATTGTTCCGTATAATCCATATTTGTTATTGAGATACAATTGTCATATCAATGTAGAAGCATATTCTTCCGTGAAATGCGTGAAGTACATAAATAAATACATACACAAAGGACACGATTGTGCAAGTGTAGAAGTAAGGGAGTCAACAAGTAGAGATGAAGTTACAAAGCACGTCGACTCTCGGTATGTTAGCGCACCTGAGTCAATGTGGCGAATACTTGGATATTCTTTACACGAACTATCTCACTCTGTTGAACGGCTTGCTGTGCATTCACCAGGGAAGCAGTTTGTAGTGCTTCAATGTGATAAAGATAATCATGACAACAACGAAAACACAAATGAAGTAGTAGAGAAGGCTCTTGAAAAAGCCGGAGAAAAACATGGGATGATTCGAACTGAATAAGAGCGACCCTGAAGCAAGAAAATTGTAATACTATCAAATCCCAGAAAGCTTTACTTGGTTAGGTACTTTACGCGAGAGGTACTTTAATAAAATTAGTAGAATGTACACGGTAAGTCCAAAAGACGCCGAGAGATTCTATTTACGACTATTACTTTTGCACGTAAAACGTGCTATAAGTGTGCGAACATATGATGGTGTAGTATATGAAATATTCCGAGAATCTGTAAAAGCAAGAGGATTGTTACAGGATGACAATATCTGGCAAAACACATTAAATGATGCAATTGCCTGTCAAATGCCTGCTCAGCTAAGGCATATATTTGCGTATATATATGCTTTTTGCAGTCCTTCTGATCCAGCAAATATGTGGAAAGACAACTTAATGGATATGACAGAAGATCTTTGTCACCGCCGCCACGAAAAGTCTGGAGATTGTAAAAATTGTGATGAGTGTGCACTGAAAGATCTTAAGAAAACAATACTTTTACTTGGGTTAACCCTTAATTCAATCGGATTAAGAGAATCTCAAGGTAATCTATCTGATTATGACAATGACGCTTATGATCCTATTGGCGAAAGTGCTAAGGCAGAAGCGCTCATTAAAACATTAAACATGGATCAAAAATTTGCATTTGATAGCATCATTGATGCGGTGAGAGATGAGACTTCTGTATGAAACATTGCTACATTATTTAAGAGGTGAAAAAGACTGTACTTGCAGCAGCTTCAACTGGAATAGCAGCTAACTTATTGGAAGGCGGGCGAACGTTTCATTCATTGTTTAAGTTGGCTATTCCAATTACATAAAACACTGTATCCAGAACAAGTCCGAGTTCAAATGCTGCCGATAAAATTTCACAAACAATTTACCCAATAATTGACGAATGTACAATGGCTTCAAGTCACGCAATAGATGCGATTGATCGATTTTTAAGAGAGGTAATGGAATGTTTGGGAGGGAAAAATATTCCTTTTGGAGGAAAAATAGTGTTGCTTGGAGGAGACTTTAGACAATGCCTTGCAATTGTTCCTCATGCCATGCGCCCAGCAATTGTACAAAACAGTTTGAAATATTGTAATATGTGGAGAGAGTACCTTCACGAGTATTATGTACTGGATCTATTGTTAACGAAATTTTTGAAACAGATCAGTATTGAAAATGTGAAGACAATGTCGAAACGAGCAATATTAGCCAAAAATAACAATGTAGATAAAATAAGTAATGACATTCTAAATTTGATCAACACTGACGAATCTACATATATAAGTACTGACAAGATTGAGGTGGATGGAAAAGAGAATGGCGATTTATAATAATTGACTGTGCATATTTATACTTCAACATGCAGAAAAATGCCTTTGAAAAAATTAGGCATTCACATATCCCAATTTACCAGCTGTACCCAAAAATTAGACAATATCGGTATAATTTGTCCTTATAATATCACAACCAGGCATGGTGGTACCTGCGGGTTTTATGGGTAATATTCGGGTTTTTTGGGGTTTTAATGGGTAAAAACGGGTTTCCCATCTAAATACATGTAATACCCTTGTGCCTTTGAAGAATCTCACATACGACTAGAGCTGTCCACGTGTTGCTTGGCTCTAATTTAGACAAGCAAGGCCAGCGTTCAATTATATTGCTGTGTTTTTCAGATGGTGTGCACAGCGTCTTGATTTTTTAAAAATAAGTATTTAACTGTTTGCACCTGTTGTACCAGCCTCTGTTCAATAAACCACCCAACAGAATCCACAAAATACTACGGTGACCGGCACTTTCAATCATTTCATCCCAATCACTTAATCCCAATCATTTAATCCCTATCATTTAATCCCCGAGTAATTTCATCCCCGTCACTTAATCCTCAATCATTTAATCCCGGAATCATTTTATCCCCAAACATTTCATCCCCAAATCATTTAATTCCTGAATCACGAATTCGAATTTCAAAAATCTAATTTAGGAATCGAACCAAGTCGAATTTCAAAAATTTTGTTTAGGAATTAAACTCAAGTTCAATTTCAGAATTCCTGGTTTAGTATGAAACCCAAGTCGAATTTCAAAAATCTGGTTTAGGAATCGAACCTAAGTCGAATTACAGAATTCCTGATTTATATTGAAACCCAAGTCGAATTTCAGAATTCCTGGTTTAATATGAAACCCAAGTCGAATTTAAAAAATCAGGTTTAGGAATAGAACCTAAGTCGAATTACAGAATTCCTGATTTAGAATGAAACCCAAGTTGAATTTCAAAAATCCCAGTTTAGATTGAAACCCATTTTGAATGTCAAAAACCTAGTTTTGGAATCAAACCCAAATACAATATAAAATATCTCGTTGAAGAATCTAAATCAAGTCAAATTTTAAAAGTCTTCTTTCTGAAACAAAATCATGTCAAATTTTAAAAAATTTGAAACGCAAGACAAATTTCAAAATTCCTGTTTTTGGTTTTTGAATGAAACCCAAGTCGAATTTCAAAAATCCTGTTTCAGAAGAAAACTCAAGTTGAATTTCAGAATATTGTTTCACAACCAATCTACCAAGCTCATGTCCAATTGTAAGACTGTAAATTCTTTGGTAAATTAGTATCTTTGCGAGCTTTTTATTTTTTCTATTGTGTGTTATATATTACCCTGCGTACAAAACCACGGGGAACAGTCTTGTTGGGGGGCATAAAATGTTTTTGGCATAAAACAATTTGGGTAAGAAATACTTTGGGTATGAAATAATTTGGGTTTAAAAAGATGGGTATGCAAAGATTAGGAAATTAACATATTGGGAAAAATTAATGATATGGGAAAATTCGTGATTCAGGGATTAAATGATTTGGGGATGAAATGATTGAGGATTAAATGATTCCGGGATTAGATGATTTGGGGATTAAATGATTCCGGGATTAAATGATTGGGGATTAAGTGACGGGGATGAATTGATTGGGGGATAAAATGATTCGGGGATTAAATGATGGGGATTAAATGATTGGGATTAATTGACTGGGATGAAATGATTGGGATTAACATTCCGGGAATCAAATACTACCCGTAAACCCTTTTCTAAATTAATGCTTAAAAATAACACAAGAAAGAGTCTTCATATGTCAAAACTGTTTGCCATGAATCACTGCCTAAAACTCCCCGAAATGATAAAATGTGTGTAGTAAATAATGTATTAAGACGAACAACAAACATTATATTATGTTGTTTGTTTCTCATTTGATTTCTTTTTTAATAAATGATATTGGCTCCAGCTGAGTCCTATTAATGTATGTTTTTATGTAACATTTTTCCCCAGCATTTAATTTTTGTGTATCAGTTTACCCCAGTATTTTATTTTACCCATTTTACCCAAAAAACCCACATAAATTTTTGCTAAGTGGGCATGCGTAAAAACGGGTAAAATGGATATACCCACCCCTTTAATAAAACCCACCACCATGCCTGATTACAACGCAAGTCACATGACTCGCTGCAGTAAAGCAGATAATTTGTCCTTTTTCTGTGTGTGTTCATCTCATATCTTTGTGTTTTTACATTTGTGCTGCGGTAAGGGGTAGGAAGATACACTGTGTTCTGGTGTATTGCAAAAATGAAAAATGTCAGTAGACATATACATTTGTGGGATCAACATGTGAAAAACATTCGAGTAGCTCACATAATTTTTTAATATAAAGATGCGCAAATGTATGTTGACGATGTCGTTAAGGTGACGTTTACTTGCTCAGTGGCTTAAGTGAATAATTATTCAACGCTGGACTATATGCAGCTCTGAGTGTTGGCAGAGTGGTGATAACTTTTATTTGCATTACAGGATTTTAAATAATGTAACCTTATTCATAATGAAGTATTTAGTATCTATTTATTATAAATGTTCACAATATAATGGTTTATTGTCAATGTTATACTGTCGAGAGGCAATTACATAGTATGCCACAAGTCAAATTTAGTATTTTACAGTGGCTTTTAAACTTGATTTGTTACAACGATTTAAGTTACATTACATATATGATTAAAAATGGTTCATAAACTTTAAGACAAAAGCATAATTTTTGTTTAATTCTGCAAATTGTAAATAAAAATAGAAATTACTTCATCGATTTCAAATCTACTCAAATCTACTTCAAATTTTTTCACAAGCTTCCTCATCTATTTCATGAGTTAAATTGTGGACATCGACTTTAAGTCCAAGTATGTACTCACAAAGCGAGATAATTATTCATTAGTCAAGATAATTATTCATTAGTCAAGATAATTATTCATTAGTCAAGATAATTATTCATTAGTCAAGATAATTATTCATTAGTTAAGATAATTATTCATTAGTCAAGATAATTATTCATTAGTCAAGATAATTATTCATTAGTCAAGATAATTATTCATTAGTCAAGATAATTATTCATTAGTCAAGATAATTACTCATTAGTCAAGATAATTATTCATTAGTCAAGATAATTATTCATTAGTCAAGATAATTATTCATTAGTCAAGATAATTACTCATTAGTCAAGATAATTATTCATTAGTCAAGATAATTATTCATTAGTTAAGATAATTATTCATTAGTCAAGATAATTATTCATTAGTTAAGATAATTATTCATTAGTCAAGATAATTATTCATTAGTTAAGATAATTATTCATTAGTCAAGATAATTATTCATTAGTCAAGATAATTATTCATTAGTCAAGATAATTATTCATTAGTCAAGATAATTACTCATTAGTCAAGATAATTATTGATTAGTCAAAATAATTATTCATTAAATTAATTTGTGATAGAAAAATAAGTTTGTATGCAAACAATGCATTTTCAAATATTATTTTATTTTTTAAGAAAAGCCATTCGAGAGAGAAGCATATGTCATGTGAGATTTCGTCGTATTTCATCTTATTACAAACATACCTAGCAGTGCTAGCACAATCGTTTATAATATTATCAAGAGAAAGAAGTCGACCTTTAGACAAGTTGTTTCCCCACACAATTCAACTATAATTCAATATGCTAAACAATTCAAATGATTGAACAAGAATTTGTTTATTTTTCATAGTGAGAATCTTTTCTGTGGATATTGCACGGTGAGGTTTTTATAGCTCTTCTTAACAATGTTGTGCAGCTGCGGTGAAAAAGTAATTCTTTATCAATAGTGACACCTAAAATCTTTAGCTCTTTTACACGTGTAATATTCTGCCCGTTAATTTTAATATCAACTAAACCATAATCTTTGACGTCAGACTTTTGTCCGAGTACAATGAATTGGGTTCTTTATGTTTAGGTCAACTTTATTTCCTCTATAGCCAGTTAAAGATATTGTCAAGATACTGTCAAGTGCGATTTTAGCTATCGACGACTTTATGTTATTTGGAGTATCAGAATTAACAAGATTCCCATCGTCAGCAAATAGGTTTATATTAGAGTTGTAATGGCAAATCAGTTATATAAATACTAAAGAACAAACTACTGTTACTATCTCGTTGAGAAATTCCTCTTGTAGTGGACTTGACGTCAGATTTATGGTTATTAATTTCAACATAGTGCCTACCGCCAGTAAGTAAAGATTTTATAATGTTAGAGTTTATAAGTTGTTTATTAAAATTTCTTTGTCAACACTGTTGAATGCTTTCATTAGATCCAAGGCAATTAAGATACATATTCAACTATTATCAACATTTTAAAAAATATAGTCAATTAAAGTGTTAATTGCATGTGAAGTAGAAGAGTGTTTTCTAAACCCAAACTGTTTATCACTTAAGAAGTTATTTCCTTCAAGATATTCAATTAGTTGTTTGTATATACACTTGTCAAGCAATTTAATGATAGTTGGTTGGATAGAAATTGGCCTTGTTTCATTGGGATCTAAAGTATTACTAGTTTTTAGTATAGGAACGATCCTAGTCATTTTCATACATTCAGGTATCACACCATTTTTAATAAACCTGTTAAATTGATTTACTAGAGATCGAACAAATACAGGAGACTGCATGGTATGTTAAAATATTTTGTTACATAGACCAAAAGTGATAGGGAGTCATAGTATTAATCTTATTCCATTTCAATTTATTCTGACATTCAAGTCAAAATTGGTGTTTACTTTTGTTCGAATGGATTCAGGTAACTCAGGGAAGGTATTATCTGAAGTATTATCAAGCTTAGTAGAGATATCTACATAATAGTCGTTAATTTCATTCTCATCCATATCTAAACTAGTTTGTTTTTGGTTTCCAAAACCTATCGATCTCTTCAGTCCCTTCCAAAGCTCCGTCTAAGTATTAACATTTTAATTGTTTACTTAAAATTATAATACGAGCTTTTGCATGAGCTGTAGGTAAACACTTATTTTTTCTTATTAATTTGTCTCTTTGTCTCTGATCTTTGTATGATGAATGGTGAAATATAAATATGTACTTTTTTTAGCTAGGATGCTTTTGTCTGGATGGGTAAAGCTGTATTAACTAAAGCCCTCCTCCTTGTTATGGAGACATTTTTGAAATTCTGATATCTCGGAACATTTAGGCTTTATTGAACTACAGGCTTTTTAAATAAGAATCGAAATTATCAATAAGGTCTAGGTGGCTTGAGTTGAGACTTTCTATTAACTTTTGTACATTTGTCTGAGCGTATTTACGGAATGTAACAGGCTTGACATCGACTTATAAATATATTTACAAGTGCAATCTGTTAATAGGTGGTCTGCTAAACATGTGCAAATACCTTACTTGAAACAACTTTTTCTTGTATGATTCTTTAATGATTTTTCCTAGTTGGTGTTTCAACTGTTTGACTTATCCTACTGTTAACATTGACACATACATATTTTTTGTGTGATTTTAATGTTTTCAAAATAATTGGAGTGAAAAAGTTTCAGGCTTTTTAAACAGTGTTCAGTGTTTGACTATTTCATACAAACTCTGCTAAAATAATAGCTGGAGTGGTTCGGTTTTTAACTTTGCGGTCTGGCCGAATGCGTTTTTAAGAGATGGTGAATCCATTTTTGACCTCTATACAAATTTTGGAGAACCAATTGAGGAACCTTATTAAATTTCGGGTCAATAGTTTAACTTAAAATATCAACTGTATTATGCGGCACATGATTTTAGGTTATTTGTTTACCAAGAATTACAAACTCACAGTCTGTTTCTAAAATTTGATTTTGTTGGCCATATTTCACAACTTTTGGCAATTAACCAAACATAAGTGATCCATGCTATGCGACACATGATGGTAGGACCATTTGTTACCAAAATAAAACCATGAAGTCCATTTGTTAAAGTTTGTCTATGTTTTGCCCCCTATTTGATTCTTCATTATAGGTGCATTACAAAATCCCCCGGCCAAGGCGTTGATTCTCAAATAAAAAGGGAATTAAGGTCAACTGGACACTCCACGATGAAGCGCACGGTAATCAGTGGGTAATCTTGGTCGAAGTTGTCGAGGTGCATCCGATGTTGAAGCTGAATTTGTTGTTGATGAAGGAGATCGAGAGACAAGGGAATCTGAATCTGAAGTTTGTTTGTTTTACACCACCAGCGGCCCGTCCTGGGTCGTTATGCTGGCTGAATTGTGTTTTTTTCCAAACAATGATTCGTTTAATTTTTGCCGATCACCGAGGATTGAACTCGGAGCAAGGCAGCCTCAGTAGTATGGTTATAACCACTGGGCTATGCCGGCTCGGCTCGGCATCGGCAAGTAAATCGGTGTTGATAACGCCGTAGCATTTGAATGTGTAGAGGTCCGCGAATGGTTCCGTCGGCTAAAGTAACGTCATATGTCAAGTCATTGCAAATTTTGCTAATTTGTCCAACATCTTTGTAAAGAGGACATAAACTGGAAGTGATCTTCTTCTCTTGACTTGATAAAATGGTATTTTCGATAGACACAAAATCGCCAATGTTAAATTTCGTGTTAAAAACGAACCCATACATGATGAGGGTTTTTTGCCACTGCAAAATATAGTATGGAATTTTACCGAAGTCGGGTAAAAACCAGTACCATACCAGGACTGAAATTGAGGGAATGAATTGGAGGAGGTGAATAGGCTACCTTTCGATATTGATAAATCATTATCAGAAAGCATTGTGTTTTGATTATATCATCAATATTTATTTTAAAATATTCATTTGATATAACGTATATATTTTCTCAAACTGGTTATAACATGAATAAATACATCAAGCATTAATCATATACAATGACCTCTAGCCCAAAACCCCATCCCCCCCACTATCCCTCCTACTTTCCCGTTGAACCAAACCCAAGCAGCCCCCTAATCTTTGGGACATTCGCGCTGGTTAAATCCAGAGTTCTTGGTCTTGAAGGTGTGTAAGCTGGTGTATCCACTAACTTTAAATCCAATGGCCATACCAACGGTTGAATGATCAGTTGTGCTATCAGGTCTCCTCTACAAACCTTATACGGTAACGTTCCATGATTGTAGACAATTACCCCAACGTTGTCGTGATAATCAGAGTCTACGACTCCGCCTGAAACATAAGAACATATTTATATTATGAATACTAGAAAATTGAGATTAATGATATTAAATAAGCTGAAAAATGCTAATTTGGTTAACCTTTAACAATTATGTTGTGCCTTAAGGCCAGACCCGATCTCTCAGCAATCCTCCCATAAGTACCGGATGGTAAATGCAGCGCAATCCCTAGAGTAAATTTATTATTATTATTATTGCTACTTAAGTTTACTTGTTTGTATACCACTTGTTTATACTGCTTTTTATTAAAACATGTCACTCGCCTGTAAAGATCCAAACCTGCCGATTCCGCTGTTGCCCTTGTAGGTGTAAAAGCCCTTCTGTTAAGGACTTCAATAACAACTTCGGTAGATGGATTCATTTTTTCGGTTTTACGGAGGCTGTCTCACTTAGATCGTCAGGATTATGAATTTTTTCTTCTAAAAACTCTTCTAATGTCACAACAAATCCCTGAGAATGGCCCGCTCCTATGTAATAATCTAGTAAGACCTCTGGATGATTCAAATAAGCGTTTTTCCAAACGCTGGATTCGGGAACATACGATAAAGTTGCCTTGATAACTATATCAATATATTCTAATGCAGGAATTGATTTATTTTCGAAGGTAACGTTGCAGCACTGCAACAACAGTTCGTTTTGCTTTACTTTAAGATAAAGTATTGAAACTAACTTCACAATGTCGTTCAAACCGATAAAATGTGTTGTGAATGAACCTAACAAGCCGTCTACTTTTTTCTTTAGTAATTTTAAGTATCCTAACTGACTTCTTAAAAAATCCAAAATGTTCAATTTATCCTCAGGTGACTCTGCAAGGTGTATCACCTCTGCTCTAAGATTTCCTGAATCGAAGAAAAATACAAATATATATATATATAAGAAAATACTATATAAAGAAAATTATTAAGTAAGAAATTACCTATCAACCAGATGCACTCCTCGTGCCAGTACGCTGACACCGGTTTGAGTTTATCCTCAGCAAGAACGTAGGGGGTGATATACTGAGCTGCGGCGTTTAAAAGTTCGTATAACCGTACAGGATCACTTAGGTTTGTAACGTCCATGATCGTGAACATCAACTGATAAACTTAAGATTCAACCCCGACATTTAAATACTTTCTTAAGGTTTCAGTAGAATTTTCAAGTGCGACGTTCAAGTAAAATGTAACACGTAAGTGCTATGCATGAAATTGTTATGCTGGTTATGCATGACAATTCTACACAAAATATTCTGTACATTTTTAAAAATCCAGATCATGATGATTGCTATGTAATTAGATCGGATGGAATTGCTTTACAAACCTATTCTGATTCTGAAACTAAATAATCGTCAAATATCATAATAAGCCGGAAAAAAAATAATAATACTATGATTTAAGAAATGTAAGAGTTCAAAGGTTTTCAAAGTCTATATTAATTAATAAGGTACAGCCATGTATGTTTTATCATCATGCCTCGCACAAAATTTCACGAAGGCTTTAACTAATCAATCTGTTTGCATGATCACATTAAAATCCAATTATGAAAAACCGTAATATGATCTGTATTATGAGCATAAATATATAACAGTGTGATACATGGAATACGAACTTATCATTCAAACCCTTCCCGACAAAGATATAAACTGCAATGACTGCATTATTTTTTCCGTACAAAGTTTATCATTGATAAGTCTGAGAAATGCGCAAGAGTTCTTAATGAGTCTTAACAAAAATTATCACATAAATATCTGTTTAAATTCGAGAATTCAAAATATCGCATGACACTGACATGCGCGTTCTTTAACGATTTATTCGATTTATGTTGCATTTACGCTATGCTCATTCACAACATGAACGCATGGTTAAGTAAACTGTTTACCACCAAAAGCTTGTATAATTAACCAACTCTGAAGATAAGACAAATTAGCAATGCTTGCATTTTAAAGATTGTTACGCAAGTACTATCTGTTTCATAAACTTATTCTAGTATTGCTGTTCTGTACTCTTGATGATGTGGATTTTAAGAGAATAAACTCATAAAGAAACAGCATTATGTACTCGTAAGTGTACTTCATCGCTACGCCGAAATCAGCAGCTGTGTACAAATCTTACAAAGCTGTGCACTTACCAAACCATATAGTTGCTAATTCGCACACACTATGTTGGTGAAACAGATAGTACTTTTCTAACAAATTTAATCAATGAGTTTGAGAGCAATATGCAAGCAGCACTAGTATGTATCAAAAATGCTTCAAGTAAACGATCACAGTACAAACATATGATTATTTCAAAATAGATATGAATCCTACATGGTTCAAATTCCGATTTCTTCCACTACATAGAGATATAGACCTTTATAATTTATGAAACGTGCATCAGCAGAAGTATTATATTTAATCGGTACTTAAAACACGACTTAGCCGCTGTGACACCAGTAAAATGCTAAAGGTTTCTTTGATTAAATTTTGCAACGGTTGCAACAGTTAAGCATCGTATTTGAAAAGTTTCTTTTGAAACCAATAATTAACGGATACCGCGGACTGATAAGTAATTGATTAAATAATGCAAGCAAATTCTTGAATTGCTGGTTCTTCTTTTCATCGGAATTGTGAATTTTCCGTCAGTGATTAAAGTCATACAACATTTACGATTAACTTTGTGCTTGAAATATAAATTTGAGTATAGAAATCTTTACACAATGTGCATTTCACAGACCAAGTTTCAAAAATTCTCAAAAATGCTAAAAAAGATTGGTAAGTGGTGCCATACGAAAATTAGTAATGCAATTCCATGTGATCTTAAAATACATAACCTTATTGATATTTTAAACATACCGTGCATTACTTGCATTTGTTAACATTACAAATTTGGTATAAAAAGGGCATCAAGTTAACCTAGTAACCATCAAACAAGTCTGGAACAAGTTGACTAACCATCTAACTGCAAACTCCCGAAACCTGAAACCAACGAATCCGATTGCAGAAGAATTTGCTCAATTCAAGATGCCCAAAGCTGTGAATCCGTATAGTTTCAGTAAGTATACATAAATTTCTTAAAAAGCAAAGTTATCTTCTTCTGAGTGGATAAAATGTAAACAAGTTTATATGACCGATTGTAAAACCTCTTTTTTGAAAATTTTAGTGGAAGCTACTGAAGATTCTGGTGAAGAAGATGTTCCAGTCCGACGAACAGGGAAACGGGTGTCTCGAAGCACGCTTGCTCAAATCATTGACGGTGTGGCTAATGGAGGGTCTGAAGATGAAGAAACCGGAAAGAAGCGTTTAAAGCGTCGCGGAAAAACTAGCGAAGATGCGGTTGCTGGACCATCAAAGAAGAAGACGAGACCATGCGGCCCTGTTTCGATTGATATAGCTGACACTCCGACTGGAAGGGCAAATATTCCGGATTTCAACTGCCATATAGGCTCGGATTGGTTTGTGAGAACAAAATACTTTAAGGACAGAGCATATGTGTCCCTTCGACAATTCGATAAAGATAATATGCCTCAAAAGGGAATTACTGTACCCGTTGAAATGGCTGGAAAGATTAATCAAGCCTTTAATTTGTTGATGGAGCATCTGTCAACTAACAACAATTCTGAAGCAAACTAAAACGGTTGAAAACCCTTAAAACTGTCATGATTCATGAAAATTGATTTTTTGAAAATTGACGAATAAAGTCTTGGGACACATACGTTCCATTAAATTGACACAAGCAGAGAAATAGGTTAATGAAAGAAATTAGTCAGAATGATCATAACTCGGATGATTTTCTGGAATATAAAAGATTGCGTAATGAAGTAACTTTTGAGAGCAGGTTAGCTAGGAAAGCATATTATAATACAAAATTTAGCAAAATGAAGGACTCAACACAAATTTGGGATCTTTTTGATCAATTGACTAATTTTAGAAGTAAAAAAAGTCCGGAAATTTCCAAGCTAGTCAGTCAGAATGGTGAGGTTGTCAGTGATAAAGATGAAATAGCCAAGCTGATAGCAGGTGAATATATAATAGCGGATTCAATTAGTGATGTAAATGAATTGAATGAAAGATTTGTACAATATGAAAAAGATTATGTTTTTGAAGATGATTTTGCGAAACGTAGAGAAACTGAAATATTCCCTGTTGAAATTGCCAATGCAATAGGAAAAGTTAAGAAATGCAGACCAGATGAGAATTCAGTATCAAAACGCGTGTATAAGCAGTTTGAAGAATATCTAAATCCTGTACTGTTATTATTGTTTATGGGTATTTTACGAACATTAGTAGTTCCTGTTGCTATGAAAACAGTTGACTGTTATCCTTTGTATAAGGGTAAGGGAAAAATGACACAAGCGTCGTCATATAGGGCTATTTTTAATTTAAATTGTATCACAAAGATTTTTGAACGATTTCTGTATGATAGACTTTTATCCCACTGTGCAAAATATCTAGATGAAGCACAACATGGCTTTAGAATAGGAAGATCTTGTGAGACCGCGGTCTCCATGTTTACCCAACATGTTTATAATTATATTGATAAACCAAATGGTAAATGTCTTGCGGTCTACATTGACTATCGTAAAGCGTTCGATTCAGTTAAACGAACGCTGTTTATAATTAAATTGATGGTATTTTTCCATGTTCCTCCTTACATTATAAAGATTTTAATGAGTTACTTTACTGGTCGAAAGTTTCGTATCATTAATGGTAAGCATACCTCTGACTACTTTGAAATAAACAATGGTGTAGTTCCTGGGTCTGCATTGGGCCCATTAACTTTTACTTTGTTTATCAATGATATTGGCACAGCCATTGACCTGCCGTATTTATTATATGCTGATGATCTGGTAGTGTATATTGGTTGTACTGATGTAGAAGAAGGAATACAAAAAATGCAGAATTGTCTTGCAAAGTTGGAAAAGTGGTGTGATGCTAACTGTTTAACTATAAATGTAGATAAAACAAAGGCCATGTGGTTTTACAAATCTCATGATTCAGTGTCAAAAGAGTTATGTACCAAAAACCCAACGAACCTTAAAATCTATGGGAATGTAATAGATAAGGTCATATCATTTAAATATTTGGGTGTAATGTTAGATGGTGGCCTCACTATGAAAAATCATTTTCATCATGTAGAAAATAAGATGAACTCAGCCATTAGTAGAATGTATTCTTTGAGAAGAATGATTCCAGATAGTACAGTAAAAGTATTCATGTCTTCTTTTGTTATGTCAATTTTAGATTATGCTATTGTTATTTGGTGTGTGCAGACTGATGCTGAGATTTCCAGATTGCAAAAGAAAATAAGTCGTTTTATAGCGCATTATTATTTTTTGTCGTTTAAAAAATCAAAGCGAAAGAATGCATTATTGGATGTATCAGAATATTATGATAAGCTAAATTTGTTAACCATCTTAGAAAGAAGGCGCATGATGTTATGCAAGTTCGCCTATAAGTTTCGTAAAGTTAGTATTTTTAAAGACTGGTTTGTGTTGTCGGCTAGAGCAACTGTTGAACGTCCTAAATTGGTGAGTGTACAACATGAGTCTAAGTTGTTTGAAAATTCTGTAAAGTGGAATGTAATTCACGAATGGAATAGTTTACTTAGTGATAGAAAAGTAGTTATAAAACAAAAAGATGAAACGTTCTGTATTGATGATGTAGTCAAAGATTACTTACTGCGTCTGAGATCAAAACCATTTGTAATTTGTTGTTAGATTTTATTATGACTGATCTTTGTTTACGATAGGCTTGTTATTTTGAAAACCCTAAAAATTTGTGGAATAATTTAAATATGTGATGTGATATCATATATTATGTCTTGTAGTTGGAAATCAGCTATGCTGTCACTTATTAAGACATAAATAAAGCAATATCAATATCAATATCAATATCAAATTGAATTATTTTTGAACGCTGATGATTATTGATTTGTTCATTTTTTATTAGCGTCAACCTGGAACACCAAAGAGACCTCAAAAGCCTGAACATTTTTACATTTGCACTAAATGTTCTTTCATTGAAAAAAACCGTACAAAATTTATTGAGCATATAAGAAAATGTAGGTATAGACCTGTCAGCGTATATGTTAGGAGAAAGTCATACCCATGCAAATTTTGTAAACGTAGTTTCAAAGCACATGCACAGCTTGAATATCATGAAGTCACTCATCATAGATGTCTACGGTGCGGGTATAGAGGAAAGCTTACAAACCATGCAAACTGTATCATTCCCTTGCCGCAGATTGGTTCTGGAAACTATGATATCGGTCCGTTTATAGAAACAAGAGATTTGGATGATACATTAGTAATATACGAACTAAGAACGGACAGGCATAATTTTGTAGAAGAACTATTTCATAGCATTCGAAAATACATAATCAATATTCTAAAGAAGTCGCTCAGTGAAATGAAAGCTATAAAAGCTATGGCACATCTATACTGTGGATTTAAACGAATGATTAGTGTCAACGATTTCGAGCGTAAAGAGTATATATTAAACAGTTATATCCACATTATCATCAACGAGGATGATATTAAAGACTTTCCTACAAACATAAAAGAGAAAATTGAGAGTAATATACATATATTCCAAGAGTATGGTTCAGGCTGGGTTCTTGAGTATGTGGATGGTATAGATATTAAAATAGGTATGTTTCGAACCGTACCAGTTGGATGCTACACAGTTCTTCCTTTCGAACTATTTAAGAAACGTGCATGCGTTAATGTAAAGTGTTATGATGATGCATGTTTTAAGTGGTCAGTTTTAGCAAGTCTGCATCATGTTACAATAAACGCGTGTTCAGTTAGTACTTACAGACAATTTGAACATCTGTATGATTTTTCATGCATAGAGTACCCTGTAAAAATGTCTAATATTACAACTTTTGAGAAAGCAAATAATTTGGCTGTGAATATATTTTCGTGGGAAAGCAAAGGAAGATCATATCTTGTGCCTGAAAGAATTTCTAAGTATAACTATACATGTATACCAACAATTAACTTACTTCTGATTACAAACGAAGATTCAAATAAGAATCATTTTGTTGCTATTCGGTATATTGAGAAAATCATTGGTAAAGCTAACCATCATCAAAAGTTGATTTGTTATAACTGTTTGAATTCATTCGGAAAACAGGTACATGAAGATCATGTAAAAGATTGTTTAAATTTTGAATTCCAAAGAGTGGTGATGCCTGTTAAAAAAGGAGGAAAAGCACCTGTCATAAAGTTTCGCGAATGGAACTATAAACTCAAAGTAGGTTATTGTGTGTACGCGGATTTTGAATCTGTTTTACAGAAATTAGAAAAGCCAAAACATAAAACTTCAACAGTAGACACGGATGATAGTAAAGCATTCACAAGGTATTTACATAGACATATTCCTTCAGGCTTTGGTTATGTATGTGTTGCACAAAACAGTAGCGTTGTAGAGTACGGTGTGTATCGAGGGAAAGATTGTGTACATATTTTTCTTCAGTGCATAGACAAGATAGCAAAGAACGTGTTCAAGAAGTACAGGCAATGTGCTCCTATGAAAATAACTAACCAGCAAGAAGAAGATTTTAAAGTAGCAACACATTGTCATATATGTACGGCTGAGTTTGGAATTGATGATGTGTCCGTGAGAGATCATGATCACATCACAGGTATTACACAGTAACTAGTAACAAAATAAAAATTTGATCTGATTAAATAATTTATTTATTTATAAACTTAGGTGATTATAGAGGCCCTGCCCATCAATGGTGTAATGCGCAATATGTACAAGATAATAAACTCCCGGTTGTACTCCATAACTTTTCAGGTTATGATAATTTCTTAATTATGGAGGGGTTTAAAAAACACGGGAAAAAGTTTTCAGTAACTCCTAAAACCGGACAAAAATTTCTGTCGGTTGAAGTAGACGGTATAAAGTTTATTGACAGTAACGCGTTTTTGTTGGATAAACTTGAAACTTTAGTTAACAACCTTAAAAGTGATGGTCCTGATGTGTTTTCCATCTTGGAAGAGGTGTTTGGTAAACACAGTGAACTTTTTAAAAGAAAAGGAGTTTATCCATATGAATATATGAATAGTTTTGAAAGATTCGAAGAGACCAGTCTACCCGAGAGCAGTGCTAATTACTTTAATAGTTTAAGTGACGAAACAACTTCTGTTGAAGATATAAACTATGCTAAATTTGTGTTTAAAAGTTTGAAGTGTAAGAACATTGGAGACTATCATGATGCATATCTTCTTTCGGACGCTGCACTTCTAGCATGCTGCTTTGAACGATTTAGAGATGTTTCGTTAAAGTACTACTCACTGGATCCTTTGTATTTTTTAAGCAGCGCTGGTCTGGCATGGAGTGCTGCTCTTCGTATGTCCAGTGTGGAACTAGAACTGATAACAGATGTAATATTTTAACCTATATCAAGCTCTACTTTGCGATTAAAAACTAATATATTATGTATGCGTTCCACAGGTAATGATGTTTGAGATGATAGAGTTAGGTGTTCGTGGAGGTGTTTCAATGATTTGTAAAACATATGCGGTAGCTGACAACTCTTACGTAAACCCGCAAAAGGACTTCACAAATAAACCACAGAAATACATTTTTCTTACGGATATTTGTAATCTGTACGGATATGCCATGAAGCAGAAATTACCCGTTTCTGAATTCAAATGGCTTAAAAAGAAAGCGTTTCAAAACCTTGACGTTCAGAACTTTCCTGACGATGGTGAGTTTGGAATGATTTTACAGGTCGATCTAAAATACGAGAGTAAGCTCCATGATAAACATAACTCGTTTCCACTTGCACCTTCTCATTTGGAAGTTCCTCCGGACTTACTTAGTGAAGTGCAAAAACAAATTCTGCTGAACCAAAATACAGTTTATTCAGGAAAAGGGAAAAAGTTGATTCCTCACTTTTTTGACCGAAGCCGATACGTGCTACATCATAAAAATCTTAAATATTATATTTCTAAAGGATTAATTTTAACCAAAATTCACAAGGTTATAACATTTAGACAACGTGCTTGGTTGTCAGAGTATATTGATTTCAACACTGAAAGAAGGAAAGCTGCTAAAAATAACACAGAAATTGCCTACTTTAAGCTTCTAAATAATAGCGTGTTCGGGAGGTAAACCTGTTTATTTAACAATTTATTTAATTAGATTTAAGTAAATTACTGGTCCTATTTAACTGTTCCTGTTACCGACTTACAGATCCTGCATGAATAAAAGAAAGCGAACCACAGTCCACATCGTGAAGGATTCAGAGAAAGCACTCAAACTGATCGCTAAACCAAGCTTCAACGGATTCGAAAAAATAACACAGGGGTTGTATACATTTAGTATAAAAAACAGGAGTGTGAAATTAGATACAGCAATTTATACAGGATTCACAATTTTAGAGTTAGCGAAGCTTCTAGTCTATGAATTTCATTACGATAAAATGCTGACATGGTTTGGTGAAGAGAATTGTGTATTACTTATGACTGATACAGATAGTTTGTACTATGAAATAACTGTTAAGGATGACTTGTACAAGCTTCTTTTACCTCACAAAAATGATTTTGATTTTAGCGATTATCCGCAGGAGAAAACTGATAGCAATCGGCACAAACATAATTTATATTCTCCAGTTAACAAGAAGAAGGTTGGAAAGCTAGAGTTTATTGCATTATCTAGTAAATGCTATAGCATCAAGATATCCGAAGATAAGAGAAAATGTGCTGCTAAGGGTATTAAAAATGCTGTACAGAAAAGATTATTGAATCATAAGCTCTATCAAGATGTATTATTCAATCAAATATCTGTTTTTTCGACTTCTAAATTTATAAACTCCTCTTACAAAGCAGGGAGATCAGGATTATACACTACAGAGTTACGAAAGAGAAGCTTATGTCCTTTTGACTCTAAGAGATATACACTTTCTGATAACATAAATACGTTAAGTTATGGTCACTATTCCATAAAACAAAGTGATATTTAATCGTTAACTTAGCTCAAACATTAGTGAATAGTCAGTCAGTAAATCATTTTTCGTCAGTCATAGTTTGTCCACCAAAGCAATAGCGTCAAGATGAAGCAGTTATACCTATTTAATGATGATACCTATTTACACCTACTACAAAACCAAAGCGGAGCAGGTATAAAGGTTTTTAGAGGGAGCAGACAACGTGGAGCAGGCTTCGGTTCCATAATTTCTTTCTTTCAGCGGTATGCTATACCGATTTTACGCGAGTATATAATGCCACATGCCAGCGACGCTATACTTAATACCGCTTCAGATGTCTTACATAAAGGAGCTCCTTTAAAACAGGCAATTGAGTCTAACTCAAATAAATTCGTTAGAAACGTTGCGAACGAAATTGGGTCCAAACTACAGCGAGGAAAAGGGAGAAGAAAACCTCGTAGAAAGGTATTTTTCATAATATATAGCTATGAATATGTGTTTTAATATATTTTCTGCGTACCTGTTTGTAATCGTTCGTCATTCTTTCTAATTTAAACAGGTGAAACGAAAACGTAAACCAAAAAAGGTTGTGAAAAGAAAAAGAAAACCAAAGAAAAGGACACGTGACAAACCAACAACGAAATTAGACTTCTTTTCATAATGGCTTATATTCAAGAAATGTCGATTCCTTCCATTCGTAGCGAGGCAAACATTTTTCAGATGCCTACAACAGATACAACGGTTGAGTTTTCAGCATATTCCGAACATCGTCCTACAATTAATGTACAAGATTCAACATCTAAAATAGAAATCCAAATTGTTACTGTACCTACTCAATATCTCGATTTGTTAGACTCGTTCTTATTTGTAACTGCTAAAGCTGTGAAAAGCGATGGAACAGATTTTCCAAATAGTAGTGATTTTAGTGTTGCCAATAACTTTTTGCACAGCATGTTTTCTCAGGTAGAACTCTATATAAATAATAAATTGGTATCATCTGATAACTGTTACCCCTACAAAGCAATAATCGAGAATCACTTAACATACTCTCCAAATTTTGCAGAAAATCAGGGAGCAAACTCTTTATATATTAAAGATACTAGTAAAGGTGTGTTAAGCGATACAAATCTAGGTTACAAGAAAAAAAAATCCTATGTAACTTCATCTAAGAAATTCGAAATTATTGATCGGCTTAGACTCGATGTAACCCAACAAGCTCGGTATTTGTTAAGCGAGGCAAATGTTAGTCTATTTCTTACTCGAAGCAGTGATGAGTTTTGTTTTCTGTCCCCAGATCCATTGACTAGTGCAAATCCTAGTCCTAAACTTAAATTATTGGATGTAAGTCTTTTCGTAAGGAAACATGCATTATTTCCCAGCATTTGCGTTGCCCACCATAAATTATTAAGTGCTGGAAAAACTGCAAAGTACCCATATGTTAGAACAAACTGTAAATTTTATACTATACCGAAAGGTAACCAGACGTTTCAGCAGGATAATGTTTTTACATCATCAATCCCGTTAAGAGTTGTTATTGGTTTTGTAAAAAATTCATCCTTCATTGGATCATATCAAGAGAATCCTTTCATATTTCAACACTTTAATTTATCACATTTAAGTTTAAGTGTAAATAATATGCCGGTCCCCATTCGACCGCTTTCTTTCGACTTTGCAAATAATCAGTACCTACTCGGGTATTATCTGTTATATACAGCAAGTGGTAGAAGCAATCAAGATTTCAGTCTTACATTTAGTCGTGATGAGTATCCAGACTTGTTTGCGCTGTTTGCGTTTGACATAAACCCATTAATACATGATGAACCGTCGTTATATCTTGATAAATCTGGTACAGTAGCTATTCAGTGTAAGTTTTCAACAGCCTTAGCAGATGCAGTTACATGTATTGTATATTCAGAACATCAGGCATTAATGGAAATCGATAAGTTTAAACAAGTATCTTTACAATGAGTAAGGATTATGATTTCCCCTTAGACAGTCTACAGTTACGGTATATGCTATTAACAAATTGTAAGGCTAAGTTTTTTACTGGTGTTTTTGCAGCAGATCAGTTAAAATTTTGTAAGGCTAAGCAGTTTTGTATAATTTGATATGTTAATACTGATGTAAGTTCTAGCTCAGGAACGCATTGGCTTGCTTTCTTTAAAACTTATCGTAGTAAGTTTATTGACTTTTTTGATTCATGTGGTCAACCAATATCAAGCTACTCTGTCGAAATTAGAACGTTTGCTAGATCTTTTGGATTACCGATAAAATATATACCTTATAAGTTACAACCTGATAATACATTTATTTGCGGTCATATGTGTGTATATTTTTTAACGCAACGCAATAAGGGTGTACTATTTAGAGATGTGCTGAAAACGTTTAGCAGTACAAAGTTGTATAAAAATAAATCTGTAATATTAAAATGGATAAATAGAATACAATTGCCTATGTTTTCAGACTGTAGTGTACTATGTAAAGCTATATGTTGTATAGACTTCAGTTCTGTGTGTATTCAGAAAAATAAAACTTTGTTAAATTACAAAAACATGGAGAAAATCCTTGCTGATTTGTATTATAACCCATCATCAACATGCTCTTTTTCCTCCTTAAAAAATGTTGCACACGCTGCAAAGCCATATAACGCATCAAAAGAGGATGTAGAAAAGTTTTTACTGAGCCAACAGTGCTTCACTACACATCGACCTATTCGGCATACATTTGAGCGACGACGTGTAATTTCACCTGGAATAAACTATCATTGGCAAACGGATTTACTTGTTTTAGACAAGCTATCGAGATTCAACTCGGGCGTAAAATACTTAATGACCATTATCGATGTTTTTAGTCGAAAAGCTAAAGTGATCCCCTTGAAGCGGAAAACGGGGATAAGTGTAGCAGAAGCACTAGACGAGGTTTTTAGTAATGAAAAACCTGTATTGATTGAATGTGACGATGGGACTGAATATTTCAACTCATCAGTGAGTAAGGTTTTGAAGAAACATAATGTAAAGATGTATTCAACATACTCTGATAAAGGCGCAAGCCTTGCAGAACGTTACAACCGTACAATTATGAATAAGGTAGCTAAGTTTTGCAATGCAAATAAGACAAAGCGCTACGTTGATGCATTACCACACCTTGTAGAGTCTTATAACAATTCCACTTATCGAATTTTAAAAACCGCACCTAATTTGGTAACTAAATTTAATGAAATGGACATCTGGCTCAATCAATATAAAACAGTGTATACATCTCCTCCGCAGAAACCAAAACTTCGAATTGGAGATAATGTAAGGATGAAAATCAACAAACCTTTGTTTTCTAAAGGGTACACTGCGAACTATTCAGAAGATATATTTTCTATTTTTGCTATAAAACCAACAAACCCTGTTACATATTCAATAATGGATAAAGACGGTGATGTATTACGTGGAAGCTTTTATGAGGCTGAACTTGTGCGGGTATATAAATAACAACGCTTGGGCATATATGATCATTCTGCTCTACACCATTATGTCGTTCTACATTCATTTGCTGTCTAACGGTTCTGCAGGATATTTTCCTGATAATCGAATATCCTGTTTCCGTAATAAACTGCCTGTGCGTATTATAGAAGACAAGGATTGTTTTGAAGTGGCTTTGACTGAAATATCGTATTTAAAATGTTTTAAACAATTCAATGATGAAATCGATCGAGTAATACGAATTAGCAAAACAAGTGATATTATCACTTTAGAAATTAAAAATATACACTACAATTCTACTGAACAGCTAATTGATGAAATTAAATCTTCAATACCAAAAGGTTTTCCAAAAGACTTTATTGACTTCTACGCTACCAAGAATAGAGTTGTTATTAACCCAGCGGTTATAAGAGATATTTTATACATCCGGTTACCCGAACGCTTGTCTACAGCGTTAGGATTTAATTATACTGTTTTTACCAATACACCCAGAGCTGGTAAATCAACAATTCATATCGCCGACAATGCTCCTAACTTGAACATTGATTGCAGTAGGATTTTAGTTTACTCAGATTTTACGGAAAGTCAAATCGTGGGAGAAAGTCTAGTTCCTTTACTAAGAGTTATTCCAATATCAGGACTCGAAAATGAAGTGATTTGTATTACTCCCAGACCCCAATACGTAAACGTTTCCAGATCAGGAATTGATATCGTGAAAGTGTTATTGTGTAATGAGTTTGGAGAAGAAATACCATTTATGAAAGGAGTTTGTACCCTAACTTTACATTTCCGTAAGAAAAGTGAAATGAATGATAAAATCCATTAATATGGAAGTTACAGTAAGTGAAACACTATTCAAACATCCAATGACTGTTATATGTTCTGGAATGACCAGTTCTGGTAAAACAACGCTGGTGAAAAAATTCATTCAGAATATATCGATATTACTAAGCCCACTTCCTAAACAAATAATATACTCATATTCAGAATTCCAACCGTTGTATACGGAGATGGTTACATTATGTTCCATTCCGATTACATTCGTGAACGGAATTGAAAACATAAATGAGTCGTGTGAAGATTCCTTAGTAATCCTTGATGATCAACAAAGTGAAAGTATGAGTGATAAAAATCTACAGGAAACATTTTTAAGAAAAAGTCATCACAGAAATACCAGTGTTTTTTTATTATGCCAGAATCTCTTACCGAAAGGGAAATTTAGTAAAGATATACGAATTAATACTCAATATTATTTTATAATGAAGTCAGTTAGTCTCTCAGCGCAAGTAAAGATTTTAGGATATCAATTATTCCCTGAGCATCCAAGGTTTCTGTGTGACTCGTATAAAAAGGCTACTACAGAACCGTATTCATACTTACTTGTCATTCTTTCAGCAGCGTGTGATGACAATCTTAGAGTACAGACTGGAATCTTTCCTGGTGAAAATCATATAATATTTCTGCAAGTAAGGAATCATGTCAAAATGTACATTACGTAATATTGACTTCCTGAAGTCACTCTGCAAGAAACAGCGAAAAAGACAATTACAAAAAGCAACAAGCGATAATATACTTTCATTAACTGAAATTGCACACAATGCTTTAAAGGGAAATATTAGCTACAACCCCGCGATTAAAACTAAGCTAAAAAAGTTTAAAAGCCAGATTAGGAATCTTGCCTCGAAGAAAGTGAGCATTCGAAAGAAGAAGAAATCGTTAGTTCAGAAGGGTGGGTTTTAACCTCTTCTCATAACACCAATACTTTCAGCCGCTGGAACTCTTGCAGGTCGATACCTAGCAGATGAATTGGGAATATAATGGCTAAGCGAATGCGTCTAGTTACAGAAGAAGAATATATCAAGCTTCAAACCAATAACGTAATAACTCCAAAACTTCCTGCACCATCAGATCAAAATTCATTTCAAGTTTTAAAAGACCAGAGTGAAAAATATCTATCTTTGGATAAGCTTCCGGATGATATAAAGATTCAACTTTACTCAAGCGTTTTTTCTAACGCGTTGGAAAAGTTGGAAAATATTAAGTCGCATCAGCAAATTAAAGAAAAAGAAATTGTTAAGACTGATATAAAAGAAACTATTCCGAAATCAGAAAGAAAATTAACTGCGTCAACCAATAACGAGAAACAACTCCCTATGTTCAAGACGCTTTCGGATTCTGATAAAGCCTTCCTTGAAGATTTGCCTCCTGGCGGTAAAGCAAACGCTGTTTATCTTCTTCAAACTATGAAAAATGCTCCACATCTAATATCTTGGGATAAAGACGGTGTTTGCTCTTTTTTTGGCAAACGTGATGAAGCTACACAGTTAAAAGATTTAATCAACTTCTTTTTTCGTACTCACTCAATGCATACTCCCAACGGAGCGACGCGTTTTCTTAAGATTACAGAGTTACTTAACACTCCTCAAACTTTGTTTTCCTCTCGTCTGAAAAAGGTTAAAGTTGATTCTCCAGAAAATATCAGAGATCAGAGAAGAACACCTGTGATTCCTATCAAAAATTTCGAGCCAATCAATGGAGACGATGAACTAAAAACACCAACGTCTAGTGATACATTTTTCGATGATACGTGACGTCACAGTCCTTTTGGTATAAATATATCATGAAAATGAGATTTTGTATTCAGTTACTCAATATGAAGGCTCAAATCATAATTCTTTTAGGGCTTTTTGCCCTCTCACAATCTAACTTAATTGAACTTTGTACGGAATGTACAGCCATAGGGTTAAGGTTCTATAAAACGTTGTTCCCATATTCCCCGGTTCCATACGTTTGTACAAACAATGTATCTGATATCCCACCGTTCAGCATCATAGTAGAAAGAGCATGTAATACAAACGATTGTGGAATCATGGAAGATCCCCAGAGATATGTTCTCCCACCTCGAAGCTGGGGGTGTTGATTCTGGAAGAGTATAAATTGAAACGATTCTTCTGGTATTCATTATTTCTCATCAACCAACTTCAACGTTTGCTAACATGGCTCAAGAGTTTGTGGATTATATGAAGGAAATATAATTTGATCCTTGTAAGTTTCCATACATTTTGAATTTTCTATAGTAAAAGTTGAAATTAATATAATCGTATTATTTTTTTTAGCAGCATTTCCACCCCCGTTTGAAAATGCTAAAACATCCGAAGCATCAGATTCTCTTAGTGTTAACATCGGTTCTGATAACATGCAAGGAGTTGATGACCATGAAGACACAATTGAAATTTCCACAAAATTGATTGGTGTAAAACAACCACATCTGAAGAGGTTGAAGAGTGAGAAACCTATGAAATCTAAGAAAATTCCTAAAATTGTTGCCTTTTTAAAAAACTACCCAAGGACAAAAGAACTCTGCATTTGTCTTAGACAGAGGAACAACGGTTCAGTTTACAACAATTTATATATTAAGAGTTCAAGTTTTCCTGACTTTGTTAGCAAACTTTCTATTATGAAATAAATGAGAAAATATCCTTTAATACTTAACGATATAAAGACCGTTTAGCAGTTTTTTCTTTTCATTCATATTTTATTACTCAACACGGCTTCATCATGAGATTCCCGCTTCCTATTGCGTTTCTGATTGTTTATGGTGGGCTAGTGGTTCACAGCATTACAGAAGTTCATTTCGGTCGATTCCAAGGGCTGAACCATCATCAGGCATTAACTTGGATATATTGTTCATTACGTCATAAAATTTTTGCAGTCTATCCATTTTACAGTCTAAATGGTTTGCACTACGGGTGTTTTGAGAGACATGAACTACTTTCAGAAATGTCACCGTATGTTTCCATCTTTGTAGCTGAGAAATCTCTTGAATGTATTACCCCATTTACACCATGGATTTACTTCAACGGAAATTTAACCGAAATAGACGGTGTGTACATATATTGTTTTTCACTGATTATACAATGATGTATACTGATGGTCAGTATAATTTTATTATTTCAGATTATCTGTACAAAATTCTTCAAGAAAACCCTCGTCTGCATAAGCCTTACCCCTTTGATAAGAATGTATCTTTGCATAATAAAATCAATAAAGAAAACTTAAAGTTTTAATTTGATGATGTTAAAAATGTTCTAAGCATTGTTTTATTTATCATATTTCTCATACTAAAGTAGTGAAAATAAAACATAATTAGTAAAAGTATGTGACGCATATTATTTTCAATGCCCCGACTTCAATGTTTTTACCCGACTTCGGTAAAATTCCATACTATATTTTGCAGTGGCAAAAAACCCTCATCACATACATGTATTAGGTACTGCTGCGGAAGCATCATCTTCCGATGAAGACGACTCCTGTTCTGCAGAATTCGAATTTTGTTGAATTTCCACTGCGTTAACTCGGGGCTGTGGTAACTTTTGTCGACATTCTGATGTTGAGTGATTGGTTCTGCCGCAGGTGCCGGTGGCTCTGACTGGCCTGTAGAAACTGGAGTATTAGAAAATTTTTTTGGAACTTGGTATGGTTTTTGAAAGGGCTGTGTCGGTGTTTCCAATTTTGAAGCAAATTGAATCAATTGATAAATGTCTGTAGCCTGACATGCCATCAAGTGTGGTTTCAATGAAGGGAGAGCCCGTCCGCCCGTGAAGTCCAGTACCACCCTCTTGTTGACAAAATTTTGATTTTTGTGGAGTTTTATATACTGCATTTCCATTTCCATGGCAAATGTGGCAAACTTTTCGTTCTTCTGTTGGCGTCGAAGAAGGAGTTTTTCTAGTGCTGCGTTGTGATTGAATTCTGATCCATCCATACGCATAAAATGGCCACAGAAATCACTCCATGTTTTGATTTGCAATTTAGTGCACTGCCACCACAAATTTAATTCTTTGTCCTTTCCAAAAATCAGATGTAAATGAGATAGGCGCTCCTGCTCTGGAATGCGTTTTTGATTCATATAGTGTTCCAATTCCTCCAAAAACGAATCGGCTGTGTTGAGATTAGGATCAAATTTTGGAGGTGGCATTGTCGAAGAAGGAGTGTAGACAACAGGTGGTGGTGGTTCTGATAAACAGTTTTTGTGTGGTGTGCTCGGTGAATTAGACAGTATTGTTGTGTTTGCCGAATAAGGTCGGCCAGTTGGAGAAGGACCCGTTGCATATGTTGACACGAGAAGTGTTGGAGGGAGTATTTGTTTCATTTTTTCCACAAATAGTCGAGGGATTAATTCTCCTGCAAGGAAATCTTCTAGTCCATTTGAAAAGTCTTCTATCGTTTGTAAATCTTCTCGAATTTTCGCCAATTCCCTTGTCATGGTATTCCGGATGTGGATAAGATCCTGAGAAAGTTGATTGAATTGACGCTGTTGGTCTTCAAACGTTGTTTGCAGGTCGCTGTACCGGAGATCCTGTCGCTGACTAGCAAACTGAGTGAACTTCCGAGCTTCACTATCAACTTCCGAATTTGGTGCTTAATCTGTTGTCCAGTCCGTCTAAATCAGTTTTCAGTTTCAGCACTTCAGAGGGAGTGTAAGGTTTCTTGCGGGTTGGCTGTGCATTCTCCGGAGGAAACGGGTTTGTAGGAATCAGAACTGTGGGTGTATTCCATATGCGCCTGTAAATACTCCAATATAGACGGTTGGCCATTATGTAGAGATAATGAACCAGCATGGGAGTGATAACAGGAATGGCAATAATTATCCACAACTGAAAATTCATAACTGATTCTGGCACAAGAAACTGAAAATAGGAGGACGGTAATGGCGGCTCCGATTTCATTTTGGCACAACAATGATTTTATTGTGAAGTGGGCGTTAAATGTTTATCTGCGTAATCCTTTAACCGAATAGTTTCAAGGCACCATTGTAACAGTGGGCGTATTTTACTTTTATTACCCCTGTTGTGTTCTTAAATAGGTTGCAGAAATAATAACGCTTTGGAGGAAAATGTTGAGAGTATATTTCGAATATTTATTTTTCACACTATCGTTAACGAAAATGTCTTTAAGAATAATTTCTACAATTTATAGGTAAGCCGAAATATTGCACTACAGGGGAAGACTGAAAGAGCCCCTGCACTTGCATTCACAACTTGTGAAGATGTGTCATTTGTTTTTATATAGGAGAGCTGAGATTTTTCAGCTCTCATTCCTTTTCCACAAAGTGCATGCATAGGCCACATGGAAGATGGGATGTTGAAGTTGAACGTAGGACTTTGCGCACTGTGTACGTTAGAGCAGTGCAGAGCGCGCGGTGATAGGTCATGTCAAAGAGCAAAGCATATAACAGCCTCTCTCCTTCGCTTGATACTTGTTTGCAGCAAGCCTGCTTACCCGCCACACATAGATGAGCAGAGAAGCAACCTCTCCCACAATGCAACAGAGAAGCAAACACGTGAAAAGCAAAGATCTACGTTAGGAAATTCTTAGCAAAGACCCATTTGGAATTTTGACAATCACTATCGTAATCTACTCAAAAATCTCTATCAGATAGGATAGGTTTTATCTCCAAACTCGTGTAGTTACCGGGAGGTACTCCTAGTAAGTACAGGTGTTCTGTTAATATTATTATTATTACACGTGCCTGCCGTATATTATCTTTGGCCTGCATGCCATTACATAGACTAGATTAGATGCTAGGCCTATAGGTTCATAACCTTTAACATGTATACGGACCTGGTTATCCTGTAAAAATAACTTAAATCTTATTACAAAAATCATACCATGTGATGGTTTCACGTATGCTAATATATCAAATGCGGGAATTAATTCAAGTTCCTGATGAAGGCTTATGCTCATAAACCGTTTACCCGGCTTTGCAAAGCCTTGTCTCTTCAAATTCTGCAAACTTCAGAACTGCCTCGTATGTGCCTGATACTTTTGGAAGTTTTACATCCCAATGCATTTTTTGTTTGCAGTTTCTGATAAAGCTACATACGTTTTATGGGCTCATCCATATATTACGTTATCGCGACACCTGGGTGGGTCACTTCCAAACTGATAACATATGATAACATAGGTGGGTGGGTGGGTAGAAAATTTATGACGTTATCAAAAATAAACTTTTACATACTAATGAGCGTGTACATATTAAACTCGCAGAATATCTACAAGTAGTCGTATATAATATACAAGCAATATTCCACTAACAACATTGCGCAATGTTGTTCTTCACAAACAATATCATTGATCCATGTTTTATGAAGCATCCTACAAACTACTTATCACTTATCACTACTTTATGAATTACAAGAGGCTTACGAATAGTGTATTTGGATTAAACGTTATAGATTCATTTCGTGAAAGAATATTTAGTCAGGTGATTCCTCTCTTTGAGAGACTCAGACTACTGTAAGACAGTAAGACTTTTTTTGCAAATTAAACGAAAAGTTACGAAGGTCTTGCCAAATTTAGAATGACATTTTTGCCCATTGAATCTTTTCAAAAGCTTTCATAACATAAAATTCCTATTTTACACTGAATGTATGTATGCAAAGAATTTTTTGTACATTGTATATTTAGTTAAAAAGCTAGATTTTCTCTGTATCTGGAAGAATAAACATGCATGGTAATTACTTTTTTGCTGTTACTTAAAATATGACGTTATCATATGGGGGTAGGTGAGTCCTTTGATAACGTAATATATGGACGATCCCTTACCTGGGGAGCAGTTTGTAGTGCTTCAGTGTGATAAGGATCTTGACAATAACGAAAACACAAATGAAGTAGTAGAGAAGGTATTTGAAAAAGCCGGAGAAAAACAGTACGCTTATGGGATGGTTCCATCTGAATAAGACCGACCCTGAAGCAAGAAAATTGTATTACTATCAAATCCCAGAATGCTTTACTTGGCTAAAATCTGAGCGACGTTGGAAACTACGTGAGAGGTATTTCAATAAAATTGGAAGAATGTACTCTGTAAGTCCGAAAGAGTCTGAAAGGTTCCACTTAAGACTTTTGCTTTTGCAAGTCAAAGGTGCAACCAGTTTTGAAGATTTGAAGACATATGACGGTGTAATATATGAAACATTTCGAGGGTCTGCAAAGTCCATGGGGTTGTCACGGGATGGTAATATCTGGCAAAACACATTGAATGATGCAATTGCCTGTCAAATGCCTGCTCAACTAAGGCAAATATTTGCTTACATATGTGCTTTCTGCGCTCCTGCGGATCCAGCAAAATTATGGAATGACAATTTAATGGATATGACTGATGATATTTGTCATCGTCTCCATGAAAAAACTGGAGATTGCAGACATAGTGAGGATCATGCCCTGAAAGATCTTAAGAAAACATTACTTTTACTTGGGTTAACCCTATTTTGACATAGATGCATATGATCCTATTAGCGAGAGCGCTAAGGCAGAAACGCTCATTAGAACGCTAAGTATGGATTAAAAGTTTGCTTTTGATGCCATTATTCATTCAGTGAAAGATGAAAAACTAAGGTCTAAATGTTTCTTTTTGAATCTTCCTGGAGGGAGTGGAAAGACCTATTTATATGAAACATTGTTGCATTGTTTAAGAGAAGAAAAATGCTCTGTTAGCAGCAGCTTCAACTAGAATAGCAGCTTCAACTGGAATAGCAGCAAACTTATTCGAAGGAGGACGAACGTTTCGTTCGTTGTTTAAGCTGGCTGTTCCAATTACAGAAGATTCTGTATCCAGAATAAGTCCGGGTTAAAATGGTTTTCGGCAAGCAATTTTGATAATCATTGACGAATGTACGATGGCTTTAGGCCACGCTATAGATGCTATTGATCGATTTTTTACGGGAAGTAATGGAGTGTGTAGGAGGAAAAAACACCCCCTTTGGAGGGAAAATAGCAATATTATTTGGAGGAGACTTTAGACAATGTCTTGCAATTGTCCCTCATGCAATGCGACCAGCAATTGTACAAAGCAGTTTAAAATACTGTAATACGTGGAGTAAATTTAAGACTTTGAATCTAAAAAATAACATGAGGTCAGATGAAACTGAGTATAGCGAATGGTTACTGAAACTTGGAGATTGTGAACTTGAAAACTCGGATAGGCTTGGAGAGGATATCATTGAAGTACCTCCTCAAGTTGTATGTACTGGATCTATGGTAAATGAGATTTTTTAAACAGAGATCAGTATTGAAAATGCCAAAACAAGCAATATTGTGCCAAATGAATGACTGCGTGGATAACATAAATGATGAAATTCTGAGTTTGATTAAGACTGATGAATTTACATACATAAGTATTGACAAGATTGATTTGGATGGAAAAGAAAATGGTGAGATAACGGACTTTCCTGATGAATTGGTTAACAGTTTAACGACATCTAAAATGCCCTCTCACAAGTTAAAATTAAAGATTGGGTGTGTTATAATGCTTTTACGAAACTTGAATACAAAAGAGGGGCTACGTAACGGTACAAGGTTATTTGTTGTTGGACTACAGCGAAACCTGATTAAGGCTGAGGTTTAAACCTGGTTTTCTGAAGGAAAGCAAGTGTTGATACCACGTATTACCCTGTCTCCTTCAGATGCAGCATTGCCTTTTAAGTTGAGAAGAAAACAATTTCCTGTGAAGGTTGCATTTGCAATAACAATTAAGAAGTCTGAAGGCCAAACCTTGGAAAACGTCGCAATCGATTTCCATGATCCGGTGTTTGGACACGGTCAACTTTATGTTGCCTTCTCAAGAGTCAGAAAATATGAAGATGTGAGGGTGAAGATATACGATACTTCAGATCAAGGAAGATTATTGAAGGGTTCAGACAAGGTATTTACTAAGAATATCGTGTACAAATAGATTTTTACTCTCTTTGTACGTTTCGGAATTCTTGAAAGCCAGCGGTGGCTTTGTAAATGTACCACCGGTGCCTTTCCCAATGAACTGGAAAGGCCAGTGTGGCGACAAACAGAGGAGCGTCCTCGCCGCTCGCCCTGGATAATTCTTTAATAATTAGCAGATGACTCTGTACTATATATAATTAATGATATAAGGAAGAGAGATGGTTCTAGATTGCCGTCAAATTTTTAACGAGCCACTATCTAGCTATTAGCTAAACCAGGTCTTTTACAGCGAGCATTTTTAATGGTTTTCCATTTACTGGTTATATATGTACATATACGTCCAGGTACATACTGTAGTGTAACCAATGCAGTGATGCAAATAATCCGACGGCGCAAACAGAAGATGGTTATCACGTACACAAGTCAGTAGGTTTTTATTATTATTTAAGAGAGGAGAGAACACCGGTATTTATATGGAAATCCGGCAATACGGTGTAATGTAAAAGTAATAGATTTAAGGTGAGATACTTGTAGTTACACTGACTAGGTGTCACTACACAAGTTTGGAGATAAAACCTATCCTTTCTGATAGAAATTTTTGAGTAGATTACGATAGTGATTGTCAAAATTCCAAATGGGTCTTTGCTAAGAATTTCCTAACGTAGGACTGTGCGCACTGTGTACGTTAGAGCAGTGCAGAGCGCGCGCTGATAGGTCATGTCAAAGAGCAAAACTTGCACCACGCTATCTTTGCTCTTCACGTGATTGCTTCTCTGTTGCATTGTGAGAGAGGTTGCTGCTCTGCTCATCTATGTGTGGCGGGTAAGCAGGCTTGCTGCAAACAAGTATCAAGCGAAGGAGAGAGGCTGTTATATGCTTTGCTCTTTGACATGACCTATCACCGCGCGCTCTGCATTGCTCTAACGTACACAGTGCGCAAAGTCCTACGTTAGGAAATTCTTAGCAAGGACCCATCTGGTATTTTGACAACCACTATCGTATTCTACTCAAAAAGCTCTATCAGATAGGATAGGTTTTATCTCCAAACTCGTGTAGTGAGTTATATGGAAAATAAGATGATTAGTGGACCGTGAGAAAATAGTATAATATTACATAAGATCATGTTAGAGTGAGTTACATAAGATTAACATAGTGTTGGAGATGCTGGAGAATCTACCTGGAGAATAGTTACGTTTGAGTGATTAGTTAAGGTAGTTTAGATTAGTTAAGTAATAGTAAAGTTTGCAGAACATCTATTCATAGAACAAACACGCTTTGCCAATTGTGACGTAAATAGTGTGGGAATAAAAGTGTATTAGTATGTTTGTGTGTTATGTACAAGTAACCTAGTATGAAAGTGACGTTATACTGTCGGTGGAAACTGCATAATAAAAAGCGGGTTTTACTACAATACGAAGGAGAGATAAACGAGAAATCATTGATTCAGGTACTCTCTCAAAAATTTCGTTTAGTACGTTTACTGGGATAAAACAATTTCGTGATAAATTGAATCGGGGCTAAAGTGATGGATATAAAATGATTCGGGGATAAAGTGATGGGTATAAAATGATTCGGGGATATAAAGTGATGGGTATTGTCGGTAAATGGGACGTTTTTGGCACTCAACAGTTAATATTTTTGAGTATGGGTATGCCGTATGTTATGCTTCCACGTCCCGCTTCATCTCACTTTGTCACAGAAAGGTTCGGATCACAGGACCAGCGTTTCTCATAAGACTAAATTAGTGATGAAAGCTAGACAGAGTTTTCAGCAGTTACGAGATTAACTTTATTTTGAATAATTATAATTATTATTATTATTATTATAATAATTATTTTACAATTTTAATGGCCAAAGGCCTAAATAACTTTTAATTAGAAAAATGCTCAAATGAAAAAACTCGTGCTTGCTCTTTGATAGCAAGTCTTATAGAGAAGGTAGAAGCTTGTGCTGTGGATGGAGAAGTTCTGTAGAAGCTTTCAGCTTGCTCTCGTTTTGGCAAGGTCTGAAGGAGAAGTGGTAGCTTGTGCGCTCGACAAGCACTCTTGGAGAAGTCTAAGAAAGTTGTGTGTAGAAGTAGTAATGTGGTAGTGGTGGTGTCTTGTGGACAGCTCTTCTGGAATCTTGCTGGTGGTGCTTTGCACGCCGCTGGATTTTCCAGCCTCGAGGTGCAGAGCACATGTCTTCTCCAGAATTCCAAAAGCTCTTTGCCTCTTCCAGAACTGGGGCGCGAAGCGACACCTTCACTCAATAATCAGGAAAAAATGCCAATTTCGCGACAGGTATAAAATGATTTGGGGATAAACTGATGGGTATAAAATGATTGGGATATAGTGATGGGGATAAAAACGACGATAATCTTACATAATTCATAATGAAAAAGGACACTAGAGCGCACTCTTAAGTTTAGAATTTTCAAAACAGGTAAACAGAGAGCGTCCGGAAGAACTAAGACCAAAGGAAATAGGAAAAGAGGACAAAAACATAGTATTTTTTGCTATTTTCCTTCAATTTTGTATGTCCTTTAAAATTGTCATTTTCTCCTTGTTTTAGCAAGTGTATTCATTGCTAACGAGTAAAATTTAGATATGATTGAAGAAACGCCAATTGTAACCATTGCAAAATTGGCCATTTTCCTTGTGCTGGAAAGGTGGTGCCTCATTTTGCCGCTACCACCACATTCACTACCCTCCTTTTTCCTAGAGTAAGTTCAAATATTTTTCGTTGTACCGCTTGGCTAATAAAATTTGGCTATACTCTCCGTCCAGCTGAGACTTTGTGGCACACCACCACCACCTGGTAGCACCAGCTCACAAATCCGACACTACACAAAACAAAGGCTGTGCTTACACATATGACGACTGTGCTATTTATTTAGCTTAATTTATTAGCAGTTGTTATTTACGGTCAGATATACTGGTGAAAATGAGTAGCTGTTGCGTATTTGGTTGTGCAAATTCCTACAAAAAAGTTCAGAAAGCCAGGAGAGATGTACATTTGTATCCATTTCCAAAGTATACCTGGATGAAGGAACGACGTGACACATGGATTCGATTTGCTAAGCGGATAACGTATTTAAACCTTTGAAAGCTAATTATATTGCATGCCTAATCAAATTCGTATATCTCCAAAAGTTTAATTAATGTGATTAATTTTATAAGCCCTAAGGTAAGCCATGGATCCCTTCAAAAAGTTCAAGAATATGTAGTGATCATTTTGTTGGCGGCGAGAAAAGTGATGACCCCAGAAGCCCCAGTTATAACCCAACTATCTTTCCAATGAATAAGTCAGAATGCATTACTAAAGCTGCGTCCAAGTGAACGACACGAAAGATTAAGCAAGTGTCAAATGTTAAACAAATTAGCACAAATCTTAAGAACACGCTTGGCTATGATTACTTTTCTCTTATCTCTTCTAGAGTAAGAAAACGTAATTTGCAGGTGGAAAGTAAGGAAAACACGGATACCACTGATGACTTCGCCACTGGTTTAACTCCTCTTTCACCGTCACATTTGGAAATAATTCAGGCTGAACGCATAACTCCTAAGCTTGATGTGAGTAAATTATGGGTTCTATTGCCCATACCCCAAAGCAATGCATCATACAAACTGTGTCATGACTTAATTTGAACGATGTATTATTTCTTGTAGGAAGCATGACAAACTACCCTCTGCGAAAGCACGTACAGGGAACAGCAAACTGACCAAATAACCCCAAAATTCGAAAGCAAGATGTCAGGTCCAAATCATCGAACAATCTGATTTAATGGATTCTCTTCATTGCACTCCCCGCAATCGCTTCGAGAAATGACGGATCTCCAATAATGTTTTCGCTCTATTAGTAAGTCTATTTCCAAATTACAGTAGTCAGGCACGAGAACTGAAGTTGGAAGACAAATTGCTGCTGACCTTGTTCAAGCTTAAAACCGGAATCCCGTTTAGTTCTATCGGAGCAATTTTTGGACTTGCCGGAAACTCTGCTGGTCGGATTTTTGTAAGCATTATTCAACATTTAGCAGCAGTCACAAGGAGCTGGATCTTTCTTCCAAGTCAGTACGCTACACGTGCAACAATTCCAGCCACATTTAAGCCTGAGTATGAACGGTGTAGGATAATTTTGGACTGTACTGAAATGAAAACTGAGACCCCTTCTTCGTTGGAAGCACGCGTACATATGTACTCCAACTATAAAGGAGGATACACCGCCACATACTTGATAGGAATCTCCCCAAACGGTTACATTTCGTTCGTTTCTAAAGGCTACGGTGGACGAGCAACTGATTCATTTATAACAAATGACTGCGGAATACTTGAAAAATTACAGGAAGGAGAGATTGTTCTGGCTGATAAGGGATTTCCTAATGTTCAAGTCAAAGAAGGATGCGTTCTAGTCATGCCACCATTTGCTACAAGAAACGAGCCCCAGTCTTCCTCTGAACAAATGGAACTAACATATCAAATTGCTCGTGTACGTATTCATGTAGAGCGTGCCATTGAACGCCTAAAATTTTTCGATATTTTGACAAGGCGGATCCCAACGGAATTACTTTCAAGACTTGATGACATTGTTCATGTTTGTGCGGTTTTGGTTAATTTAGGACCACCTCTAATTAAAAATAAGTAGCAAGTAGTTAAACAATTAAGGAAAGTAGGATGAACCAATTTATCTCAACATGATATATAAGAACATCCGTCGTTGCACCAATAATTTGAACAACACGAACTTAAGCAACCAAAATATACATTTTAATAAATATGTTCATTATTATTTCCTTCTGTCTTTATTTTCAATAAAATTACATTTTACGAAGATCACTACTGACTTAAGGCTTCCAAGTAATAGTTACAATAAAACCATTCTAATTTTGGAATGTATTCTGTTAGGAATTCTTCGTCTCTGTTGACATGAATTGTTAAAGAATCCACCGATGAGTAAATAAAAAAAGAACATGATTTTGGCTTTAAAACAAGCATGGCAACCTGAACTTGGGTATAGTATTTATGATTTCGTTTTAGTATCCAGTCTTTGCCATTATGAGTGACATATGGGACGTATGATTTGTGATCATTTGAAGAAATGGGCTGTAATACAATATCCGAATTCCGATAGTAGAGACCATCGGGGCTGCAGCACAACCACGGAGATTTCGTACAGATTATAACTCCTGTTTCATGGACGGGTGTTTGATTTTTAAACCAAAGGACGCTCTGGCAGCCTTTTCAAGCTGGGATTCGTATCTGGTGGCTTGATTTCCAGTGAATTTAACATTTTATATTCTAATAGCCAACTCGTCAAACCTCTCTTGTCGGGTTACAACTTGGTGAGCAACTGAACTGGATAAACGAACACTTCTAACGGCAAGCCATAGCGGAGATTGAGACTGAGATTTAGTGCTGCTTGCAATTTTAATCACGTAGCTTCGAGACACTGCTACTTTATTGAGATAGTAAGTCTCCTCTGCATCCGTTTTGGGTTTTAAGACTTCCTTACTTAAAACAGTTTTCCCATCTTTATTGAGAGCCCTGTAGTTAAGACATGGCTGAAATTTAGCATGTGGTTGGGCTATAGCTTCCAATAAATCCGTAGATTCCATCTCCCATACTCCAGTGATTAGGGCATCTAGCACATCTTTGCAATCTCGCTCCAACTCTGTCTCATTTTCTGCCTTCAGTATTGAACTTAGTGGACAGTTTACATCCGGAAACGCTGAGAGTGAAGCATTTAGATCAGTTTTTGGGACGAGTACATGGGATCTTTCCAATTTAGGAAAAAGTTCAACTAGTTTTTTTTCCCTTTGGAGTATCCTTCCTTTACGGCAGGTACTCCCCACGCTTGCTTCTGATCAGTTTTTGTGGATTCCTTGAATTCATTAACATAAATTACAACAGCAGCGGCATGCTTACATTTCCCATTAATTCCAGCTTTACAACTACAGTTGGCCAACTTGAAATCGCGTTCGCTGGAGATTTGTGATTTATTAAATTTAAAGTAAATATATTATATAGCTGTCTGATATTAGTATCGGTGTTACCGTTAAAATAATGTGGTAGTTTCTGTTCCGAACAGAAGTAGTGGGCAAGCAGGTAGCAGTTATTTTGGTGTCATTGTTGGTACACTTTTCCACGACACTGTCAACATGACCGGCTAAGTAAAGTTTTCTCCCTTTCCGTAGCAAACTGTCCCTGAAGAAAGATGGGTCTATTTTGATATTGCGAAAACCGCAAAAAATAACTTGATTCATTATAAGTTCAGAAGAATAACTTATTTTAAGGTTTTGTTTAATTTATGAGAGAATTCTGCGTTTGAGGTACAACATTTTTCATTGAATACAGGAAAGCTGAAAAATCTTGTGTCGGATTTGACAGTACTGTCCGCTTGAGCAGGCGCCACCAGTCTGCCTCAATGCTGCCATCTGGAAGTTGTTGTAAGACTTTAATAAATTTTTCATTAATAAGACAATAACTGCTTAAATCTGCCTAGATGTCACTGATAAATTTTCTGTTTGCACTGATCCTGATATCCGAAACTCTTTTGAAAAATAGTGTGATGCGACTAATTTTTGGTACATAAGAGATTAAGCACGCCTATACTCATCAAAAAATAAGTGTTGAGCGCCTGAAAACGACTAGTTTATCACCAGATATCATTTAGCCTTTTTGAAGACACACATTGTTCATTGTTCTGGGGTTAATTATTTTCTCATTTATGCCTGATTGTTAATGACAATGCTATCATGGAGCGGCAGATATATGTTCTGACAATGCTGTGGTAAAGATTAGAATCCGAGAAATCCATTCTTTGGAAGTTTATACGGATTGCATTAATCGTAGCCTAAACCAGTAATTTCTAATCTTTTGTAAGACTACGAGCATTCGAAATATGGTATAATCCGTTTGGGAAGTTATCTCGATTTTCGCAAGATCAGCTAAACGACCTACACCTAACTTGCTTGAATATACGAAAATATCTCTTTATCGAAACGTGTCCGCCAATGTCACAGTAACAAGTACCATGCTTTTCAATCAGTGACACAATATTATAATTAAACAATCTGTTGTCAACTAACTATTACTTAATTAAATGAAGATTTCTTCACTACATCTGTTTTTACATACAAAATTCCTCATGCAATCTTTAGACCAATTCATACCAACACAAAATCTCTAGGTAAGCCATTCCAAATATTAATAGAAATATATCTGACAGAATTTTTAAATGTTTTTGAACTAATTTTTGGGACAATTTATGTTTAAAGGTTGAAACAACTTATCCGCACCTGCAGGTTTCTTACATATTTTAAGTTATTGCATCACTACATCCTTAAGTAAAACATAGTTCCTTCGTTATATAACAGTCGTAGATTCACATTTTTCAAGTACATCTTCGCTTATACATACATTTATTTTGCTGTACGTTCCACTTCTTTTTTTATTTCGTACTAGACCAGGAAACTGATTATGCAAGAGAAAAAGGTTTACTTTTGACTGAAATAATTCAAGATTTTAATCACATTAAACAGCCTAAATGTCTATTTTATATTCAATTACTGTATGTATAAACGTAAGCATTTACCGCAGTTTTCATTGTATATATACATGCATAATGAACCGGTGAACCATTGCAGAAGGATTACTAGGTTTCATTTTAATACAAAGTTTATGTTATTCAATACTTTGTTAGTATATCATTGTGTAACACGGACTTACAAATAAGCTTACAAGATAATTTTACAGGAATCCAAATTTTACATGAACCCAAATAAGTTACTGAAAACTTGATAGCTAACAAGAAAATCATTATCAGTCGATTGTAATCGTGAGGAAGGCTAGTCACATATATTCCAGAGTCCAAGCTATTCTTATCTGTAGCCTTCCAGGTTGATGTCAACGACCATCGGAGTGCTACAAAACAAACGTCAACAACTTCAATTTATATATCATTCAATGGCAATCCAAAAGAAGAAAAGCATCCAAAAGAGTGAAAACTCCATGCCCGATTAAAAGTTTAAAATAAAATTTAGTTGAACCACACTCCCAATCTCGTGTACGCGCATTTGTATTATTTGAATTTATGCATCGTGTTTTAATTGCGGTCAATAGTAAATGATGACATTACTTTTAGCCTTGAACCTTCAGGTTAAAGCGAGAACTGATAGATCAATGTGATTGTGTAGGTGATAATAAGCTGTCCGATCAATTTGAACGCACGGGATTTTTAAGCTCAAGTACTTGTTATTTCTGTTAAAGTTTTTTAGGAGGCTTCCCAGCCTTATGGTTAAGGCGCTGACTTTTTGCATCAAAGGGCACGAGTTCAAATTCATGCCAATTAGGTTACTTTTTGCTTACTTACACGTGGGTGTGCAAAAAATGGACACTACGTGTATATTTAGTACAATAGTACAATTTAATTTTTAGCAAAAAGTAACCTAACTGGCATGAGTTTGAACTCGTGCCCTCCGATGCAAAAAGTCAGTGCCTTAACCATAAGGCTGGGAAGCCTCCTAAAAAACCTTAGCAGAAATAACTTGAGCTTAAAAATCCCGTGCGTTCAAATTGATCGGACAGCTTTTTGTCACCTTCACAATACAATGTTTAATTCTGGTGTATTTGTAATTCATATATGCGACATAGTAGCAGGGATGTTCCTCTCGAGTTCAACGGAATGCTTTTAAAGAATTGATGTGATTGTAATATATAAATTAATATTAGGCATACTGGACGTGTTGTGTGCTTGTAAGTATTCTCGATTTAACTAAACATTAAATTTGAATAATTGAATTGCTATTATATGTGAATATGACTAACTAAAAACTAATTAAGTCGTTGACTAACTCAAAACACATTTTTGTAACCGAATATTTACACAACTACAATACTGCAATAATGCGCGTAGACGAGAGTGGGGGTGGGTTCAACTAAATCTTATTTTAAGCTTTTCATCGAGTTTTCACTGTTTTGGAAGTTTTTCTTGCTATGTTTTATTTTACTTATTTAAAATCTTTAGGTTTAAAAAAACGTTGCCGGGCACACATACAGACCGAAATACGGACACCGACATCTGCATCTGCAATAGCTTCTCTGCTGAAGCAGCGAGCTAACAATTTATGTATGTAAGCACTCCTGCGAGCATTTCCATAGTCACAACACCATCGCTGTGCTTTGGTATTGCCTGCGGTGTTCGCACCCTGCATGTCTCACTTTGCTCCGCACAGGCTAGTGTGCAAGTTGCCCGGCGCGTTGTGACTATGGAAGTGACCGGACGTAGAAAATAAGCTACTCGTAGGACGTAGGAGACGTAGGAGATTATTTACACAACTTAGATTATTTACACGTAGTTCAAAATAAAAATTAGCATAGTGTCACTCAATTACTTCGTTTGAGAAATAACTGTGGGAAGGAAAATATTTGACACTTTTCATACTTTTATATTTAGACTGTAGAGTCCTTATATTGTATAGACTTTCGTGGTGTGGTCTGTGGTCGGATTCTTCTAATCCGCCAACATCCTAGTTTAGGTGACACCGATACGTGGCTCTCCAATGTGTCACCTTTCTACTTCTCCTTTGTCGGCACATTCCTTCAGAATGAGCCTGATCCCTAGGATAGTCATAACAAACCTACATTTGGTTTACCTTTTCTAGTATGGCGCATACCACATATTATACCACATAATATTCAATGTACCCACCTATGTATGGATGATGATAATGATATGACTCTGTGTGAATGTTTCATTTCAAAATGACTGAATTAAATGAATCACACTTCTCTCGACATTTGATGAGTAAACTTGTATGGCATTTTATTTCTAGCATATAATTTACCTTATCACAATAACAATACTTCGTACTAGGAGAACTTTGCACCTCAACATTCAACAAGCTCAATTTTAAAAACAATGTAAAACGGAAGAAATGAAACCAAAGTATCTCTATAAACCTAATTATTCAGAAGGCACGAAGATGATCTCATGCAAATCTCATGAAGCCTTAACCTACATCCTAACTCAATGCAGAAATCAATGCATCGTATCTCTACATAAAGCATTCCCTCACTGATATTGCCAAACTAAATGATACTTTTAGTCAAATTTCCGAAAATCATGCATCACTTCAACATTGGCATGTAATTTCTCGTCAATGGAAAAATACTCTTTTATATATGTGATTAACGATTTTTATCTTGGAAGGTAAAATATTCAGCACTACCATATCCGGGAGTATTTTTCAGGGATAAACAAGTATTTGTGATTTTATTAGAATAATTCCATCAAAGGACTATGCAACCTAAGGGATAAAATTTTGACCTCCTCGTTTATTCTTGATTCCGATAGGAATGGAAGATTGGAACATATTTTGGAACAACTTTCTTTTAATCGTTGTAGTTTCCATTAAACATCTCCGATTTTCAAGGTTGTTACAAATTGTAAAAGGAAGCTTTTAAAAAGTCTGCTGCAAAAAAAGCTGCTAATCGGTTTAAAATAACAACTAAGATCTATGTACGTAATTTCAGGGGATCCGAAATACTTTGAAATTGTATTTCAAATACAAAATACTTTTGAATTTTGAAAGTATTTCAAATACAAAATATCAAATACTTTCCAAATACAAATTATCAAATACTTTCCAAATACAAAATATCAAATACTTTCCAAATTCAAAATATCAAATACTTTCCAAATACAAAATATCAAATACTTTCCAAATACAAAATATCAAATACTTTCCAAATACAAAATATCAAATACTTTCCAAATATAAAATATCAATTACTTTCCAAATACAAAATATCAAATACTTTCCAAATACAAAATATCAAATACTTTCCAAATACAGAATATCAAATACTTTCCAAATATAAAATATCAAATACTTTCCAAATACAAAATATCAAATACTTTCCAAATACAAAATATCAAATACATTTTTTAAATACAAAATATCAAATACTCTCCAAATATAAAATATCAAATACTTTCCAAATATAAAATATCAAATACTTTCCAAATACAAATTATCAAATACTTTCCAAATACAAAATATCAAATACATTTTTTAAATACAAAATATCAAATACTTTCCAAATACAAAATATCAAATACTTTCCAAATACAAAATATCAAATACTTTCCAAATACAAAATATCAAATACTTTCCAAATACAAATATCAAATACTTTCCGAATACAAATATCAAATACTTTCCGAATACAAAATATCAAATACATTTTTTAAATACAAAATATCAAATACTTTCCGAATACAAATATCAAATACTTTCCGAATACAAAATATCAAATACATTTTTTAAATACAAAATATCAAATACTTTCCAAATACAAAATATCAAATACTTTCCAAATACAAAATATCAAATACTTTCCAAATACAAAATATCAAATAATTTCCAAATACAGAATATCAAATACTTTCCAAATATAAAATATCAAATACTTTCCAAATACAAAATATCAAATACATTTTTTAAATACAAAATATCAAATACTCTCCAAATATAAAATATCAAATACTTTCCAAATATAAAATATCAAATACTTTCCAAATACAAATTATCAAATACTTTCCAAATACAAAATATCAAATACATTTTTTAAATACAAAATATCAAATACTTTCCAAATACAAAATATCAAATACTTTCCAAATACAAAATATCAAATACTTTCCAAATACAAAATATCAAATACTTTCCAAATACAAATATCAAATACTTTCCGAATACAAATATCAAATACTTTCCGAATACAAAATATCAAATACATTTTTTAAATACAAAATATCAAATACTTTCCAAATACAAAATATCAAATACTTTCCAAATACAAAATATCAAATACTTTCCAAATACAAAATATCAAATACTTTCCAAATACAAAATATCAAATACTTTCCAAATACAAATATCAAATACTTTCCAAATACAAAATATCAAATACTTTCCAAATACAAAAGCCCTATGTACTTTAGAGAAACATTCAAGCTAAATTGGTTAAATTCTCAGTTTCTCAGTGTTGATGTCAATATTTCGCAAATATATTTTTCAAAAGTATTTCCAAATACAAAATATCAAATACTTTCCAAATACAAATATCAAATACTTTCCGAATACAAAATATCAAATACTTTCCAAATACAAATATCAAATACTTTCCAAATACAAAATATCAAATACTTTCCAAATACAAAAGCCCTATGTACTTTAGAGAAACATTCAAGCTAATTTGGTTAAATTCTGTTTCTCAGTGTTGATGTCAATATTTCGCAAATATATTTTTCAAAAGTATTTTCAAATACAAATACAAAATACAGGCTTTAAAAAATTGTATTCGAAATACAAAATACGTTTGAAATTAAAAAATATTTCAAATACAAAATACAGTTTTTGTATTTGAAAAAGTATTTAAATACTTTTCAAATAGTATTTCGGAAACCCCGCGTAATTACGCGTAGCAACAAGACTTTTATCGTCACGTCCGTAGCCTTACATTGGAATGACGGAGGCTACGCGCACTCCCTAAAAAACGAAGTCATAATCAGGGTGGCTTTTTCTACATGTATAAATAGATTTTGTCCATTTTTACATTTAAAAATGTATAAATACATGGAAATATGGAAATAACATGGAAAAATATATAAATACATAGAAAAATATGGAAATAACATGGAAAAATGTTAAGAGACAGCCAAAGAAGCCATATGACTATATTTACACTTATTATGGGGAATCAGAAGACGGTTTTAATTAATTTAGAAGCAACCGAAGTGGTTTAATGGAGTTTTAAAATACGCTAAAAGCTTAAAACTCAAACACTGAGTTTGATTTTGCAGAAAAAATCAAAATTTTCAGGAATATTTCCATAATTTACATTATCCATGTAAAATTTCCAATTATTTTTAACATGTAAAAAATACTTTGTACATGTTATTTCCATGTTACATGTATTTACATCCCGCCACCCTGGTCATCATATTCCAAAATAGCCAAATTTTTTAATTCATGGAAATGGATTTTTTACCGCAAAATGTTCAAACACATTAAAACTTTAAACGGCGATAACTTCCTTGCGTTAGCTATATTTAACTGGAATTTTTTAGTGTTACTGTTAGATTGACACTAGTTATCGACCAAAGCACAAATAATTTCGTTTCTCGTAACTTCAAAACATGGCTGTCGGGAGTTGGCGTAGCCTTAGCCAATGTTTACTTTTACTTTTTGGGCTACCAGCTTTCCGCACGGCGCTGGCCGGATCTTTTTTTCTGATTTATTGAGCCGACCAATCCTTTTCATAAATTGCAAAAGACTGGCTGAAGTAGCACGTTGTATGGTGTCAGCAATGACGGTTTGACCCTTTAGTACATCGCGACGAAGTTTGATGAACCTACGGCAACTTCCAAGGATACGTATGGTGAAAGTCACGTCAAGTGGGACAGCCCATATTTCCGATTTTAAAACTGAACCAAATGATTTTATTGGGTAATACGAGAAAGAATGGGATTTTTTAGTGGCAAAATTTATTAATAACAACGACCAAGCTTCCAACAATGTCAATTGTCTTTATCAGGGTCACACACAGGATGAGGAATGCAAAACAGATATGGCAAAATTTTACATCATAACTATGAAATTATTATAAATCCGTAATTTAGAACCCATAATCCATCCAGAGTTTGCTACTATGGTATAATGCTATGTATCATTGTCAATGTGGCGTTGTTGCTTCTTCCGTCGTTTCCGTTCGAAAATTTTTTCTCGAAGGATGTGAGTCCAATTCGGTTTTGGGGTCCAGCCACCATTTTTATTCATAGTGTTGTCGTTGTACTTGATGTACAGACCTTCTTTAACCTTTCGTCGTAACGTATTTGGTTCCGGTTCTATCAAACGAATTTTTGTTGGATCCATAGTGTGACCAGTAGAACACGTATGTTCTGCTACCGCCAACTCATTTATTCGTCCAGAGTTTACATGGTACATGTGCTTCATTCCTCGTTTTTGGATTCCATGTCTTGATACTCCAATATAGACCTTTTCACAAGTTTCATTGGCAGATCCTTTGCAAGGCCATTCATATACTCCGGAAGTTACAGAAGACTTTCTGTCTTTATAGTTTAAGCGGTGTGATACTTTATTGACTGGTACATAGCCAATTTTCAGTGAAGTCATACTACGAGTTAAATCTACTATAATGTCAGTCACTACCGGGTAGTATGGATAAATTGCTCTTTTTTGGAATTGATCTTGGTCTTCTGATGGACTTTGGACTTTTTGGACTTCGGACTTTCATCTTCATTTTGGTTGCTTATTACAGCTAAAGAATTTACTTGAGATGAGTTTGTACTTAGCTTTTCAAGTCTTTGTTTCTGAATATGGATTCGTTTGCGAACGAAGTTTTTTGGATAGCCATTTTGATACAGAGATTCAACTAGGAATTCCAGATCATTGTCCACGTGTTCATCGTCACATACTACAAGTGCTCTTCGAGTGTGAATACGGATTACGATCCCTATTCACACTCGTAAATCCATTTTGCCTTTATCCTAAAAAGCTAGTCTTGGTCGATAGCAGGATTAAGTCTGTTATCCCATGCAAAATAATATTGTTTCAGCAGCAATGCAGCTTTGTAGTGCAACAAATTAATATTTTGTCAGCAGTAATTAGTTATTGTGATTTGTAGTGGAAGAAGTTAAAGCTTTCTCGACTTCTACCTACGTTACAATCTATCTAGTCAAGGCAGGTATTATAATGATCACTTCGCCACCACCACCATCACCACTATTCCCATCATGAAGTGAAGTAACTATACTAATTATAGTGGGGTTTTTCAGGATTTAATTGATTTTGAATTCCACTGCTGACGGTAGATTAACTTGTCGACGTGTATTATTAAGGAATAATTTATATGGGTCAAACTTGCTTTTCTTGCAACTTTGATCATGTTCGTTCATCGGCGGTCGGTGTCATTGATTTATTATTTGATCACAATTTTACTAAAAGAGTTATCGAATGTTGCTGCAGTGCAGGTAATTTTTAGTTTAGTAACTTAAACGGGTTTATAATTAGCCTCAAGTTGTGGAAGCGTTTAATTAATATACGTAGGCAGTAAGACTCTTTCTGAACTGCCTACGGGATAACATTGTATGTATTGGAGCGTTCGCTTCGTTTATTACTCATATGCATTACAGCATATTACTCGAAAGCATTGCGGATTTCGATTTTGTTTATTACCTTATGTATAGCGGTGCTCGATTTTGTTTATTACCCTTATACACAGGCGTGAACAAGCTTTGAATGAATGTGCACTGTTGTCTTGCTTCGCTCCAAAGGCTTTATGCATTTAAATCCTTCTTAGATCCTAATCTGATCTTAATTGAAATCCGGAAAACCGTGAGAATACCGTTCAAAATCCGGATTCAGGTTGGATAACATTATGATTTTGAAATGCGGATTATTTCCGGTTCTCTGTAAATACCCTTCTTGATTCTTGGTATGAAAATAATCCAATTAGTTGGTAATCAGCATGCAAATTTCATTGGTTTCTTTAGGCACACAAAAAAGTTATGACGGTTAAGCTGGGGTCATCCAAAAATATTTTTCCGAATTATGACATTCTTTTGAACTAATACTTTCTATTTGCCGTTTATTTATAGGAACGAATCTACCCTTAAAGTATGAAAGATTTTCAGAAGGTGAAGAAAATTTTGGTCGATTTTGAAAAAAAAATGATCGTAGCCTTGACATTACGAGGTCTTGTGTGCAGGCTACTCAATACTATGCATGGTTATCAAGTGCACTGAATATTTTGTTTACTAACTTTTGACCCTCTTGGCCTTTGCACCTAAAATTTCGCCCACACATACTCCTAATGCAATGCAAAGGTACAAACCTGTGCCAAGAAAAGTACCAAGAATGGAGCAAAGCGTTGGAGAGGTTTCTTGCCCACAGACGGATGGACGGAAACGACTGCTTTTATTATGGCGCTAGCTGTAATTCGTGATCCGCTTGACCGATTTACTTCAAATTTGATACGTCTAATCCTGCTTAATGAGGAAACCTAGAGATTGAGCTTATTGGAGTAACTCCATGGGTTATGTGCAACAGACCTGGGCGGGAGACCGGGATACCGGGCCACCGGGAGACCAAATTTTTTGGGAGACCGGGAGACCGGGCAACCGGGAGACCGGGCAACCGGGAGACCAGAAATTTTTGGGAGACCGGGATACCGGGCAACCGGGAGACCACCTTTTTGTGGGAGACCGGGAGACCGGGCAACCGGGAGACCAGAAATTTTTGGGAGACCAGAAATTTTTGGGAGACCGGGATACCGGGAGACCAACTTTTTGTGGGAGACCGGGATACCGGGCAACCGTGGGAGACCGGGAGACGGGAGACCGGTTGCCCGGTCTCCCGGTCTCCCACCTGCTTATTTGGTCTCCCGGTCTCCCGGTTGCCCGGTCTCCCACTGCGGGAGACCGGCCTTTTACTGGGAGACCGGGAAACCGGGAGACCAGAAATTTTTGGGAGACCGGGATACCGGGCAACCGGGAGACCAGAAATTTTTGGGAGACCGGGATACCGGGCAATCGGGAGACCGACTTTTTGCGGGAGACCGGGAGACCGGTAGCCCGCATAGGGAGACCGGGAGACGGGAGACCGGTTGCCCGGTCTCCCTGCCCAGCTCTGATGTGCAAGCCCTGAAATCGAAATTTCGACCGCTTTTATTATTGCTTTGGTAAAATGATATCAACAATGTGCATTTCAGATTTTCTGAAAACGCAATATAGCCGAGTTATACAGCATACAAGCATTTTTAGATGTGTCTCGTGGGCAAGTTCTAATTCAGGCATGCATCGACTAAAATTAGTAAAATTTTGCATAAACAATCTCCAATAGACTGACTACAATGACCCAGCTTTGGTTTTTCGATGTTTAAATTTGTTAACGTTTTAAAAATTTTACAACAAAAATAGCTTGCAGGGCCCTGAATCTGGGGTACCCTGATAGCTTTTTTTATTATCTGAAGTTTCTAATGTAAACAAATAGTCAAAAATGGTACCAGATGGTAACCAAAGGCACAACATGGCACCTCATGGTATCATTGGTGCCATTTTGTACCATTTGGTACTATTGGTGCCATTTTGTACCATTTGGTACTATTGGTGCCATTTTGTACCATTTGGTACTATTGGTGCCATTTTGTACCATTTGGTACTATTGGTGCCATTTGGTACTATTGGTGCCATTTTGTACCATTTGGTACTATTGGTGCCATTTGGTACTATTGGTGCCATTTTGTACCATTTGGTACTATTGGTGCCATTTGGTACTATTGGTGCCATTTTGTACCATTTGGTACTATTGGTGCCATTTTGTACCATTTGGTACTATTGGTGCCATTTTGTAACATTTGGTACTATTGGTGACATTTGGTACCATTTGGTACTATTGGTGACATTTGGTACCATTTGGTACTATTGGTGACATTTGGTACCATTGGTGACATTTGGTACCATTGGTGACATTTGGTACCATTGGTGACATTTGGTACCATTGGTGACATTTGGTACCATTGGTGACATTTGGTACCATTTGGTACTATTGGTGCCATTTTGTACCATTTGGTACAATTGGTGCAATTTTATGCCTTTGGTTACCATTTGGTGCCGTTGGTGTCATTTTGTGCCTTTGGGTACCATTTGGTGCCATTTTGTGCCTTTGGTGCCTGTTGGTACCATTGGTTAACATTAAGTGCCTTTTGTTGGTACCATTTGCCACAGGTTTTTGGGGTCATGTCCACGTAGTTTTTAAATATTATCCGTTTTTGAAATCTGCATGCTTGTAAACCCCAGCAAGCTCGTTTAATTACTAGAAAACTAAATAATGTAATTTCGGTGAATACAGACTACGGACAGACAGACACTGCGTTTTTTCTGGTTTTAATGATATTTCTTTCTTTGGACAAATTAAGATCAAAATGGGATTTTTTTATCTTAATTTGTCCCATCTTGGGATAAATTAATTCGTGTGGGCAGACAGTATGGAGACCATCTTCGAACTCATCCGAGCGAGGAAATTTCTAAACATTATGGAAAAAGAAGTTTCAAAAAATTTGAAAAATGCGGCTTCTAGAGCATCTACAGTCGGACAGACAGACAGAAGGACCAGACAAAACTAATAATTGCCTCAAGGTCACAAGTTAATAATGAAAAAAATGACTTGGGTGGGTGAGTGGTTAAAAAATCGACTTTTTTGGTGACGTCAATAAAGTGAAGCGCCTAACTTGCCCAAAGGCACAAAAGTCTACAGATGATCGGAAAGACGTACAAACGGACACCGATAAATTAAATAGCTGTATAATAAATTATACAACTAAAAATGTTAAGTCTTCTTACTTTTTGTTAAGTAAAACATTGTGATGCATTTTGAGGCCTTCCTTAACATTTATAATGAAGGTAAGCTTTCCAGTCGTTATAGTAATGCAATTGAAAATATTGTTCTAATATGTATTTCTGAATCAAAATTTCAAAGCAGATTATACCTTCTTGTGGCACTTTCTCCGACTTTTATAGTTTCTCCTTTGCATGGAGTGGGTGCTATGAACTCCTCGTAGCCAGAGCAATTTCTTCCATGCTGGTAATTTTTGTCGTTGATACTTTTGATGAAGAAAGTCGGAGCGTAGAACAAGCTTAGCTTCTTTGAAAGACTGAAATGATTTGTCCACTGGTTTAGTCCTTTCAGTCGCTCCACACCTTCAACTGTTTTTTTACTGATAACGTATGGGCTACCTAGTTTAGCTAAAATGGAACAAAATAGTGGCTTTATTTTTGAAGCCACAAGCAAATATTGATTCAAAAGCAGTACCACTTTTATTTGAAATCAAATTTATAGTAAATCTGACCAACAGGATATAGAAAACTTGACCGACCATTGAGATCAAAATGTGAAGGCATAGTAAGAATGTTTAGATTCTGCATACATATTGACCCTTGTTTTAACATTTTGCCCAAAAGACATATCAACGAAAGAATGAAACATCCTGCCGTTATAACACAGGGCCCTATGAAGCCCATGTATTTTGATTGTTACGTACCACGTTTCAATAGATACCGAAAATATACAAAGTTACGCAAATGTCTGAGGGTATTCACAGCGTTTTCGGACACTAGAAATTTCTTGAAAAATAGCGTTTTCAGAAACACCATGGAAATATGGTACACAAGCACATTGTTCCCAGCTTCAAACATCAATAAAACAGAAGAAGAAAAACTTCCAAAACAGCGAAAACTCCATGCCCGATCAAAAGTTTAAAATAAAATTTTGTTGAACCACACGCCCATTCTCGTTTACGCGCATTTGTATTATATTTTTCGTTACATGCTAATTGCTGTCCATAGTAAATGACGACATTTTTTGTCCCTAAAATCTCTAGTTTAGAGGGAACTCATAGATCAATCTAATATATTTGTAATTTAAATATGCAGCATAAAGACGTTTCTTTTGAGTTGAACGGAATGCGTTCAACGAATCGATTTGGTTGTAATATAAATATCCGGCACACTGAAGCCACTGAACATGTTTAGAATGTATTTTTGGTGCCTGTAAATAGTCTCGAGTCGACTAAACTTCAACATTGTATCATTGAATTTCAATTCTATGTGAATATGACAAACTGCAAACTAATTATGTCGTTGACTAACTTAAAACACAGTTTTGGAACAGTAAATATTTATACAAACACCATGCTCCAATAATGCGCTTACACGAGAGTGGGCGTGTGGTTCAACAAAATTTTATTTTAAACTTTTGATCGGGCATGGAGTTTTCGCTGTTTTGAAAGTTTTTCTTCTTCTGTTTTATTTTACTCTTTTTTTCGGTAAAAAGCATTAAAATTTAAAGCTGTAATAAGTTCAATGTCAAGATTTGCATTCAATGCATGCTATCCTTAGTGCACTTTAGAGTATATATTTTTTAACTAAACATTAGTTCCAGTGTTCAGAAATCAGAAAAGGCTCTGGAAATCAAACTTGTGTTCTTATCATCTTTCATCTATTTAGTTTTGCCACCCGATACATAATCAAATCTTATAAGCTAAGAAAATGTGAATATTATAACAAAACTTGGTTGGGTGGTGCTTCAGTTGAAAAATTGCTAGCCTGAGATAAACATAGGTCATCGTTAAATGAGTGTACTACGGGAAAATGACTAGATATTCATATATGCAAAAAACTGGTTTTCAGTCAATTTTTAACGAGAAAATAGGGAGGTTTAGATGTACAAGCATTCGTCTCTGAGCATTCATTCAAGGGAAATTTTCGGAGTGAATGTTGGCACTCCCGAGTTTGGGTTTAGATTTTCGTGATTCACTCTCTCGTGATTCACAGCTCACCAGATGACAAATCAGATGTTCATTTGTTTACAGTTTGTTTACACTGAACATATGACTAACGTTGACTGCATATAGTTGACTGTAAACAAATGAACATCTGATTTGTCATCTGATGAGCACGACACGCAGAGCGGCCATTTCGCAGATTTTTTTTTGAAAATGTGGGCATCGTGAGACTGCAAATCGTTGACCTTGCGAATGAATTCCGAGGTACTCGCGGAGAGCCTGGTGAATGCCAAATCATTCTGGTTTGCACTCAGAAAGTTATTCGGGGCGACTTGAGAATGCCAAATAGAATGCCTTTTGCACGAATGCTTGGACATCTAAACCTCTCTATTGTCAATGTTAAAAATGCATTTTTTATGCAATGTTGAACCGATGCCGGATGCGTCACTTAAAAAAACGCCGATTTGTCATTGGAACCAAATCAAAATTCCTTAACGCTGAAGCACCCTTGCTCCAGGAAGTTTCCGGAGGTGTAACTGATTGCATAACAGTGTTTTTTAAAGCGCCTAACAGTGCTTTTACTCGTTGCTATAACCAAATAGGGGGCAGATCTTCATGCACCCATCTCGTTTTCACTGTAAAAAGATGTTTTATCCATTAGTTGATTTATCTTTTTTCTGCTTCGTTTGCTACATTAGTCAAGTGGTTTTCAAATGCTTGATCTGTTGTTGTTTTTCTCTTTACAGTCAAACATTTACAAATTTTGACAAACTAGCCCAAAAATCGATAACTTGCCCATACTTAATGCTCATGCTCGATAATAATTTGAAATCGTCCTGACATTTGACCTTAAAGGTGCCTGCAATGGCAAACTTGGAACTGGCTGATGACTGACTGGCTGCGCGCAAACAATATAAGTGTGAATCAACTAGATGGGCATCTAATTTGTTTGTATGTTGAAGCGGTTTCCAGTTTACATATATGTGTAACTAGATTTTGCTTCAAGCTACGCATTGAAACCCAATTACTAAATGCGTTTACTATTTTTACTACCTGCAGTTTGTTTGCCTTTTATTGAATGTTTCAAGCGTGCACAGTGCACAGTATTGCAGTTCGAAATTGAATTTATTCAAGTGAATTATCCAAATTACAATTTGAGTAAGTCACTCAAGGTGACAATTGCATAACATTCAATAAATTAAACGTTTGTTTACATGCATGTGTCCCTATTAGCGTATTAAGAAAATGAGTACATTATTTTCTAAACTTTAGACATTCTTAAATATATTGTAACAATGAATTTTCGTCACGCTTTTTCAATATATTTTGTCTCACTAGTGTGGGGTAGTACGCTTGTCAATGGTGGTAACTACGCTGCCACAATAATTGTAGAGCAATTAAATAAAGGTCGCAGGTCAAAAGGCCAAGTATTTAAGTTTGTACTGAACTATACATAAGTCACGGCTTTATTATACAAGAAGGTAGAAAGTGAACATCCTTAATTCCTGGTAAGAGCTCATGCGCATGACTCTGTCACAAGAGTCACGGGGAAATCTGCATCCCTAGCAGAGCTCTTATCCAGAATTTGGAGCGGAGAAGAATGTTAACAGTGGGGCAGCTTTGCTGCTGTATTTATAACATGAGCTCTGGAGTGCGGATGAAAAAGTATTTGAGTTGCAGCTCCAGAGCGTGGTAAAAGGAAAACACAGTGTAGCGACTAGTTGAGATCCGTCATCAGATCTCAACTCAGTGCTCATTTAAATAAGAGATAAGATTGAGTTGAGACGTTCAGTCTAAGTAATTAGTGTTCTACTGCTAAAGCTAGAGAGTATGGTGACCTTGGTTAAGGCTGATAACAGGCCAATGTAGAATCCATACGACAAAACGACGAGACGGGTAGGCGAAGAAGCGTGTAGTAAGGTAAAACCTTACAATCCCCTCCCCCAAGCGTAGCTTACTTTGGTGGTTGTAGTCGCTTCAAGGCTGTCCGTTGACGTCGGAACTTGTCTTCGACGTGGCATCCTTGTCACAAACTACAACGTGTGCAAAGCGTCTCACCTCGCAACACTTGTACTCCTCACTATCGGGATTGCTGGATCATTCTCACGTAGTAATGAAATGTAACATACTGGGGAACTGGAATACATCAGTCGCTTTATGTCCAGAAATGTTACATTATTAGCATAACTTCTTATACCGTCTTAGCTTAGTGTACAATTTTGTCAAGGTTAATAGCGAACACAGAGAAAAATCTTTGAAACTGAGGTAAAATGCTTATAGTGTTATTTTGATTAAAACATGTACAGACAAATCACTGAAAAAAAACTGAACACTGAATAATGTGACTATCAGAGTAACTTGAGACATAATAGAGGCAAATATAACTTAAACAAAGTCGAATCTATAATGAACTGAGGTTAATACATGATATCCAGCAAGAAATACGACAAAAGTACTAGTAAAACTGTTCAAAAATTACATTTAGCAAAGTATCTAGGAAGCGTAACTTATAGAAACACGAAGGTTTTAGATTTTGTGCTATTCTGATTACCAGTCTGGCCTAAGAAATGTTTGCGAACAAAATATGTACTTCATATATAATAGTTAGTGGCTAAGATAACTAATTGCTTGATAATTTTAGTTTTATTTAACTAACTGCTTACTAGTCTAGCCTGATTACAGTTAGCTAAATGCTTATTGCATGGAATAAGGCTTTTTTTAAGGAGTAAAAGAAAGACACGCGACGTGCATTGTTCAGCTTTTGAGAGAAAAAAATGGGATTTGTATCAATTTGCCCCTTTTCTAACAAAAATCTACTGTTAAAATCGTTGTTGGGCGCTTATTAAACTACTTTATACTTTTTTTCTAGTTGGGCGCCATTATGTGGGGTAGTACGCTTGTCAATGGTGGTAACTACGCTGCCACAATAATTGTAGAGCAATTAAATAAAGGTCGCAGGTCAAAAGGCCAAGTATTTAAGTTTGTACTGAACTATACATAAGTCACGGCTTTATTATACAAGAAGGTAGAAAGTGAACATCCTTAATTCCTGGTAAGAGCTCATGTGCATGACTCTGTCACAAGAGTCACGGGGAAATCTGCATCCCTAGAAGAGCTCTTATCCAGCATGTGGAGCGGAGAAGAATGTTAACAGTGGGGCAGCTTTGCTGCTGTATTTATAACATGAGCTCTGGAGTGCGGATGAAAAAGTATTTGAGTTGCAGCTTCAGAGCGTGGTAAAAGGAAAACACAGTGTAGCGACTAGTTGAGATCCGTCATCAGATCTCAACTCAGTGCTCATTTAAATAAGAGATAAGATTGAGTTGAGACGTTCAGTCTAATTAATTAGTGTTCTACTGTTAAGCTAGAGAGTATGGTGACCTTGGTTAAGGCTGATAACAGGCCAATGTAGAATCCATACGACAAAACGACGAGACGGATAGGCGAAGAAGCGTGTAGTAAGGTAAAACCTTACACTAGTTGGTCAAACAAATCAGCAGATTAAGCAGATTTAATCTGTTTTACTTCTTTCGGTAGTTCATTCCAGAAGCTAATTGCTCTATAATAAAATGTAGATTTGCAAATTCTCTGTTCATTTTTGGCACAAGGAAGTCATTTTTTAGTTTGGATACGCATTCGCGTTCCTTTTTTCCTCTTTTCTCGAAATATACAAAGCACTTGGCTACACTCGTTTTATTCCAGATAAACTTTGTACATAAAGTTCAGGGTTCAGAGTGTACAGTTTTAGACGCTCGTGACATAAAAGCCAGTTCAATTGTCCAAATATATCTAGCTGTTCCCACCTTCGACAACTCAGAAAACGTTATCTAGGCTTATCAAGCGTCTGGGAACATAAGAAGTGAAATATGCTTCCGAAGGACCACCCACAGAAGTGGGACAATTCTGGAACCCCAAAATGTCAACTTAATGACTGGGTCAACTATTCCAGACGATGGAAATAAATAGCAAACGATTCCAAATTGGCTAATGGAACTTGAACTTTATTATTTCCCAAAAAATAGACAAGTAACGGTGCTTTTGTTAAATGTCTCTAGTCCGTAGACCGACTTTCTTCTCTTTGTTGGCTCAACCTCAGAGATAATTTTTCTCGTACTTGGTGTGATGCTTCAAGAGGACTGATGATGATTTACAATTTTCATTCCCTTTTTATACTAAACTTGGCTACTCCGGGTTCGAACTTGGAAAATTACAAAATGGCAGGAAACAAAGAAAACGTTTCATGATGAACTTTTCATGAAGCGACAAAAACGAACCGTTTCGGGTTTCACAAGAAAGCTATCATTTTCCACACAAAGAAAGACAAAGGAAAATGTACACGTTTGTCAAAGTCCAACTTACGTTGGATCGAACTTAACCTTTTTACCGGAAGTAGCCATTACAAAACTCCAAAGTTCATATTATTGAACTTTTACAATGATCATCTTAGCAATAAAAGTGAGAAATATTGAAAGTGGACATAGAACGACAAGAATGCACGTTTGAAAACGTTTAGTTAACAAAGAAATGGAAAGATAATAATAAAATATCCAGGGTTTCCATTTCCTGGCCACTTTGATCTTCTCTTCATGAAAATGGGCAGAACACTAGCTTTGTCGGTTTCTTTGTTTTCCTTGGTCGCATTACTAGCTTTGACAACCTTACCATGATATTGTTTATTCTCTTAAGTTTCGTGTTACACAGATTGCCCCAGATTGGAAGACAGTAGTCAGGTAATGAAAGCACAAGTGGCATTGCAAAAACATTTCTCCATACTGCATTGAAATAACATTTATATCTATTTATTACGTACATTCTACTTGTTATTTTCTTACACGCAGACTCACATTGAGCTTCGACTGCTTTCACATAGTAAACGTCCTAGATATTTGAACTCTCTTACTTGCTCATTTTTTGTTTTTGCGCTTCTTTATTAAAGTGTTCATTGCTGGTCTTGTTTTTCTGATAGAACAGCATACATTTCGTCTTGCTGATGTTTATCTGCATGCCATTCAAGAAACACCATTCCTCAAAGTACTTAATGTCTTTCGTGAGTTGTTCCATGATTTCCTGTTCACAAGTTCCATGGGCGTACAGACACAGATCATCAGCATAGTATGAAAATTTGCACTTGACAATCTCTTTTGTGTTATTCATATGGATTGCGAATGTAAGTCCAGATAGGTATGACCCTTGTGCACAGACGTGTATCAGAAAATATGGTGCTGATTTTCTATTCCTGCTTATAACAATGATTTTGCGTTTGGTAAAATACGATACAAGTAAACGCAGAAAGATTTCCACGTATTCCGTATTTACGAAATTTAGCTATTAACTGGTTGTACAGTAGTCTATCAAATGCTGCTACAAAACCAAATATACAGCTTGTGGGGTTTAGACTCAAGATTAGGCTGCGTAGGGCCCCCAACTTTGCCCCAGAAAATTCCAGAAGGTTCGGATCACAGGATACCCCCAAAAACCCCAAAAATACAAAATTCCTCGAAAACCCCTAGGTTGCTTATGACTCTTTTAATGAATGATGCTCTGCTTCTCTGCTTTGCTCCGCATTTCCCACTGCCTCAACTCAACCGAAAATGCCTTTGATGCTGCCAGTTTAGTAAAATCAATGCAGGAAGGACTTAGAAATGTCAAGATTTACGAAAAACACAAGAGTAAAAGAGGACGGTTCGTCCCAAAAAATGATAAGATAACTAAGAGTTGACGAGGTAGGCTCCAGGAATTTCCTTCACTTTTTCTTATGACAAAGGCCTCACACCAATCTAATTGCTTGTCCTTGAACTGGTGTGAGCCTAGAAATACCAAAACTGGCCATTCGGCTTCACAAACTTAAGCTCGTATGAGCAAAAAAGAAATGGAAAAGTTTAACAAACTTGTTGGCTCGTAGAGCCCAAAATATTTAAACGAAAAAAGTGATAAGGACAATTAGGCAAATTGGATCCTGGACAGAATCCTGACACAGCTCCTGTCATTTTGTTGTTATATGTTGCCGTGTGTGTCGACCACTGCCGCCTATATTCATGTTGTTCTGTCATAAGACGATCATTGTGCTCAAAATATTCCATAGTTTTGTTGTACAGGATCTTATCGATAATTTTAGCTGTTGTTGGAAGAATAGATATAGGGCGATTGTCCTTAGAATCACTTTTTTCTCCTTTTTGTTTGTAAACCGGAGTTACTAAGGCTATTTTAATTGAGTTCTAGACATTCTCCAGACATTACAATTTCGTTAATGAAGCTAGCTAAATGCGGCGATATTTCACTAGTACATGCATTAATGAAGCGTGGCGGGAGCCCACGTCCACTTGGATTATTTGTTGGAAGTTGCATTATTACGTAGCTGAGCATAGTGAAGCTAGTATTGAGATTGTTATATTTGTCTGTCCGTCTGTGTGTGTGTGAGCACAATACAGGCTAGACGGTATGTCAGCATGACGCCAAACTTGGTACAGTGATTCATGGGGTCATCAGAAGGAACCCTATTGATTTTGAAACTGATCGGTCATCCCCCTGGGGTAATATGGGGAGGTAACCCTCCTGAGCATATGCTTTGTCAGAATCGCACCAAATTTGGTACAGTAATTTATTTGGCCATAGTAAGGAACCCTGTTGACTTTGAGCCAGATTTGCCATCCCCCTGGGGTAGTAGGGGGAGGTAACCCCCTGACCTTAAAAATAGTCAGAATCACACCAAATTTGGTACAGTGATTCACGCAGCGTTGGGAGGCACCCGCCGTAAGCGTTAATGCAATGGCAATTGCACAGCATCAAGCACCTAAAAGCGCCGGTTGCGCTCCTTCCCTCACTTCTTTCTATTTTTTTCTCATTGCTTCTCCCCATCACACTGCTACAGCAGTAGCTTCTCCCCTTCTGCGAGCGCTCTCACTCTCTCTCTCTGGCAAAGAGGAAAGAAGGGGGAGAAGCAAAATGCTTTTGTTTTCAGGTGCTTGATGCTGAGCAGTTAACACTGCGTTAACGCTTACGGGGAGTGGCTACCAACGCTACCAGCGACTCTGCGTGTGCCCATTCGGGATTTTAATGCATACAATTGTAATTTACGCACCAAAATCTAACAGAAACAATGAATTGCATTTTGATTCGTGCGTAGTCAATATGAGGTACTCCATGTGAGTAACATTAAAACAATGTGGCATCTGTCACGTGTAGTACACGTTCTGAACACGTTAATTCTTGTGAACCAATCTTGTCAACAATACAATCAATCTATATTTACAAGTAAATGTAACATTTTGAAAACAGTTTTGAACCTTCTCGAAATTTGCACATCAAAATAGGTGTATTTACAAAGTACTTAGCAAATCGATAGAAAAGCGAAATTGTCTACAAGTCGAATATTTTTTGTAGATTATTCACAATGTTAAAATATTCTTATTTGCTTGTAAAACCCATTTCATGCTCATTGTCTGTCTCCAGTTATATCTGCTTTTCAATTATGTAATTCTGTAGAGTAGCTACTCATATGTACACCTACTAAAATTTTATACACCTCTCTGGGTCCTCTCAGACCACATTAAGTTCTTGACCTGAAAGCTTAATAAAACCTTTTACATACTCTGGTAAAGCTTCCTCGTACCTTTACTCATTTCTCTACTTTACATTCACAGTTACTTCTTCACAACAATACTTCACAATTTTTAACTAAGAAAGTTGAGTATCAAAAAATGTGAATGCAACTGCTTAGAATGGATTTCAAATAGTATTAAACATACATTTCTGACACTATAACTACCACCAGCTTCACAAGCACGGTGTCCCAAATACATCTTTTATTGTCTGCTTTTAAGGGACTTTTCCCTTCTCTTTATTTCTAAAATTTTCATGGATTCACACAGGCAACTTGCTTTGCAAAAACGTTTTTCTGTAAGACGACATTTTATTGTTTTTTGGTATTGCCAGTATTTCCTTGTGTGCCTGATTTGAAATTTACAGTAGTCAATGCAACATTTAAAACCACATGACCTTGCCTTTCCAGCAGGTAGTACACACTGCCATATAACTTGATAAGATATAAGACTGTGTGTAATATAATAGCACATGTAGCAAAGTAGCGAAATCGATGGTATGGTGCCAGTTATGTAATTAAAACTTAAAATGCAAAATTCTTATAACCAACTAAAGACGTCAGAACTTTCAAAAAAAAATTAATGCAATTCTTTTGTGCCAACCACATAACTACAAATCATGACGCAGAATTTCTATGATTGACTAATGATGTCAGTAATATCAAGAAAGTCAAAGCAATATTTTTGTGCCAGTCATCTAATTAAAACGTAAAATTTAATATTTTTGATCAACGAAAGACGTCGGGAATTTCAAAAAAGTTAATTGCTTGTGCCTGCCATATAACTAAAGCGTAAACTGTAGAATTCCTATCGAATAACTAAAGATGCTAGTAATTTCAAAAAAGTTAAAGCAACAGTTTTGTGCAAATTATATAGTTTTAACGTAAAATGTAATATTCTTATTGACCAGCTAAACACGTCGGTAAATTCAAAAAAGCTAATGTAATAGTTTGTGTGAGTTACAGGATTGAAACATTAATATAGTATACTACCCTTATGTAGTAGTATGGTAGCTATTGTAATATATTACTTCATAACTTTTGACATTTTTGAGCTGGCAACCTAAAATTTTGCGCAGAGCTTTGTATTAACGTGACACAGATCTACGCAAAGTTTTGATGAAATCGGTCTAAACGTTACAAGGATCGGACAGTCAGACAAACGGACGGACGGACATGTTTCGCCAAATTAATACTGGGCATTACAAAAAAGGAAAACTAGGGTAAAATTATTAGTTGAACTGTTAACACGTAGTAACTTAATTAATATAGGCATACCGAATATTTAGCACCTTTCATAATTACATTTCATTAGCCTAAAATTCTTCAAGTGTTTCTTATAAAGGTTGTACAATAAGTAAAGCGATAAAGTTCAAGTTCTTGTTAAAATCCACCATGAAATTTTTTTTAGTTTTGTAGTTTATTGAAAAAATACGCCAGGGTTTTTTGACCTATCAGTTTGTATAAATTTACAATTATGTACAGTCAAATTTATTAGCAGCTCCTCTGGGCATTTAATGCACGACTTTTTTAAAGTGTTCCTCAATTCATATCAATACGCCTTTTCTGAAAGCAAAAGTTCCAGTAGTATTCACTAACGATTGGGCTTTCGGTATTATTTGCCATTGATTTTACTCATGTGTGAATATTACATTCGCACCGACTGACCTAAGTACATTTTTCTGGAATCTCGTTTCAAATCAAATTTTGGAGTCACCATTATGGACAAATGTTTTTGCTGCCTTTATAAGGTAGCGAAAGCTACTTATTAATTTGGCGCAAGCTGTCCGTACGTCCGTCTGTCTGTCCGTCTGTCTGTCCGTGCGATATCTCCGTAACAGTTCAAACGATATCAACGAAACTTGGCACAAACATGTGCCATGTTAATGCGCAGCTGTGGCCAAAATTTCAGGTCACCAGGTCAAAGAGGTCAGACGTTATGAGGTCATAGGTCACATTAGCTCTCTCACTACTATAACAACGTTAGGATACTACGTATTACGCTTTAAATATAAATGCAGCACACAACTATTTTTTTAGCTTTTTTAAAAGTTACCAACGTCTTTCGTTGGTCAAGAATACCACATTTAACGTTTCAATTTTATTGTTGGCACGAAACTATTAGTTTAACTTTTTTGAAATTACCATAATCTTTCGGTGATCAAATATGCTACATTTTACGTTTTAATTTTATGTCTGGCATGAAACCATTAGTTTAACTTTTTGTGAAATTACCAACGTCTTTTGTTGGTCAAGTTAACTACATTTTACGTTTTAATTTTTTGTCTGGCACAGAACTATTGCTTCAACTTTTTTGAATTACCGTCGGTAATTTACCGATCTTTGGTTTTTAAAAAACATTTGGCTAACGAATAGGTGTCAAAAGTTTCGTACTCGGAAATTTGATAAGTGGCGCCATCTAACGTCGAAACCTCGTTTGAGCTAAAAATCAAGAGATCTGACCGAGATAAATTTGTCTATAATTCTTTAGGGTCTAATGCGTCATTGATATATCATGTTTCTATTTTAAATGATAAGTTTGACTTTTTATGATTCCAAATTTTTTTGTCGCTTTAATTATTATACATCCTTTAATTGCTGCAAAAACTGGGATTTCTTCGTGTCTGGTAATTTACCAACCAGTGCTAGAATGTTGTGCCAGTGTTGTTGCTGCAAATGCTGGTATCTTACACATTCCAAATGGTTTGAAAAACTTGCTAATTTTGTTACCGTCGATCCTAAATTTCCCCGAAAGGGCTAACATACGTACTTATTTTGGAAAGACAGTACTAATTTTCTACTTAAAAAATGACAAAAAGTACTGTTCTTTTTTACCCAAAGCTTACTTCTTTTCACTCTGCAGAAAAATCCAAGTAAATATAAACAAAATTCATCCGAAATTCACCAACACCATCTCTTCTACCAAAATCCGCGTATGTAGCTGTGCCATTATAATTGGATTTTGTCGCACAAAAAATATGATGGTTTTGAGGCCCTTTATTTAAATAACCTACGGAAGACCAGTTGTGTATTGCAGCAAACCAGTGAGCTGTCGCTGCTGTGTATCGACGATTATATCTGCTTCTGCGTTTTCTATTTCCTGATACATTAAATTGACACTAAGCAGTCTAAAATTATGATAGCTCGTAGAAAGCGAACTGCAGATATTTCCGATATTAGAAAATCTAATTGCATAGGGACTTAGTGAAAGTCGACAATGCATAATATGCACAAGGTAATTAAGTTGCTGTGATGCTTTTCTGTTACAAACAATAAACTCCGTCAATGTTGCTAACTGAATTTCCCATTTCAACACATGGACAAAGCTTGCCATAGTCGGTTCGGTTGTTTTAAATCCGACATACATGTATTCAAATGGGAGGGAGCCTGTCACAGAGCCAAAACACAAGTCGTTTCTTATTCTTTAACAATTTCATCGTCGAAGTGGTTAACAGCAAAACATGAAACTTGATTTTAAAATGCGTCTAAATGTATCGTTAAAATTTTCTTTGACGACCATTCTACCACGGGTTAATCTGATCCGAAAGTTTCTACATACGATCTAACGCTGTATTTAAGCGTGTGCCCAGTAGAGTAAATATCATATATTGACCAAACGACCAAAGCATTAAAAAACAGCTTACATTTTTAATTACTCAAAGCACCTTGAAAATCGATAATTTCATGTTTTTTGCTAACTGTACTGCTTTTTTACGAATGCTAGCGCTAAAATAGAAAAAAATTTTGCTCGAAAAGATCACAAAAATTCACAAAACCATTAGCAATTTATATAATTTTCAAATCACTTGAGATCAAGCAGAAAATTATAATTCAGCAACAAGTCTACTTATTTGAATTCGAGCGGTGCTTACCCAAATACCCAAAGCCATCTGAACTTAATCTTAATTCAAAAACTTCATTCTCGTTTAAACATTTGTTCAACAATTGGTAGCCGGTGAAAAAAGGAAACTTCTGTTGCTGGCCATAGTAGTAAGGAAATTCCTTCCTTAAATGAATACACGGTGAATAGCTGTTATTTGTTGGAACGAGATTTGGCATTGGAAGTTGAGAAATTGGAGGTTTATGGTGATGACTTGGAGTATTTGCTTGGTGGGAAAAAACGGATGCGATATAAGTTTCTGTTTGTTGTTCTGGTTTATTTGAAAAGAATGGTTTGGTTTTGATTTTAGAAATATTTTGAAAATGATTAGGCAAAACTCGGACGCTAAAAATGCATAGTCCAATTACATATGTCCTGAGTTTGGTTTCCGTGTGTCCGTGGAGATACAGAAAACCAGTAATACGGCCTCACGTACGCAGATACCATCTACCATCTTGCATAGCTATTGCGCACTACGTGTAATGGCATGTCTCACATTACCCAAACACAGCTTGCAGCTCCGCGCGAATCATGTGTTCCTGCTGCGAGAAAAAACCATAAACGCTGCTTTTCAAAATTTAATATTTCTGGGCATGCAAGTCAATCACATCCTCAGACTAATAAACCATGCCATGCCCTTTGTAACTTTTCGTTTAATTTGCAAAAAGGTCTAACAGTAGCCTGAGCCTCCCAAAGAGAGGAATCACCTGACTAAATATTCTTTCACAAAATGAATCTACAACGTTTATTCCACATACACTACTCGTAAGTCCCTTGTAATTCATAAATTAGTGATAAGTAAAAATTAGTTTGTAGAATATGTATCATAAACAGAGATGGCTGAGAAGTAGCTGAAATCAAAATTTCCACTCTTTTAGTCACCTGAAGCCGCCTAAAGTACACTACCTCCATCGGAATGCAAAAAAGTGTCCGTTACGGATGTAAAGGAATTTTTGGAAACATGGAAGTTTTAAAACGGAGGCCAGACGAAAAATTTATTTAACAATTGATTCTAAATACAGATTTGCTGCTCGGTAAGCAAAAATCTTCGGCCTCGATTTTAAAACTTCTTTGTTTCCAGAAATTCCATTACATCCGTAACGGACACTTTTTTGCATTCCGATGGAGGTAGTGTACTTTAGGCGGCTTCAGGTGACCAAAAGAGTGGAAATTTTGATTTCAGTTACTTCTCAGCCATCTCTGATCATAAAACATGGATAAATGATATTGTTTGTGAAGAAAAACATTGCGCATTAACTACTACTAATTCAATAAAGTGTGTCTGTGTGTCTGCACTTTTTTCCAGAATGAACATGGTGCGCTGGCTGCTTGCGTTCTGCTTACGTTCATGCGGCCTCTCTCTCTCTCTTTGTAGAATGCTTGCTCGAGCATCACATTGCTTGATACAGCACAGCACAACAAAACAAATACCACCGCGCCACCTACTATCTCTCTTTCACTTGCGCCATGCTCCTGGCGCAAACTTTAACTGCATGATGTGTGCTGTTCAGCAGATGTTGTTTGTGTACAATTCTTTTGAGATAATTGTTGCTGACGCAAAAAATTAATTGTGTAGTTTGTGTTGGATTTAGAAGATAATAACGAGCAGTCTAGGCCCGTGACATGTGTCACGGGAAAATCATCTAGTATAAGACTACTTCTAGATATTCTGCGAGTTTAATATGTACACGCTCATTTTCGTTGTTATGTATAAGTTTATTAAGCAGACGAGGTCTTCAGACCTAAGTATGCTTTCTGAGATTGCTCATCAAGTCTGTATACGCCTTCCGTCCGTAGCTCAATCTCCTCCTAGACCAGACCAGATATTCAAAATCTGTTTTCACCATTGAATTCCTGGTCACTAAATCTCGCCTGGGGCAAAAAACCGTTACCCTCAAATCCCCCCTTCCCCAAAATACCCCCCACACCCCAATTAAGGTCAAACATTTTAAAATCACAAATCCACCTTATTATAGGTAATTGATACATCTGAGTTCAAAAATGATAACCGTTTTTTGATAGCTGTTCACCATTAGCCGCTACGGGGCGAAAAGTGCAAAAATACAACATCTACAATATCTTCACAAATCTTTAAGCTAGATAGGTGAAACTCAGTCCACAGGGGTAATTGACCACGATGATCAATATGCTGGTACCCAGGTTGCTCCAAGCCACCCTGATCCCCCCGGGGCATGCACCATAACACGGTGAAATTCAGTTTTAAGGGGTAATTGAGTTCGCTGGTCAAGACTTTGATGTCAACATAATTCAAGCCATTACAGTAGTCAAAATAAATTGTCATCCTCGTCTGCTTTCCTAAGTTTACAAAAGTTTATTTTTGATAACATCATAAATTTTCTACCCACTTACCCACCTATGTTATCATAATATGTTGTCATTTTGGAAGTGACCCACCCAGGTAACGTGATAACGTAATATATGGATGAGCCCTTACAACCTTCCAGGTGTAGCTGTGTGGTGGTGCACATCATCTGGTTGTTGTACACAATGTGGCGCTATTCACTAATGACGTCACATTTTAGGGTAAGTCAGTGGTCTGTCATTGATAGTGACGACTGGTGACATGGGTGGGTGGGTGATGAATGGCAAAAGTGACGTCACTAACGTACCAGAAGGGACCCTAATATCCGTTATTAACATCCTCTAAAGACCAACGCAAGGCGACGGTACTTGGCCGCAAATGGAACATTTAGCCTTGCTGTGTTTTACGTCGCATTGCCCAAGCTTTCTGTTTGAAGCTGAAGTTTGTCGGGGATCCGGAAAATGTTATTTCTTAACCGTGGTCAAAAACCCGGAAAAAGCCAAAATTTAGTTAATTCACAGAGATAACACAATTAACGACTGAAACTCGTTAGATAAGCTTATATTGACTTTAAAGGACTACAAATTGACTCCCCCTCACCCCCTTACCCCCGGGGGTAAGATCCCCCTTAAAGCGTCGTAGAGAGCTGAAAATTGGTATATAAGCTTATGGTGACTCAATAAGTAGGAATACACAAAAGGAATGAATCCTACGTACTCCCTTACCCCCGGGGGTCGGCTTCCCCAACTAGCTCAAATCGTGCCGTTAAGAGCTGAAACTCGGTATATAAGCTTATGGTGACTCAATAGGTAGGAATACACAAAAGGAATGAGTCCTACGTACTCCCTTACCCCGGGGGTCGGCTTCCCCATCTAGCTCAAATCGTGCCGTAGAGAGCTGAAACTCGGAGTATAGGCTCATGGTGACTCAATAAGTAGGAATACACGAAAGGAATGAGTCCTACGTACTCCTTTACCCCCGGGGGTCGGCTTCCCCATCTAGCTCAAATCGTGCCGTAGAGAGCTGAAACTCGGTATATAAGCTTAAGGTGACTCAATAAGTAGAAATGCACAAGAGGAATGAGTCCTACGTTCTCCCTTACCCCCGGGGGTCGGCTTCCCCATCTAGCTTAAATAGCGTCGTAGAGACCTGAAACTCGGAATATAGGCTTATGGTGACTCAATAAGTTCTCCCTTACCCCGGGGGTAGAGGAGAACGTAGAACTCATTCCTCTTGTGCATTTCTACTTATTGAGTCACCTTAAGCTTATATACCGAGTTTCAGCTCTCTACGGCACCAATTGGGCTAGATAGGGAGGCTGACCCCCGGGGGTAAGGGAGTACGTAGGACTCATTCCGCTGGTGTATTGCTGCTTATTGAGTCACCATAAGTATATATTCCGAGTTTCAACACTCTACGACGCTATTTAAGCTAGATGGGGAAGCCGACCCCCGGGGGTAAGCGAGAACGTAGGACTCATTCCTTTTGTGTATTCCTATATATTGAGTCACCATAAGCTTATATACCGAGTTTCAGCTCTCTACGACGCTTTAAGGCGGATCTTACCCGCGGGGGTAAGGGAGGACGTAGGACTCATTCCTTTTGTGTATTCCTACCTATTGAGTCACTATAAGCTTATATACCGAGTTTCAGCTTTCTACGGCACGATTGGAGCTAGATGGGGAAGCCGACCCCCAGGGGTAAGGGAGTACGTAGGATTCATTCCTTTTGTGTATTCCTACTTATTGAGTCACCATAAGCTTATATACCGAGTTTCAGCTCTCTACGACGCTTTAAGGGGGATCTTACCCCCGGGGGTAAGGGGGTCAGGGGGAGTCAATTTGTAGTCCTTTTAAGTCAATATAAGCTTATCTAACGAGTTTCAGTCGTTGATTGTGTTATCTCTGTGAATTAAGTAAATTTTGGCTTTTTTCCGGGTTTTTGACCACGGTTAAGAAATAACATTTTCCGGATCCCCGACAAACAGAAAGCTTGGAGCCCAGTAAGTGGGGCAATGCGACGTAAAACACAGCAAGGCTAAATGCTCCATTTGCGGCCAAGTACCGTCGCCCTGGACCAACGGTTATTCTGTTTGTAGATGTGTCATACTTGTATCTCAAAAGTTCTAGATGAATTTTTATGAATTATGTGTTCCAGATTGAGACTTTTAGTATTTAAGCTTATGCCTATACCTGTTTGATTTGGCTTTCTGTACCTGTAACAATTTTGCGAATTTCAAATTTAGGCATTAAAAATAACTTAACTAATACTCTAGTGAACATCATCTGATTGTTGCACGCGGTGTTTTATCTGTTTTCAGGAAGGCGTTAAGTGCAGTCGGGTTAAATGAGTATTTTCTTTGTGTTTTTCTAGGTACTGTTGCTCCCTAGGTATTTGCACACCTACGTGGGGGATGTTTGAGTTGGTTAAGGGGCTGTACCTCAAATATGGCACACATTTAGCTGGTCATGCTCTTGAAAAATAAACTGGCACGTTCTTCATAATATTAGGACGCTTTGGCATGCGTCTGGTGAGTTTATGCAAAAAAAAAATTTTTTTTATTCCGCCACCACCATGTGATCGGCAAAAATGATGGTATGGATGACACCTAAAATAATTTATGCTTTCACCTAAGGAACACCCATACATTGTCAAGGATGACAATGTATGTCAGGAGAAAGTACAATACAGATAAAAGGGGTAATCAACTACGCTTATTAATATCCAAGTCTCGATTTTACACCCAACCACCCTGATCCACTCAAGGCAGTTCCCCACTTTATATTTTAACTGTATCATAACTTGCAAAAAATGTTACCCATGTAGAATTAAGGTTACCCGTTGTTACCCATGTGCATTTAAGGTTACCCATGTGCAATTAAGGTTACCCATGTACAATTAAGGTTACCCATGTACAATTAAGGTTACCCATGTGCAATTAAGGGAACCCATGTGCACTTAAGGTTACCCATGTGCAATTAAGGGTACCGATGTGCAATTAAGGTTACAAACTTTTAAACTTATAAATAAAACTTATAAACTTTTACTAAATCAAACGTAACTTTTTTGTTGACAAGATATTAAAAAACTGAGAGTCTACCTTTTTGCAAATTTTATTAGAAGCATTCTGACATGTCCATCATGAAATTTGGACACTATGGTGACGAGTGGTAACTGATAATCTGAAGCAATCTAATTAATTGACTCTGAATACATGAAAGTCGATACAAGAAAATTTCTTGACCTAAAGTTTTATGCATTGCTTCCTTGTTGGGAAGCATGTTTGGCAACAATGTTTCAAGATAGATAGAGCATTAAAAACTATCAATGGTCAACCTTTTTGGAGTTTCCAAAAGTCTATTCTTGGCAAGTTACAGCGATTTGAATTTAAAAAATTGTAAAATTTTCGGATTTTTTTATATAATATTTTCTAAAAAGTTATTAAAGAATGGTCAGAACGTGATATTGTCACAGATACTTAGAACCTAATAGCATGACTTATTTATCAAAAAATGTCATTTTTTGATGCTCAAAATTCATACCTTTGTAATTCCGCTCCGGGGCAACTTGAGACTTTGAAACTTATTGTGAAGTATACCGGGCACATTTGTGTTTACTATATGCAAAAACCTTGGAATTCCAAGAACTTTTAATTTTTAGTGATCACCATCATCACTTGGACTTACTCTTTACCAAGAATATCACAAATTCTACAAATCTTTACCATATAAGAATTAATCATTTTAATGTACTATGAAATTGTTTTAAAATCTTTAAAAAATAAATTTTTGGTATGTCTGAAGTTTTTTGCATTTGCAGTCCCTTTGCAAACTTACGGGGAAAATCGCAAGGCAATGCAAACGCCTGAACAAATAGCGGCGGATAACAAGACCGTCTACGTAAGCAGAGAACCAGATTCGACCAGAGTATCAAAACTGGACGACCAACGTATTTTTTTGATGGACAGTGGACAACGTGGACAAAGTGGAAAGTGGAAAGTGGACAGAGGTCACTCAATGACAGAGTCTGTCAGACAGACGTACAGGGTATAAAGCTACTTCATACTGAGCGAGTAAAAAACCGCAGATTTTAAAAGGAAATGCAACAAGAAAATGTCTGCGGATTTTAAAATGAAATGCAACGAGATGTCACACAGGAGAAAGAAGAATCAAAAGAAGAATTTCATTCTTCATTTCATTCCTCGTAGCTGAGTTTTTTGTAGTGTCTGCGTTAGCATTTCAAATTGCAAATCACAAGTTAACATATTATTATCGCTTTTAACTGAGGCCAAACTCGTTAGTTGAGCTATTACTTGAAGTCGTGCTATTACAGAGTCCATAATAGAAAGTAAGTATAAATTTAGTGACAATTTTAGTTAAATAATCTAGATGTCGAACGAAGATGTAACTGTGCAATCAGTTGACTTGCCTGCTTCATCTTTCACTAGTCACCTACAATTACAATTGGTAACCGACGAAGCCCCGTGCGTAACTTAATCAGTACACAAAACTTGGGAAATGATTATTAGCTTGAAAATACATAATGCGCGGGTTGGATTAAGTCTTTACTGGCGGACGTCACATGGTTATCATGCGTGTTTGGCAGGTCTTCCCAGATTCAAAGGGAAATATGTGTTTAGAATTCATTACTGATTCAGAATAATTTCTACCGCAATAAGCCTGCTCAGGTACGCAATATTAACTACGCAGGTAGGCCGGGATGATGCCATCAAAAAAGGTTAACGACTCAACGTCAAATGCTACGGATAGATCCAAAAGGCTCACAGGTCCCATTTTGGTCTCCAACGAAGCAATTCTTGAAGAACTAGAGAAGAGTGAGTACCATAAAAAAACGATACAAGTACAAAGTCCTTTTTTATCCTAATATACTTATGAACATTGCTAATTACCCTAATAACCTAATTACTTCACTTCTACAGATTCCCAAACCAGCGGTCCTGCAAATGACACTGGAGAACAGGAATCAAGCCAACAACTCGACCTAAAAAGCCTAGATAGCAATGTTGAAGAGAGCATCGACGAATTGATCAGCAGGTCCAGCAGGCAACAATTTCGGACTACTTACGACAAGAACGGCAAAGTAATTAAAAATACTTGTAACAACTGTGGTGGAGATGTTAGTGCCAAGGCTTGCAGGATGATAAAGCATGTGAAGATATGTAAACAACAGCGAAAATTAGTGGAAGGTGCAACTGCCAAACCAACCGGTTCTGCTGCTTCATCGTCCACAACACTGGCTGTTGTGCAATCGACACCATCTGACCCGTTTCCGTCGACTTCCCAAAATTAAGTCTCGGATGAAAGTTTGAAAGCAGGATGCAGTACTAAAGGAAACTGCCAACATGGACATGCTTATTGGATTTTTAGTGCTAATTTACCGTTTTCATTCAGTGCAAATTCACATTTGCAAACCATTGTAAACAAATTGCAAATCCCGAATTACAAGATTCCAAACCCTCAAAAAATCGGAGGCGTGGTTCTAGACAATGTTTACGATGACTGCGTAAAACTAAATAAGGAGAGGTTTAAGGGCAGAAAAGTGGTATTGTCCCAGGCTGGTTGGTCAACAAATCAGAATGCCCCGGTCATCTGTCATACAGTCCAGGTTGGAAAGGACTCCCTAATGTTTGCTGCTGTCCTTAAAAAACGAATAACAAAGATGCACGATATTGTCTGAAACTCTTGAAAGAAGCCATCGCAAAAGCAGAGACTGAGTATAACTGTACGGTGGTTGGAGTAGTAACTGACAACTGTAATGTGATGAAGTTGATGAGAAATTTGGCCGAAGACGAACTAAGCGTCCACGCTTATGGTTGTGTTGCCCACGTTCTGAATCTACTGGGGCAGGGTCTAACTGACACCGAACTTATCGAGGACATCGTGAAAGTCCAAAAGTTCTTCAGAAACCATCTCTACGAGTCAGCGTCTTTGTTGGAATTGAATGGATCGCGTCCTATTATACCGGGTAAAACGAGGTGGAACTCCCAATTAGACACACTAGAGTCTTACGTAAAGAACCACTTAACTTACCTCCGTATTGCCAGGCATGGGAAATCGAATGCAAGTAAGGAGGAAGAAATAATTTATACGCTGAACAATGGGGAAGTTTACGCTAATGCAACTAGGCTTTTAGATAAATTGAAACCTGTGGCTGTAGCTCTGGACAAGGTAATCAAAATGCTATCTCTAGCATTATCTGACACAGGTACAAAATGACACGGGTACAAGATTTCATACTCTCCACACTGGTCCTTAAAAACAACCCAATAAATAGTCCACCGCAGTTACGCTTTACCTTTGACCCTCTCCGCCAAATCCTTTAGGTGTTCCATATTTTGCAAAGCTCAACTTATTAGCATCCAACATCCATCAAAACAATTTTGAAATCCCCCAGTGAACTCCTTTTCGGTGGGCCAAACGGTTCCAATAAACTGTCTCCAGCCAATGCCAATTATTACACTCACCAACCTCGGTTGACACCTGGCGAACCAAAAGGCAGCATAGGTGCAACTGGGAGCACGCTGGGAGACGCGCATGGGCTCGGGTGAACTGGAGACAAGGGGTACTCCGCTGGAAAGGAAACTTGGGTTGCGACTTTCCAATCCTCTTCTCTTCCCTTTTTTGGTTTTGTGTATTCTCTAATAGGCATATCACTTTTCTTCCAGGGAAGATGTATTGACATCTTCACCTCGTAATTAAATGTTTAACATTGTGAAAATCAATTTACAGCTGCACAACAATATAATCGGGTCTTCTGATCTGCTCTGCACACGAGCATATGACACACGGACACAGCTATACAGCTTATTCTGGTTTGCTTTGCAATACAGATGCTATTGTTATAGCGGTCTCAAAATGCCCTTATAAATATATATGGCTGTCCACCTGTCCACTGGACAACATGGACGTTGTCCACTGTTCAGTGTCTGGCTTTCCACTCTCCATTGATACACTGGATTCGACGAAACATCCCAACAAGTTTCCGCTGGTATTAAAATGACCCTAAAAAGTAAAAACTATGCCGAAAACAAATAAGATGGTAAACGAAAGCCGACAAAAAGATCTGAAAGAACTGCTGAACAGATATCGGCTGAAAATGGAGACCGCGGTGAAAAGAGAATGCAAAAAGCAGGATCGAACCCAAACATCACTAGTTCGGAACGCATGCGCATACGCAATCGTAGGGCAACACGGCCATCAAAGTATATAGCAAGAGACTTGTGCCAGAAGCCATAGCAGCACTACTTGCAGAAAATTGATGGTATATGTCCGGATTGCAAAGCTAGACATTTGAATTGTGTTTTGGCAGCTGGAGCATTTAATATCCTTCTGTAAATAACAGTGGACCAATGGAAGTTTAAGGTACATACCCAGGAAAATTTCGGAATTGGCTGGCGCACCAGAAACCTGATTTCCAAAATTTTTGGAAGAATGTCCGAAAATATAACCGAATGTTTGCTTTTGCATCAGTTGGATATCAATCCGT